>WAAB01013868.1:371833-439665 GCA_013389865.1 Piaya cayana
TTTTTTTTTTTTTTAAAAAAAGAAACAGAACAGATTTAATATTTCATCTGAATTCTTTACTTCAGTAAGGAACAGTTGCTGGTTGTGGTGATGATGCAGACAGGAGAACCATGTCCACAGATAACAGAAAGAAATATAATCACGAAATAATGAGAAAAGTGGCTTCTTGCTTGCTTTGGTTCTCCCAGGAATCTATTTGACTGTATTCCTTTCCATGGCTATAGTACACCTCTTTTTTTTTGGGGGGGGTATAGCTTTCTCTCATATTTGAAGGAAACAAAACAATGCATAACTCTTGTATGAGAAGTGCTGTTCAATAACATAACACCTTAATCGCTGTGGAAGTGTTCAGCATGGGGCACCTAATAACCCATTGGAACGGGCTATGGCTTTTCTCACCTTCACGTTAATGGTTTGTATTGCACTTAGCCGCTCTGAAATGCGTTTAATGCTACGTGCTGAATCTAGTTTGGAGAATAAGAAAGAGGGGAAATGTTGAAATGTATTTCAATTGGATTGCTTTGTTTGATTGGATTTTAGGGTTTCATATTATTTTTCCTCCCAGTAAAAGAAATGGATAAAGTGTTAGCCTTATTCTGTAACATCCTTGGCTACTTCTGCTATTATTTTTGCAGGAACAGGAGCAAAATTCCCTTTGTCTCAGTGTATGTCAGCAATGCATCTTTGTCCCAGGTTCGCTGTTCTGGCATGAGAGAGGTGGAAGTAGCCAGTCACTCCATGCTGACCCGAGATGTGGTGTTTAAGCTGTTGAGTTCTTGCAGTTTCCCCTTATTGTGTAAGAGTAAACCCTATGGGAATCTTCTATGTCTCTTCACCTTCTCCTGGTGCATCACATCATCTGCTATCGTTTTGGCCCACAACAAGCTTGTCAGAAGCTGCAATGCTATACAGGGACATCAGAGTGTTTCTTTAAAAAGCAAAAGGCTCTTCCCGCTGACATGCTTAATAGTGACAATTTAATTTGCAGTAACAGAAGGATGACTTCAAGTGTGGTTCTGTTCTTCAAGTGTCCTCAGTAAGACAGGGAAAAAAATATTTGGACTCCAAAACAAAGTAGTAGCAACCTTGGACTGTGTTTTACTTTGTCTTTCTCAAAGCTGCACTCTTGCACTGTTTTTTCACCCAACCAGAGGGATTGGTGTCCATGTAGGTCTGCAGACCCAACTGTTCCTAGACCTGATTCTTAACAAGGGTCAGGTTGGTCGATCTTAGTGGTGGATGGACCTGCTCTTAATGGGTGAGGGTGTAAAACAAAACCAATCTGTTCCCCCTCGGTTGCTTTTCTCCTTTTTCTTGAGCTTCTTCCTACTGGACCAAGAAGTCTGTGGTTTCCGAAAGCAAATGCTTCACTTGGCCTGTCTCAGGTGAAACTGCATCACAAGTGGCAGGTCCTTAAAGCGGATGTGACAGCTACAATAGAGCATGTCACCCAGCTTGTGCCATCAGGACCTCCTGTGACAGTCAGTGCACTGCAGGTCTGGCGACAGACAGAAGAGTCCCAGAGAATTTCTCAGCACAAAACTGTCTTATGAATGATTGATCATCAGTACATGAGCACTGTGTGAAGTGCTTGTGTCATCTTGACTGAATTTGGTATCTGCTGTTCACTGTGACCAATACTGCAGGGAGATAAATGCTGCTAACTGGCCTGAAGGGGACTATTGCCAGTTGGCTTTGCAGGAGGAGGTTGCAGAATCCTGCCTGTTTCAAGAGGTTAAATTTACTCCTTGGAGCATGGCTTGGCTGCACCATGTCTGGGCAGTTCTCATTTGAGCTGTGCAAAGGAGATACAGGCTCTGACTCTCTGCACAGTCTGAACTCATTTCAGAAAGATTCTCAACTGGGTGCTTGTACCACTTCTGGAGTAGTGCTGGTAAAAAAAAACCATGTGCAGAATCAAACTCTATCAAATGGATTATGTAGGTAGTGAGTGACAACCTGTCTTGAGGAGCTAAAGACTGAAAGTTTTTTTTTTTTTAGTTTGTAATTTGTTTTCCAGTGTGTTTCTGCTACCCTGCTTGAGTTAAGTGGGAGTTATTTGGAAGTAACAAGGCAAAGGGATTTAAGCTCTTGGCTGATCTCTCTTGAGAAACACTTCATTGCCTTTCAGCTTCAGTCCTTACAACCTCAAAGTGTTTCAAGGTGTCAGTGTGTGACATCTTCTGTCCCTCTGTGTAATGGAAAGAAGTCTGACAGTTTGGATAGATGTCTCAGTATCAGGCGCAGGTATGAAATGGGATAATAAGTGTGTGATGAAATCTTAGGCCATTTTGTTTGCCACCTTGTGCACCTGGGACAATTCTTTATTTTGATGTGTGTTTCCCGCTCTTACCAAGGAGCATTTCTCCTTCATTCACGACCTTCTGTGTTATCAGGTCAAACAAATTTGGCAGGGTATGTGCAGAAAGCAGCCACTGAACTCTGTTTCCTTCTTGCAGTACAAACACTGCAGACTTACACAAAGCAACGTTCTCCTGCTGGTTCTGATTCTAATCCACATAGGCCCATCTTTTGTAAGCATAAAGCTTCCTGGGATAAAACCTCCTCCATCACCCTCATTGCAGCTTCTGTACTGGGACATAGTTTTTGGAAATCACCAAAACGCTGCCTGTTTGTATATCATTAAACACTGGGGGCACTGTGACCACCGGTCTTTTAATCCCAGAATACAGCAATATTCTGACAGTAAAGACTTAGCAGAGTGGTAACATCATCAGCAGGACAAGCATTGGAGGCTGTGAGGGGTCGTATATGCCCAGAGAGCCTTCCTCAGCCAGCAGAAATTGCACAGCTTACTTTCTTCTTCCTATCTGGCAGTAATGCACCATCAGCTGAAAGCCAAGAGCTGTTTATTGATTATTACACATCGTCATTAACCAGCACATGCTGAATGGAGGCATTGAAGTAGAGAGTGAAAATCTGGCTTTTGACTCCTGGGACTGATTTTCCACAAAGGTGAAATCAAACCTGTGACTGTCAACGGATTGGGAAATTCCTGATGTGTCACACATCACTGCCAGCCTGTGCAGCTGCTCAGGAGGATCTGATGCAGAAATACAACCCATTAGCAGACCTCATGTTGTCAATATTCTTGTGGATGGACCAGAGTGTAAAACTAGTCAGGCAGTACGACAGACTGGAATCCCGGCACATGGAGAAAGTTCTTGTTCCAGAAGCCCCTGGGAAGGGACAATGATAATTTAAATGTGCTGCCATAACGGTCCAGCAACTGGTGGCCCAAGAGCAGTGTGGGGCAGTGGTGATGTGGTAATTGCCAGCTCTAAAGGAGGAGATGAGTGTGTAGGCAGGCAGAGGAAGAGGACCTGCATTTTTAAAATTTTTTGTTATTTTTTTGTTTTGCAGAAATGCAAGCTGTACACTAATTAGATGAATCCTTTCGGTGGTGGTGCTAAGGTTTTTAGCTTCACACCCATGCCCTCCAAGCCAGGTTGTTGGGTCACGGGAGCAGTTGTTGTTGGGGTTGTTAATGCTGCTTGCTGCTCATCGTCTGAAGCCACTTTTTTGTGCTGCGGTGGGCAAGGAAATGTGCCAGAACGGGCAGGTGTTAGAGCAGCTTACTAATTTTTATCAGACAATAAATGCTTTCACTTACTCTCTGTCACTGAAGAAGCCTTGGTTACTCTTTGGGAAAATTGAGCAGAGATAATAGGTTTCCACTAATGCTCCTCTTCTATCTTGCTTACTCAGAGCCAGTCCCATCTCCACAATGGGGAGACCAGCTTGTCATGTGGCCGTATCGCTGCCAGAGCAAACTGTGGAAATCTAATGATGGATATTACACATTGCTCTCAAAGATGTAGAAAACATTTGTAATACGCTGGCTTATCGCTAAGCTGCTCAGTCATGAAAGAAGTGGCAAGCTGATGCATTCAAATAATAGTGTAGAAATAACAGAGGAAGAGAAAAATCTTTTAAGAAGTCCCTTCTTGGTGCTTACTTTTCCTATCAAAAAGACCAATGATGTGGCTAGGTCAGTGTGATTGTAATATCACACAAATCACATCTCAGAGATGCTATTTGTGGAGGTATTATTTGGTAAGTTTATTTTACTTTTTCCTTACCGATCTCCTTCCCTGTTCCATAGTTACGCTGAAAAAAATAGTAATTGAGAGTGTGTATAATGCCTAAGATTTTATTCATAGCAACTATCCACGGGTAAGCTTTAGTAACAATTATCTTCCTCCCAAAGTATAGGACTGCATAGCAAGAGATTAGATTAGTTTTGTGACTTTGCAACCAACTTTCTTCCTAACCTTGGGTGAACCTTTTGATCACAATTATGTCTCAGTGCAGCAGTGTTATTAAATTTAATAATATTTAATAATATAATTTAAAACAAATATTGTGGTATTAATGGGTACTTTGACATAAGCCTGTCTTTCTCTTTCAGAAGATCTCACCTCAAAGCTTTCATTGACCTTGAGGGCAGCTGACCTTTTTATTTTGAGCTACTGAGTTGCTTCATGCCACTTTTCTTGATTGTCTGAACCAAGCACAAGCCTTCATGTGGCCTAGGAGCATGAGCCACGTGCATTGCATGGGGTGGAGCGAGCCCAAGGCAGACCTCTGCTTGGAGTGGACGTGACAGCTCCTGCTGCATGGTTGCAGGTGGGCTGTGTAGGATGTTTGTGGGGCTTCAGGAACACCCAGTCATGCACTGCAGATGTTTTGGTTCACTTCCCTCTAGGGCTGTAGACATGGGTTAGGAGCTGCTGTCTCAGGATTGGGTGGTTTCTGGTGTTTAAGAATCAAGAGCCTCATACTAAGCACGGCTCTCAGCCAAGGTTATTTTGCAATGTCTGTATTACCTCTATTGATGGATTTGATGCCTTTAGCCAGATTGAATTGGTGTCTTCTGCCAACAGAAACAGTGAAAACACCTGCAGGGTGCCCAGTATGTCTGACACCAAGTCAGAAATCATTGCTGCAGTCCTGATCTCTCTTATCTTTGGCAATTCCTGTCTCCTTAGTACAACAATATCCAGATAAAGATGTCTAATTGCTTGGGAAATCTCCTCCCCCTTAGGCTCTCCCACAGTCAGTTTATGCACCTAGCCTGGACGTGCAGTTGATAACATTAGCGAAGTGTAGCCCAAGGGACATCCTCTTGCTCCACTTCAATGTTTTGCGAGATTTGCCATTTAATAAGAGGACTTAAGGTTGTAAGGGGGGTTCCCAGTAATGATCAACCAGCACAGGGAATCCTGTTGCTTCTTCCTCATCACTCACGGGAGGGGGACACCGCATTCTACATATAGGTCTTAATTGCTTTCTGAATGGCAGGACGTTAGGTTTAATTACCCATAAAATTGAAGTACAGATACTTTAGGTCCAAAATAATTTTCCAGCTCAGTAATCTATATGTGGTCAACCTCTCAATGCACTGTCTTATGTTTCCAAAGGCATTTGAGGGTTCAACAGTAACACACGCATTCATTAAAATATTTTTGCCTGGAAAAGCTCCTTTTGTATTTGGCAACAAAAAGCAAGAGTCTGGGTCTTGGATAGTTTGCAACTGAAATAAACTCTAGAGTAAAATGTATGAAGTGGGAACAGTAGAGTTACTTTCTATCTTTCAGTTGATTGGTCTCAAAAAAAGTAAAAACCAGAAAAAAAACAGTCAAAAAGCAGGATGCATGTCATATGTTAACCTTATTGATATTAAAAGGCCATTCAACCACTTACTTTTGTGTCAGGAAGGGAATAGTGTTATTTATCTGACCAAGAACATCTGGAATTAGTTAGCTACTACTAGCAGCATCAAAGTTTTTAAAGAGATTGAGAGGTGACTCAGGGGAAAAAAACCATCTTAAATAGTGAAAGTTAAGAGCAAGCTGTCCATGAACAGGCTGTACCACTAGGAGTCTATAGCAATGCATCTTGCACCTTCAGCTACCTGCTATGGAATAATCATTCCTCTGTTTGCAAGGAAAATAGGAGAACCTAGTCCTGTTTAGCTGTGACTCTGTTCCCACACCTTCCTCAGTCTGTGAGAAGAAAATGCAATGGAGCATGTTGTTCATGATGGCCCCAAATTCAAGGAATTAAATAAGATAGGTACAGGCTAGGTGAGCTCAAGCACAAAAACCTATTAATATTACCATAGTGGCTGGCTAGGATTCTGCTTGCATTGAGCTGCAGCTTTTCTTATGCCTACCCTGTATCTCAAAAACAATGTGAATTTTTCTGTTGCTTTCCCAATAAATCATTCTTTGTTGAGTAAGGTACATACCTCACTGACCAAAAGCTAAATGTTCCTCCTTAATCTGGAATATATATTATTCTGCTAATGCTCATAGGGCTGCTTTTTATTTTGTCCAAGGTCATTAGTCACTCGCCACAATAGTAAAATGTGATGAACAACCCTATGAAGAGTTCAATGAAATGAATAACTAGCTTAAACTATTTCATGGGAAAAACCCAGTAGCAGTAAACTAGGCAGTGGGTTTCATGTAGATGAATTTTCTATTATTAACCTAGCACGGCTGAGATTCAGCCTGCAGCACTGTTCTTTAGATACCTTCATGAAATTGCCTTTATTATTTTCTTGTACTCTTTAGTTTCTCAGATAAGACATGGGTGGCAACTGGAATTTTCCTGCCTCTGAGAAATGGTGCTAATCTTCTTGTGTACTTATTTTTAATAATTTCAGATCTTTTTTCCCATAAGCTATATAGTAGATGAATAAAGAACTTGTTTCAGTTGAAGCCATACTACTTAATACACAACAGAGTGTTATGAAACAATAAATTCACAACAAAAAGAGCTTATCAAAGTAGTGGGTATCCTGATAAAATGAGACCCTGGTTCTTCTGCAAGGAAGATGTTCTAAAGATATCAACTCTGATGACTGTATTTACTTATTCAGAGGAATAAGTAGAGAAATTGGGTGCTACCGATTTAAAAGGAAAAAAGAAATAAATTAGTTTGTTACACTGGCCTTTAGGCTGAGCTAAGAGAATGACCTGTGACATGGTACAAGCAAATGATCCAGTGCCTTGCTGTGAAAACATCAATCTTCTGTACTGGCACAAAGTATTAAAGATGCATTAGCTGCATTATCTAATCTAGAGAGTCCAGCGAGACCTGATTAGGGTTAACAAGTTGCTCCAAGGTTTTGGGTGAAGGTTTTTCAGGCTGGATAAAGCATTGCGCTTACGAACAGAAATGAAAGTGAATATTATGTTTTTCCCTTTCTGCCTTTGAAAGCTTTCAAATCCCAGTGTTTTCAGTTCCTGCAAATTTTTGTTACTGCTGCAATGAATGTGAAGGTGAGGCTTGCCCTTCTGGAAAGGTTCAGCTTGAGTACACTAATCTGTTTGAATCTCAAGGGTTTACAGGGCTAAGTCTTGTATGGATCTTGATTCATCTTTGCACAGGAGTGAATTTCTGCTGTAACTCTAAATAAGCGGCAACTTCAGTTTTGTTTGATTTTTATTTCTTTTCCCTTATGAATATATTCTAAATTTTATGATTTGCATTGAAAAAATGTGAGTTCACCCTTAATCATTACACAAAAGTTTTAGGAGCATAATCGGAAAGTCTCCTGCATAACAGAAAGCCCAGAGAACAAGCAGAACTAATTTTTGGAATATGGAGAGGGCTTAGGTTTTTTCAATGTTTATTGGTGGCAGTCGTGGTAATACTTGCATTCCTTTGGCTTATGCACTGTGCAAAGGTGAAAAGGCACCTGAACAACTTGTGACATTTAAGTGAATGACAGCGTAGGGAGATAAGAGTGATAGAAGGTGTGTATCCTGCTCACTGATGTGCTAGCATAGCTAGGTGACCTCCTCAGAGCTAGAGTAATATTTGGGTTGGGGATACCAGAAGCAATCGCTGTGTAGCCAGATATAATCTCCTTTGGGTCATGTTATTCTCAAAACAATAATATAGGTGTGTAAATAAGTGAAGGATAAACCCCCTAATTTGATGGAGCCGATGTGCCTAAGCAGAAACACTTTGGAGATGACTGCTCCCAGCCTTGGAGTGGTCAATGCTGGATGGGGCCAAATGAGTTGCTCTGTGGTGAAGAAATACCTCTATTTTGATTGTGGTTACAAGTGGCTTGAGTTTTCTAAAGATGGCTTCTTGTTGTCAAATCATCATTTGTTATACTGTTGTTGAAATGCTAGACTGAATATCTCAAGTGCCACTTGAGCTGTAGCAGCAGATTTGTTGGCGAGGGATGGAGACAACGAGAGAACACAATGCTCGCTCAGGGAGAGGTTGAAACTGTCACTTCGCTCTTTAATGGAGACAGGAAAGGTAATTAACAGCTAGCGTTGTGTACAGATCTGTATTTCATGGGGAAGATGACTCATTTTGGCTCTGAGCAAGAAGTATGAGAATGAAATTAAACCAAAGCCTGGTGTCATGCCAGTGACTTTGGCATTTTAAAAATATCTCCCCTCTGAGTCCCAATACAAGCTCACTATATTTTCAAAATCAGTATGTTCTTTGTGGGAGCAGGGTTTTCCAGGCTTGCTGTGTAGGTGAAATATGAATATAGCTTTTATTTTCCTACTTGCAGCCAAATTTATTCATTTAGTAACCTCACCGTGCATTAGCTGTGTGGGTTTTATGTGCATCAGCCTGTTTCCATAGTCTTGAAGTTGTATTAGCTCAAGTTTAGATTTACTGGGCCAGTTGGGGAGTTTGTAACAGAGTGCATTGAGCAGGGCTGGTAGACCAGGATATACTGAATTGACATGAGGAAAGACTGTGATTATTCCTTCCACTGGGATGATGCTACCTGCAGTTTTCAGCTGCATCCCTGATTGTGAGGATAGCCAAATCATGCTATGCCTGGAGCTTCTCTTCATCTTCAAAGGGTTGTGGCTTGGGTTTTTGGTTTTTTTTTTTTTGCATGTGTAACAGGGCAGTGGGATACACCAGAGAGCTGCTGTTCGTGCAGCAAAGGTTGGGTGAAAGTCAAGTAAGTGGAACGTTACCCAAACAGTATATTTAGAGCAATATGTTCTTTGCACAGTACTGTGGATTTACCTTGTTTTTTATCCTTTTTGGGCAGTGATCGATGACAAAGGTCTCCAGTTAAACCTGCACTGTCCTTGCTTCCCTGTTTTTTTCGCTCTGCAAATCTTCCCTTTTCTCTCTAAACAATGTATTACTGTGCGTGTGCCGGCTGAGTGGTGGCTGGATATCATCACCAATTTGTGGAGAGACTCATAATTCAGCATTCAGTTTTTCCTTGGTTGGTGGGATGAAATGAGGAGGGAGTTACCTGCATCCTCAAGGAAGCAGTTGCCTAAATACTGTGTTAGGAAGGGAATTGCTGCTGATTAAGCTGCGCACTGAGTTGGAGATGGGAGTAAGAGGCAGCATCTCACTGAGGATGGGACTACGTTTCCTGCTATACACAGAAGCCTTGTGCAACCATGGGTCTGTGCCTCTGGGCTGTCCACAGTTTCTCCTCGGTCACTGGTGTTAACACTGAGCAGCTGTTGAACAAATAAGTCACAATTCCAATAAGCTTTATTTACCTTTCACAGGTCCCTACAGTTCCTTTTTCTACTCGGGCAAAGGAACAAATAACTGAAATGAGTCATGTTTTGAGATGTTCTAAATCATTCTAATGTTACCTTTATGCTGTAAACTTTTTGTTAAAGGTGGTAGAGACCTTGGGGTTTATTTTTTTATGTATCTATTTTTCTAGGAAAACACATCTATAAATAAACCTCTACTGATGGACTGATTCACTACCTCCTCCCCCACCCATTTCCAAAATAACACTGCAGGTCCAGCCCCCCACCAGCTTTACCACAGCAGGAGCAGAATTCAGATAATGAGGGCGTGAGGAAAAGGTTACCAAACAAAGCTATGGGAGTTAAATTTAGAGAAGGAAGAGCTAACAGGTGGCCAGAGAAAAGGGAGGGAGGAAGACTTTGGAGAGGCAATGAATAGAAATGTGATTGCATTCGTTATGAGGGTTTTATAATAGGGAAAAATTTGGGAGTAAAACAAACTCTATAAAGAACTATTTAAAAATGTATTGTTTGCAGAAAACTGTAATCAATCTAACTGACAGTCAGAAAGGTCTATTTAAATTGCAGGGCTTTTCTCCCTGCATTTTTACCAAAATCAGCTTCAACGAATTGGGATGAGCATAGAAACCTATACTGAACTCATCCACTGACATGTCAAACCGTTTTTGAGTCTGAACTGCGTTTTGTGCCTCTCCCTTTCCTTTATTTTATGTTATGATCTGACCTGGTTTTGGTCTAAGGGTTCATCTTAGAATATTAACAGCAAGATCCAAGTGCCTTTCAGATCTTTTCTTGCTTAAGTCTTCTTACCAAGTTGTTTCTATTCCTCAAAGCCAACTCCTATCAAAGGAGCAGTGAAAAAAACAGAAGTCTAGTAAAAAGTCATCTACCTACTGCAATGATAGCTTTGACTGCAACTGTGCTCTGTGGACTGACTCCTAAAACAGAGATTAATTGTCCATGTGGGGGACTGAGATGTATCTAAAGAAGGAAACAGGAGTTTGGCCAACGCTATTCTGTGCAACGTCCTTGTGCTCACTTCTTGTGACATTGAAGAACATTGTCTGAACAAAGGTTTTGGTTTACTCTGTGTCATGAGTGACTTCATGACTAATGCAGTGCTTATACTGTTTTTAATTGATACTGTGGCTTTCTTTTTTTTGTTTGTTTTATACAGATTTTGAAGAAAATTCTATGCCTTGGCCACAGAGTTGGCTTACTGGTTTGTTTTTTTTTTACTGGAGATAAAGGATTTTTCTTTAGCATTAGTAGTCTGCAACACTACTCATTTTGTCTTTTCTTTATTTTTGAAATTCCCCACTTCCTTTTTTTTCTTTTTTTTTTGTTTTATACAGATTTTGAAGAAAATTCTATGCCTTGGCCACAGAGTTGGCTTACTGGTTTGTTTTTTTTTTACTGGAGATAAAGGATTTTTCTTTAGCATTAGTAGTCTGCAACACTACTCATTTTGTCTTTTCTTTATTTTTGAAATTCCCCACTTCCTTTTTTTTCTTTTTTTTTTGTTTTATACAGATTTTGAAGAAAATTCTATGCCTTGGCCACAGAGTTGGCTTACTGGTTTGTTTTTTTTTTGGTGTTGTTTGTTTTTTTTTTGGTGTTGTTTGTTTTTTTTTTGGTGTTGTTTGTTTTTTTTTTGTTTTATACAGATTTTGAAGAAAATTCTATGCCTTGGCCACAGAGTTGGCTTACAGGTGGTTTTTTTTTTTTTTGACTGGAGATAAAGGATTTTTCTTTAGCATTAGTAGTCTGCAACACTACCCATTTGGTCTGTCCATCAGTCGTGAACTCCCCAAGTGCCTAGCTTTTCATATATAGAGTCTAAATGCGTTACCTGCAATATGCATAGTTACGTGTGAAATTTATGGATGGACAAATGAATCCCCTGCAGTGCTCACTGTACTGAACTGGAGTTTGGGAGTCTGAGCTGAGCTACATTTCAGGGGGTTTGTCAGTACAGTGGTATTAAGCCCTTAGGTAATGTATTATTGTTTATACTTAGTGGAAATCCTCTAAGGATTACTTTCTTTCTTCTTGCAGACTTTGACTAGATTAAGGAGGTGTATTATGACACCATAGTATCACTACTTGTTTCATCTGAAGGAATAACTTGTATTTCTACTGTCCCTGAGCTGTGATCAGTTGTGCCTTGATATGGCCAGAATGCTTATCTGTTACCTAGACATGGCCTGTGGCTGATGTGTCAAAACACAGCATTATCCCAACAACAATGCTTCAGTCTCTTTCTATGATTTGGGGACAACCTTTTGCATTTAGTCTTTGACACGATGGTGGCTGACACCATTTTCAGAAATATTGATTCTGAACAGCAGCATTTAGATATTGCCACAGCCATTGTTATAAGGACAATAACAAGGTTTTTCTTCCTCTCTCCTTTATTAATTCCTGGAAAATATCATCCTCGCTACCTCAGTCAGCTTTAAAAGTGAAAATGCAGCACACAGCCCCTGTTCTTCACTCAGTGGAAATACTTCTATTTCGTACAACCTTTTCATTCTCAGGACTGGCCCAGCCTCAGATGGCCTTTTGTTCTAATTCTGCTTTGATTTTGATGCAAACTCTCTATTTAGGATTGACTAATTAAGGCTATCCTATCTAAAATCACCTTGTTTTGCTTGGTTTTTTTGTTTGGGTGTTCCCCTCCCAATTATTTTTATGACTTTGAAATGGAGCAGGGCACCTTGTTGTACAACTTCTTTTAAAGTGCTTCATTTCCCAGTGCTAAAACCGAATCAGATTAAAACTCTTCTCCTTACTTTAGAGTTCCATGACCCTGTCTACCTGTCCTTATTTAACCAAATCACCCTCTTTCAGATTACCGTGTTGTTAATTATAGTATTGATTACCTCTTCCTCTCATTCATTCTTTTTTTCAGGCTTGTTAACCAGTAGATTGAAATTCTGCAAGGAGAGTTTGCATAGCATATCCTTGAAATTACACTTGGAAACTATTACTTGGACAGTTACTTTAGAAACATTCTTGGAGGTCATTACAGTTTTTGTCAAGAATGGTTTAATTCTCTGCCATTTTCCACTTTTGTTATTATTGTGGATTGTCATGGGAGCAGGTTAATTTGGTCCAATTTCCTCCTCATGTTCTGTCTCTCATCTCATGAATGCAAACACATGAAAGCTGGACTCTGCAGAAGATTAAACCTGTGGTGACAAGTAATTCCTGTGGCAGAGGTTTTAATGAGAAAAAACCTTAAATTATCTTCTTTCACTAAAAATGGATAATCTAAAAGGTGGTATGGAAATCACCAGAGGATATCTCTGAACTGTCTGTTGGTCACGTTATGAACCAGGCTGGGACCTCCTTTGGGCCGGTACATATTGAGTCACCTTCCCTGGAGGTGTTTAAGGGATGGGTGGACAAGATGCTGAGGGACATGGTTTAGTATTTGATAGGTAAGGTTGGACTTGATGGTCTGATGGGTCTTTTCCAACCTGGTGATTCTATATATGATATGATATGGGAAGGTGCCTGTAGACAGGCAAAATTAAAGCTCCTCTCTTTGAAAAGCAGAGAAGACTCCTTGGTGGTGATCTAGGAGAAAACAGGTCAGTGGTCTTTCTGTCTGGAGGCCAATGCAGCATGTGAAGGACTAACTTTTGCAACCTTCTCTTGTAGCAGCTTCATTCCACGCTGTCCTCTGCCCCTGCTTTTACAACTAAGGACAATGGGAAAGTAGCCATCACTTGGTCAGACAGCTGAAGTCTGTCTAGTGGCAGGTGCATAGAAAAGGCATGAGAAATACATAGACATTGAATCTGCTTCAGATAGGTCTTTCAGTTTTTTGGCAACTGCTGGTTTAGAGGCTTTCAATCTAGACGCTTAGGTACTAAGTCTTCATGACTTTCTCTAGTCCCTTATAAAATCCTTTTAAAAACCTTTGCCTTCTGTAATAACTTGTGTCAAGGAGTTCTATAAATTAACTGTATAAAAAAGCACTTTATTTAATTTGTGTTAGACATGCTGCCTGATCATTTAATCAAATTCCATCCTTCACCCCCATTTATTAAGTTAGAAGTTGTTGCCCTCTCACTACCTTTCCACTCCTGATTTTAAAGACCTCTTACTTTCCCCCTCCATCACTCTCCTACCACAGTCTAGAGAGAGCCCTTAAGGAAATGCAGACCTGTTAAATGGGAGAGGCCAGCTTGGAGCTGCTCCTCAGGGTCAGATTCATCAAGCAGCACATCAAAGGAAGTGCTCTGGAGGAACAAATGTTGCACTTTTATCCGTGATATTGAAAGAGGCTGTTTGCAATAAAAGACATTTACTACAGTTNGAAAAGGAAACTCATGAAGAGCATGTGCTTATGGTTTCTCCCTGGATCAGGACAAGAGTGATTTCCTTGCAAGCAAGTCAGCTGCAGCCCTGTACATTACTAGGATTTTGGGAGATGGAGGTCTTTCTGGTGCTGACCTGCTGGATGGGCTAGAGTAAATGTCCCTGCCCTGTGCTTCCAGGCTCACTGTTTGTCAGGTGGAGCAAGAACTGTTCTGCCTCCTTGAGATCTGTGTAAGTTATGGGTGTTACTTAAAGACTGTCATGGCAGCAGCTTGATGATTACATCCACTATCTGAGAGGCTTTTGTTGTTGCAAACTGGCTCATTTATACAGGAGGAAATCAGAATTTTTATAAGCAGAATGTTTTTTTTCCCAAGCCTGGGTGCTCCCAAAAGCAAGAACGTTTCCATCGGGTATTAAAATCTGGCTTTTGCTTTCAGCGGCAGGCAAGGACGTGTTATTACTGTACTTGGACAAAATGTCACTCAGGATAATACAGAGCTGCAGACAAGCATTGCTTTAAAAGCAGGCCCTTGTCTCTCTGTATTTCCTTAGCACACTGAATGTTTGGCTAAGCTCCAGGAACTTTCCAAACACAAACAAGCATTTATGTATTAAGCCTTTTTATCAGGCTACGCTCTGTCTGAGCTGGGATGTGGGCAGCCTTTCTAATAAGGTGTATGCAGAATTGTTAATGGCTTTCCCATCAACCCATGCAACAAAAATATCCAAACTTTTAAATATTAAATCACTAAAAGTTTTTTAGAAGTAAATCACTGTCTTCCTTTCACTAAGTGGTATTAGAAGAATGAACTAATTATGGCTTTGATAAAAACCCTATTATTTTTCCCCGCAAGCAAATGGATCACTATACATAGTGAAGATAGGAAAAGCAGGTTGAAGCTCTTGGATGTGGTTTGTACCTGGTGCTGGAATTAACTTTGGCAGCAGTGGTTCATCTCTCCCCTGGTCAATGGTTGACAGTTGCACCATCACTTAGGTTCATTATATCAAGGGAGCTGTTGAACTCAGGCCAGTTTCCAGGTAGCAGATGACCAAACTAATAGTGCTTGTGCAGTTGCTGGCATAAGACAGCCAGCAATTGAAGATTTCTAAATGCAGTTCTAACAGCAATAGCACTAGCTCCCTTTAGAGGCAAGGATGATGGGGATGTGGGAATGGTACAATGCTGTGTGACCTCTGGTCCACCAACCTGATGTGATTCGTGGCTGCCCTGGAGCAGTTGCAGTGGCGTTTCCAGTTAATGAAGTTTAAATTGTTGGTGCTCAAGCTGAGCTTATTGCAAACTCTGGCAAAGATTTTTAGAGCTTTTAGTCTGCTCTCTTGTCTTCACCAGACTCACTGAAGTGAAAAAGAAGTGCATTTAAAATATATGCATTTAAATATGTAGATATATTTTAGATTTGAAGATGCAATCTGTTGTGCACTCCTTAGTTTGTGTTTTATGTCAGTGGAACCATCTCCAAAATAAGTTACTAACTCTGAATGCACACCACAGCACAACATGGACTCAAACACTGCCTTGAAATAAAGTACCATCAGTTGCAAGATGTAATTTGTTTTCAGAATATTGGTCATAATGACTAATTTCCCATACATTTATAGGTCACAAGGCAATCCTTCCTGTCCTTAGACAGGAGGAGATGGTCCTCCAAAGAGAAGTTTAAATGTGAATGTTTGCCTCTCTGGACTCAAACTTTGCTCACGTTAAATAGCATCTGTAATGATCTCATTTATGTTTTCATCAAATAGGTAGGTAAGTAGGAGTTTATTCAATAATACCTTGTATCTCCATGGGGAGCTTAATAGCAGTGCACTGCATGTGTCCAGGTATCAAAGGGGACAGGACTAAGGCATTTCTGATGTTCCACTCATCTGGGAAAATTAGAGGATCCTTATCACTTAAAGTAGCTGAGAAAGGGACACAATGATGGTGGGGAAAAGGCAGCATTGAGCTCTAGAGAGCAGGGATATTGCTGATAGCTACTCACTAGGTGACTTAGAAGCATCCACCAGGTCTTGTCTGTGTCCACGTTGGAGGTTTATGAAAACTGTGAAAAGGACCTTCTTGAGTGAGTTGCTGTCTCAGAAATGGGTTTATGTGCTGAATTAATGTGGCTTTGAGGAATATTCTTTGATATGCCACACTGTTTCTGGGAAAAATCAAATATTTGGGTTCAACCACAGTTCATTTTTAAACCTCTAAGGTATAGTGGAGTTCATCATACCTTTCTTTCCTTCCAGGTGTATTTATTTTTTTTTCTCACCCTTGTTTCTTTCTAGTCCCTGTTAGTATGCAGTTCTCCTTGCATCTAGAGATCAAAAAAATCCCCGTGTATATGACAGGGCTATTGAAAGTAAAAGGGGGATAAAAGAGTGATAGCTGGGAATAAAGCCAATGTTGTGGTTTCTCAAAAAGCATCCTTCTGAAGTGTAAGTGCTCAGAGAAGGCACCAGATGTTGTTTGTGTATATATATTTTTAATATAGCTTTGACTAGAGGGAAGAGGTAAAGATGCTTATCTCTAGAAAAGGGAATTCAGGGCAGACAGGAAGGCATGATGAGCTGAAGACCAAATGTTTCCCTTCGTTTTTACTTCCTCTTGTCAAGGAGAGGAGGGATGTGTCAGCCAATTGATCTTCGGGCCAGAGCATCTGTGGCTAGTAGAGTACAGACACTTTAAATCACAAGTTTCTTTAAACACCCTCAGCATTAGCCTTTCTTCTTCTTAAATGAAGAGGAGATGCCTTTAGCATCTGCTACGCCCTGGGATTGCTTTCTCTTGTGTGCCGGGATCCCTTTATATCTGCTTGAGGCAATGAACCTCCCTCGCAGAGCAGATCTTCATGTCTGCCAAGACGGAAGGAAAAAAGTGAAGCTCAGATGGTTTTCCCCATCTTATTGTTTTGCTGAGACTTGCACAGGCACTCCTGTATTGGCAAATGAGGAGCTGCCAGGTTTTCTTGTCTGTAGTTTGGCCTTTGGAGGCCTGTCTGCAAGGTAGGGCAATGCTCAGCTCTGCTGCAGAGATTGAATTGATCCCTGCAGTCTCAAGGTTGTTGTTGGAACTTAACAGCCAACTTCAGTCCTCCAAGGAACCTCTTCCTTTTCTTCTGTTTCCCCATTACAGCAGGACAGAGTCTTTCCAATTTGCTCCTCAGCTGGCTAAAGCACATAGTGTAAACCTTGTGCATCTCTTCTTCAGCAGAGACCTAAGACCAGGAAGACCTTGAAGATGTGACCTAAGTCACGCTGGGACAAGTACTAATGCTCTGTGCTAACAATCCTTATGTTAAACAGTTTGTGGGCACGTGGCTGACATGACCTCGCTGAGATCAGAGGAGCTGTGGCAGGAGAAGTTTCTGCTTGGCAGCTGTGAATTATGTCCATCACCAGTGCTGTGGAGGCTTGATTCTGTTTCTGAACACGTCCTGCTGCTGACAGGATGAGCTGCGAGCGGACCAAGGTGCTGGGAAGGAAGGAGGAGTCTGCTTGGTGGTCTGTGAAGGCAGAGAACTTAATTTTTTTTGAGTCATCTTTTGGAACAATGCAAAATACGAAATGAAGCTGTTAATGCAGAAGTAGCTTGACAATTACCACAGGGGTCAAGGAGCCACTGCGTTTTTCAGTGTTAAATCACTACTGCTCTGTGGAACTTTAAGTGAAGCGGGACTCCTTTTTTTTTTGTGTCAGTTATTTCTGCTGTATGAGAAAAGATAGAGAGAAAGAGGAGAAAGGAAAGGAGCAGGAATCTCCTGGAAACCCTAGGAAACTGCACTGGAGCGTAAACCATCCTGGGGTATATTAACAATCTCAATATTGTTTGTGGGTGTCTCGTTAAGGAAATGTTTCTAAATAATAGCTCTGTTGCAGATTTGCTATGTGGAAAGCTTATTTAAGGATGATTTCTCCTAGGACATTCAGTGCTTTTCTTTGCACAAACATGCAAGGGTAAAATGGATGCATCCACAAAAGCCCCAAAGCTGCTGCTTTCACCAGCAGAGCTGGCTGTCACCTGGAATGGCCAGGAGCATCAGTCATGGAGCATCTTGGTAATTGGACATTGCCAAGGAAGAAGTAAATAAAAGGTACCCAGTGAGGATTGCTCCAATAGCACAGATTTCACAAATTGAAAACATATTAGCTTCTGACAGCTCTGTTCTTCTATAGACAAAACAACTCCATTCCCAGGAGCTCTGTGCTTAGTTTTAAACCTTTTCCCTTCTGGTGAATTCTTTGTGCATCTAAAGAGGGCTTCTGGTGCCTGATTATTCTTTTGCACCTTGGTTTATCATTCACACCAATGACAGGCAGGCTCAAAATGTTCCTTTGCATCAGATTTGGCAGCATTTCATACCCACTTGGCACTTGGGCATGTGTTTGTTTTTTACTGTACTGTGTATGAGGGAGGAAGAACAATAATTTGGCCCTCTAGGTATTTCTTACAGTTGAACCTGGCATTAGATATATTCTCTGGGGTGCTGCAAGCTTTCAATTTGTTTATCCTTTACTCTGCTCATCTTGCTTCTACTCCTGGTGGCTGCTGATAAAACTGGAAAGAAAAGCTTTCTTAAAGTTCTAAAGACAAATACATCAGGTCCATCTTAGAAACAGACTTTCAGTTCAAGTTCATGGCTGCTCTGTCCTGCTTGGCTGCGTGCAATATGCTCCACACTAGGAAAGGTTGAGAGGAAGGAAACGAGTGCAGTGGTCAGCATCTCATAACAGCACTTTTTTAGGTTGGTGGGAGAAAGCTCAGTGCTTTGCAATAGTTTGCCAATATATAGTTGAGTCAATAGGTGCCTTTTTTTTTTTTCCTCTCCACGTGGATGAACTTGGCTCATGTGTTTTCCACTAAATCACTAGAAAACTATTTATGACTTGGTCTGCTCTGTACGAGTTCTACTTTGGCTGCCAGTTGCACCAAATAGAAAAACTGACAGTGGGGCAGATCTATGCTCCTTGTCTCACTATAAATTGGGACCATTTTTTGCCCTGTAACAGGTCACCGCCAGCGCCTTCCAGTATCCACACGATGTGGAGGTATGTGTGAGGTCATCCTGTTAACAAGTAGAGATAAGTGGAGTGTGAAAGACTCGGGAGAAAAACATAATTGGCCAAGCTCTAACTAGGCAGCTTTGGGGTGAGGTTTCTCTCCTCAGTTTGGATCTTGACTAGCTGTTGAAAGGAGAGAAACCCAGAGCTTACATCGCTAGCTGAGCTCTGGCCCCTAGCAATAGTGGCAATGTCTGTGAGGCAGTGCTGAATGCAGGGGTTGCATCTCATAGGAAAATTGAATCAGTGTTGGTTTTTGCACAAGGTGTGGGGGCAAATCAAGCACTTTCAGCTACTTCAGGATAACCTGAAGCCACCAGATGTTCCCCTGCTCTAAGCTTTGCCAAGCCTGTCTACTTAGTCCTGGTTCTGGGAGTTAAATGAATGGGTTGGGCAGTTAGGTAACCGCCATGGTACAGCAAGTGCCTGCCCACACATTCCACCAACATCCTCCCCTCAATGGGAGAGAGGAGGATTGGCACAGCGTTATTTGCTACATTGCTTAAAACCACGTCATGTACCGACTCAACTTCAAAGCAGGTGCTGAAGGGCACTACATTGAGGGGAACTCGGGGATCCATCCCCACATCCTCTGTTGCTGGACAGGAAGTTTGTGCACTGCAGTACACAAAAGAAGAAGCAATTTGGCCTCTTTCCTGTCTTTTGATGACAGCCCTCAGCTTTTGACACTTCAGTTCTGAATAGGCAGCCCCAGCACAGGTTCCAGAAGCTGTTGTGTTCAGTACAACTTTGTGTAGTCTCCCTCTGATCCATGCTGACTCTTGCTCTACATTGTGATGGTGGCTACAGAGAGATGGTATTGAATTTTGTGGTTGGTATGGTTTTATGGTGTGCGTTTTGTGGGATTTGGAGAAGTGTATCTTCATGTGCTGTTCTTGGTGTGCATGGAGAGATGTGCTGCAGTAGCTTATCTGTGTTTGGAAGTAGCTGGGAGCACCTTTCACTAAGCTTGTTGGGGAGCTAACGTGCTGCTGCTTGGGCATTTTCATGTGAAGCTCCTTTGAAAAGCTCTGAGCCTAGTGTGAGTCCTGTTCAGTCTCCAGTGATTGTCTTCATGTTTTGGGAATCCTGTGCTGCAGAGAGGTACCCAAGAATTCATTTTAATTGAGCATTTCCAGACACTGCTAGCTGGTTTTGGAAACTTCAGTTTATAATTATTTTTAATTATATCAATGTTTATATCCTAGTGTGTGTTCTACAGGCCAGATGGTACAACTAACTGTTTTTACCTGCAATGCAGATGCAGTTTGGCCCAAATGATGGTGCAAGTCATCCCCAAGTGTCTCCTGGGTGTCAGAGTTAAACGTTAGCTTTTCTGAATATTGTTTTTGCCTCCTATGGATGAAATAGGGCAAAGTACATATAATGAAAGGAAAAAGTGTAACAAGTACGGCTAAAACAAGGCTAATCCTTCTCTGCAGCTTTGAGCTGTTGTAGCACAAATGACAGTGCAGCCTTCAGACTTCACTAATCATCCCAAAAGAACAGGTCCTAGTCATCCAAGGTAGCGTTAGGAGGGAACGGAAGCACAAGTTGTACAATTTCTGGAATGCTTTCCACCCCTGTGAGTTACTCTGCTCAAAGGTGTCCTCCAGACAAGGTTGAAGACAGCAGGATGTTTCAGTAGTGCTCCAAGGGCTGCATTCCCTGGTTTAGTGTGGTCACTTTGAAATTGGGCACCTGCATTGATTTAGCAGCCGTTGTACTTGAGTGACACATAGTATACTTGACATCTAATGAATGAAAGTAAAAAAATCAAGGAGACAGGATGATCTACAATCACAATTGCTAACATTTCTGATTTTATCACAAGTCTTAGAGTATTTCTTAATGCTTGAGGGTCTTGTGATTATGCTAGACTATTCCTTTGCAAAGGAAAAGAAATGTATTTCAGGAGCAATGTATTATGTAGCCCTTAAGATTTAAACAACAGGAATAAAAAGAACATGGTATATATTTTTGTTGTTGTTGTTGTTAAGATGTCTACAAAATACCATGACTTCAACATCCTGATTTTCTAGCCTACATATGAGGTCTTGGAATTGGCCATTCTAGATCTTAAGGAAAAAGTATAAACAACAAGGTTTCCAATGCAGTGTAGGTTTTCAGGATTTTGTGTTCCTCAAGGTAGTGGACAGAAAAGAAGTTTAGACACCCTTTATCTACCACGGGCTTAGGCTGTGAGCTTTACAGTGCTCTAAAGCTGTTTCAGGCTTTATCACAGAAGTGTGAGTCAGCCCTCTTGAGAAGAAACTGTATTGTATATTGTAACTTCAGCTTGTGTAAAGGAGAGACTACCCTGGAAATAGGTGTAAAGCCTTTAGTCCTTTCCCTGCTTTTTGTTTCTTTCTCCCAGGTGCTGTGAATGTCCTGGGGAAAGTAGAAACAGCTTTTAGAACAAACGCGACCAACAGTGAAGTAAATATCGAGGATGCTTGAAATGAAGTGTAACAACCTCACATTCCCTCCTTTAATGCATTGGAAAATAAGTGCAAAAAGAGAAATATTAAGTGCAATGAATTTTGAGTCCTTCAAGACTTGCTTAAAGGAATAGTTCTGATGCAACTTGGATTTCAGGAGTTACTGCTGTGTTAATATTGCAGCATTGAATGCATTTGCTCTGATCTCTTCTTGCAGTTTAATTGTTGTATCGCTATGGTCAGCTGCATTCCCTCTTCTGGCAATTGCTTTATGCTTCCTCTGCAATAGCAATACTGAATTTGGGATCTGCGTTTCAAAAGCAAATCAGAAAAAGCATCTGCATACAAATGGCTCTGAAATCAGTGAGTTTTATACTTTGGCACAGAGGTCTTCAGAGCTGTAGTACTACAGTGAATATTTTCATTGCTTGGTTTCTAGCAACACAAGAAGGCAAGACCCTATTTGCACTGAAATCCGAAGAGACTTGTCATGGGACTAGACTTGGGAGTAGGACTACTGGAGCCTGTGCCTGTCTCTGCTGTGGTGCTGAAGGGTAACCAAAGCAATGGGTATATTGAGGCATGAAGAATTTAAGCGCTCAGCCCCAAACGTTAACACCAGGCTTAATGTTGAGTCAGTTCTTTGAGGGAACCCCACTGCTGTGCTTGTTTGTAAAAGTGCTTCCACGTTTTCCATCAGTACTTCTCTTCTTTTGCCATATGTTATCGAAGGGAAGGTTGCTGCATTTCTGAAGGGTAAGAGTCCTTTCCCATTTCTGGGCTGGCTTTGTGTCCCAGCAGTAGCCTGTGGTACCTCTGAGGGAGCAGGGGCAGTTCTGCTCTCCTCTCCTCACCCTCATTGCTATCTCTGCTGTGTGTCCCCACATACTCAGTAGGTTATTTGCTGCCAAAGTTGTCTTGCAATGGTTTTTTTTAATTATTTTTATTTTTTTAGTTTTCTGAAATGCCAGCTGGGAGTTAGGCACACATATCCTAGCAGATTTGCTGGAGTCTGGCATTGTTGCAAAACTCTGCTTTAGTGATGCTTTTATTGCATTTCGTACCAGTTGTATGGACTTTTGCTGCTTTTTCCCCAAGTGCTCTCCTGTCTTGTGGCAACCAGAAGCAATTGATTTCTACAGAATCCAGGATATCTCTCTCCATATATGCTTACAATTTATGATAAAACTTGGCTTGTGGTCTGACAGTTTTTAATCCTAGCAAAACCAGGCTATTTGGAGAGACTTTTTTTGAGTAATTTTTTATGGATCTTTAGTGCCCTCTTGGTACCTCTTGATATTACTTTTTGCTTGTGTTGTACCATGCATAAATACATACATGCAAGCCAAGCTCCAAAGAATTCAGTCCCTCAAGGCTTTCCTGAAGGCTGCTGGCTTTTCTTAGGCTGCTTCTCCATTTCCCCAGGGGTCTTCCAAAGAAGTTTGTAATTGCCAAGTGTTTTGTTTCCCATGTGCCTTCTAAGCCTTTGAAAAGCCAGTCCCCTCTGGGCTGGGCAGATGCTGCTGTGGTATCTGCACATTCCTGACTCTGAGTTTGGCCAGTTTAAGCTTTCTGATGTGGTCTCTGATCAGATGTGTTCTCCAATTTTGGGTAATAAAACATACCAGGGAACTAACGCTTTCTCTTGCATCTCAACTATAAGGTTCCTAAAAGCAGAAATTTGAAGTAGATAGAATCAGATGGTTCTGGATCTGAATGGATCTTCTCAGCCCTTGGACTGTCAAATGTTAAGTGTACTCAAAGACAGAAGGCTGATACTCGTTATAGTTATGCCTGTAGAAATGGAAGTCTAACAGTTTTCGTGGGAGCGGTAAGAAGGGCTTGGGGGCAGCACTTTCTCAAAAGCATTTAAATAGAATCAGGGCACTTACAAACTTAATTTTGCAGCTATTCACTTCATCAAAGGTGTGCCTGATCCAGCCCAGTCCTGAGCTCCTAAGCGCTCTCTGACTTTAGATGGAGATGGTTCGTTATTGCAGGATTTTTGCTTTTGTCATTGTAGGGAGACTTGGGCTGCTTTGCTTAGACCACAGTTCAGGTGCTTCAATTTGGTGTTTCACAGAGGAAGTTATGTCAGTGGGGTTTTTTTGTTTGTTTGAATTGGCTTGTAAGGGGATGTTTAAATAGACTTGATGTGCTCAGTGTATGCATCATTTCCCATTTTTTTGGTTTGTGTAGCTCCTTTTGCTCACAGTTCAGATCCATTCTAACAAAAAAAGTTTCTCGCTTCCTTAGACTTCCATGAAGTTTCAATACCTGTTAGTTCACAGCGCGTGAAAAAGTGCAATGCTATTATACTTCCTATTTACAGCTCACAGGTATAATACCCCTCTTAATGATGTGAAATATAAATGAATTATGTGCCCTTATTTGTGGTTGCAAGTTGCTATTATGAATATTGGAAATGGATGCTTGAGAGGTGGTATAGAAAAAGTTCTGAAAAGAAATGACAGGAAGAGTCAGAGAAAAGAAGCATTTTGATTGGCTTGTGGTACACAATAGCGTTTGTGACCAAGCTGTGCAGAACTCCTCATAGACTTACTGCTCTTATTTTATTTATTTAAATCTTTTGTCTTAAAAACCGCTTATATTCCGAAATGCCATTCTAGTGTTACCTCAACTTTTTCTGTTAGAGATGAGAAATATGCTTTAAAAATAAATTTCATTTCCAAATTTGTTTACTGCAGGAAAATGAGAAACATGATGTATAAATCTTTTGCAGGGACTGTAAGAAGAAATGGCTTCTACAGGATATAGAGTGCAGGACTGGTTTTGAAATCAGTGAAGCAACAAAGTTGATTTCTTACACCTAGGATACCACACATAATTCATTTAGAGTTGTAATTTATCATTACTTACAAATAAAAAAATTAAGTTTCACATATTTGTATTTTAAAAAATCGCCAATGGTATCCAAGAACTTCATCCTTAATTGTAAGTATGTGGAGAGTTAGATCTGAGTGTATAATGTCTTTACAAGGCTTGGGCTATACCCACCCTGCCCTGGCAAACCCTGCTCCTGCTTTTAAAAATGAGAAGTGGATGGGAAAAGACTGAAGGCAACTGAGGGGGAAAAAAAAGAAACCCAAACCACACCTCCTGACTTGAAATTAATAGGATTGGTCATGTGGATCATATTATTCTCTTAAATATTTTGTTGAATTGCAGCTCAAATAGCAAGATCTTGAGTGATTGATGTCTAAATACATTCTTTCTAGCTTTATTCTCTAATAACTGAAATGCCACTGATCATAATTCTTCATTATATGTTAAGTTTCAATAAAATCTCTCTTTTTTTGAAAATTACATATCTTAAAAGCTTGCTGAATTTTGCAAGTATTACATTAAAAGATCACCCTTCTTGTTCTTTGTGGTGTTGCGCTTTTCTCCCATTTGTCTTTTATCCTTCATTGCCAGTTTGGCTGCTCTGCTCAGTCACAGGAATTTATCAAAATAAAAATTGTTTTGTTTTAGATAAGTGTGAATATCAGCTGTGAAATGATTAAATGAAAACAAGAGTGAGAAGCAGCTCTATCAGCAACTAGATAGAGTGAGGGCTGGTGGTTTGGTTTTTTTTTATTTGGTAGATTTTTAACTATACACGTTAAGTTGGTTTTAAACATACCAGTTTGCTCTTATGAGCAAGCCCTGCAACATCTCCTTATGCTTGTACCTTTGAGGTTACTCGGAGTAACTCATGCCCACATTAGATAAGAGAAACATCAAGGCTGGTTTGGGGATTTTGGAGTCTCTTGATAAAGACCGAGCCCTCCATGATCTGGAGCAGTAAGCCAAGCCTCTGGAGCACTGTGAGTCATTTAAATCTGTATTGGGTCTACAGGGGTATATTTTCCTGTATCCAGCACCGGGATGATGTATATGTTCTATAACATGCAATGAGTTGTTAAGCTTCCCCAGTGAAGCTGTGTTACGAGGCTCATCTCAGGTCATATTTGGGGCTGTTGATGTGTTACAGCAACAGGACATGGTGGCACTTTTTTCCAGACTGGGTGAATTTTAGGGATATTTTATCTTTTACTCTCTCTCTGATGGGTCTGCTGTAAAGTGGATTCAATAAGCAGGCTTTTCAGATGATGATAGAAGAAAGACTGCCATGAAATCATAACAAGGATCCTCTCCCCGCCTTTTCCTTGCTCTCTACCTTCATTTATCTCTGCAAGCTTGAGTGCAGTCCCATTGCTATTAACCTTTTGACTGCTGGCATTTTACCTGGCGCGCTCAGCCCCAGCTGGCAGTAGAAATGAGAGGATTTGAGCAACTCTGTAATGATGAATTGGCATCGGTGCTTCACTCAATGGCCACTCTCTGGAAAATGGAAAATGCATTGTGAAGTTCTGCAGTCTTAATACCGTTGTCTGTCCAGGTATCCACCTGCAATAGCCTGAAATCCAGGAGCAAACAAGAGAAGGGAGAACTACAACAGTGGAAGGCTTGTTTTTCTTTCGCCTTTCTACAATCAACTGCTTAGATGCTGTGCAACCAGACATCCTTTCTCATCTCTTGTGGCAGCAGTAGCTTTTCAGCTAGTGCTGACAAGTCAGGCTGTGTGGTTTGCTTTCTGCTGAGGGGTTGTTGCTAGAGGGGAGCACCAAGTCATCATTCCTCTCCCAAGAGCTGACCCCTTCGCTCTCATATCTTGCACCCAGCTCCAGGCACGGCTTGTTTTCCAGGCTGTGCTGCCAGGCTTCAAGGTGTGTGGTGGACCACGGTGTCAGAGCTGTCATGCTGGTTTTGGTCCTCCAAATGCACCTCAGCCCTGTGGATGTACAACACGATGCTCGGCGCTGGGTTGGCTGGGTCTTGGCTGTGTAATTGCCAGGCTGCCATCTGCTAGGCACAGGGCAGGGAACATTCTGTGCTGGCTTTCTCAGCCCTGTCACTATAGTGCATTGCAGGAGGTATCATAAAGTGTGAGGGTGTGCTGGAGTCTGGTTGCATTGCCTGGTAGGGGTAGGAAGGCTGCTTTCCATGGGTCTGGCCCCTGGGAGCTGTTGGCGGACCTGCCTGCAATATCAACTGTCGTGCTGCGAGGCTGCCGGGTCCCCGCAGGTACATGGCTGGGCACGAGCATGAATTCTAGTACGTTCATTATTCTGCTCTAGAGAATTGTGTTAGATAAATGTCAACAAATGACTTGGTCTCCAGTTAATGAAGAGAGGCTTTTGTTTTAAAGAGCTAATTGTCCATCTCTTCTGCATAAGAAACGCAGTCTTGTTATTTTTTTTCTTTCCCCTAGCAGTGTGGTAGAACTTACAGATGTGCAAATACTGAGGGCACCATCTATTATTTAACTTTCATTACCATTAATATGAATTAAATTGATGGCATTTGTCAGGATGCTTTATGTGTTGTAGCAGATGCCTTAGGGAACTGCTTTTGAAAGAGGAGAATTTCAGGAAAAGAAAAGTTGGTTTATAGGCTAGGAGGAAAGGACTCCAGAGAGTTGAGTTTAGCTCTCAGAACTGAGAGCTGAATTTGGTTCTCTGTCTGACCACATGTAAATATTGCAAGACCAGAGCTTTAGTGAAACTTACCTCTTATTTAGACAAGTTCCTGAAGTGGCCGGGTTTTCAAAATAGGTCTGGTAGCCCACGTGACATATTAGTTTAATGAACTTGTGTCTTGTTCAGGAAAAAAATATGCAAGTACAAGAACAGATGACAGGTAAAACACATGTGCAATTGGTCAAATGTGACCAAGAAATGCTGGATTTCATTTGCATGCTCTGTAGACCTGATCATGCAGTGATGTAACTGGAATTCTCTGTCCTATTCAAGCTGGGTGTGTAGGGAAGGACAATTTTGTTGGGATTTGCTTATATGATTTTTGGAGTGTGAAGGTTGCAGTCGTATACTCAAGAATTAAATGGCATTTCTGCCTGAGCGGGCTGGGTGTTTAGAGGCTGGTTGATTTGTGTCCAGGAACTGTGGATGTACTCATGTTGCTCTCAGTTGCTGATAAGGGGAGAGGGGATTAAAAAAAAAAAAAGAGAGAGTTTGAACAGAAGCATTTCTATTTAAAGACAATGGAAAGACTGCAGCAAGAACTGTTTCCTACCCATGCTGGCTTCTGCAGATGTGTGGCCAGGCCCTCTCTGGGGACTCTGCCCAGCCAGTCTGTCTGAGAGCGTCTGCTTTATTCATTATTTTGTGTTAGTGTGGGCTAGGTGAATTGCAGCGTGGGCAGGAGACCTGCCTCTCTCAAACCATTTTGGCTTTCAATTCTTAAAAGAAGCTATTCTTCTGAAATTGCTTTTAAGAGTGAATTTAAAAGAAATAAGGAAAAATTAAAAAAAAAAGCCCAAATTCAAAGACTTGAAAACCCAATCGCTAGTATTATGTGTAACTCAGGTTAATGTGAGTGACTCAGTATGAGATAAATTAACTCAAATGCCTGTTTACAGTAGTGCAGCTCACTGCAAGTGAGACAGATTTGAGCTGCCATGCTTTCCTCTTCTTTCTCTTCTGATGTTAATTTTATTTGTTGGACATTGAATACTCCTTTAATAAAAGCATTGACTTTCACAGCAGGCTATGTGAAAAAGCCTCTAAAAGTACTGAAGTAATTGGTGCTAGGCTAAAAACGTAAGAGGGCCCCAAAAGCCGCAGTTATTCCAAGTGCCACTTAAACTGCTTGGGCAGTAGCTGGTTCCACTACAGCACACAGCCAGCTGCCTTTCAGCAGCCTTGTTGGGAGCAGGTGTCAGTCTGGCCTTGGCCAGACACACAACTCAATCAATCTGTAGATAAGCAGACACCATGTTCCTGCCAAGAAAGTAAATCGGTGTTTCTTCTTTTGGGGAGCAGATAGGCATGAGAGCTCTAGTCAGTCCACTTTGCTCCCCTGCTTGGATGTGAATGTTCCTGACGTCGCTATTGGGTACAAACTTGGTGGGTTTATTTCCAAAATTGTGTGGAGATCGTCTGCTGAGAAACATCTAAAGGGTTCGTCATCTTTTTGCATTGACTTTGAAATTATAGTGACTTTCTGAATTCTCTTGATCTGCACTGGGGTTGAATAGATACGGAAGAAAGTTCCTATCTCATTGAGAATTCCTAAAACCCCACAGCTGTGTTTTTAATATCTGCTACAAATGGACCACCTCTTTCTGATCCCTATGTGTCTCTGAGGGAGTGTTCCTGTTAAAAAATTCAGAGGTTCTGGCTGCCACTTTGTTTTATATATTCTGTCCATACCCAGCAGTAGTTTCTGTAAATGGTGGGGAAGCTGCAGATAAAGCCATAGTTTATCTAGTTACAGAATATGGGCAGGAGCTCTTGTAAGGAGCAAACTCCCTAGACTGAAATCACTTACAGCGTAAGCTCAAGGGTCACCCACTGTCAAAATCTTCACAGCTCTGATTTTTCAAGTCCTTGTTCATACCAGGATGAATCCTAGACCTATTCGATCTTTACATTCTTACTAAATAGCAATACTCTTCTTTCTCCCTGTACTTTAGATCCCAGTGCACTAACAAGAATAAGATTTGAGAGAGGTTCTTAATGTTTCATCTTCTGGAGCAGGACATGAGAGAAGGAGCCCTTTCCTTTGGCTTGCTTGCCAAGGCAGACAGAGGTGTCACCTCCTCTGAGGAGGACTGGGACAAGTTTAACACAGCAGACCAAGGAGGTCTGCAAAGCCCTGAAGTATCCATGCTGTCTTTGAGTTGTTTATATGAATGTAGTTGGTTTTCTGGCCAGAGCTGTGGGCTTTGGGATTTTCCATCGGGTTCTGCAGCTCTGGTCTAACTTCACTGTGTGGAGGGTGATGAAGAAGTATGGATAACACTTCAGATGTGAGTTTCAAACATTTTGAGATTGAGCGAGTGGTCCTCTTCAAGTATTGAAGCTTCAACTGCAAATTCTTGAGAAAATATTTCATCTGATTTTTTCAGAGAAAGTAAAAAAAAAGAAAAGCTTTTTAGAGAAACTATGTCAGCATTAACAAAGCGTCCAGTTTCACTGGAGAAAAAGAAATTTCTCAGCTCTAATCTCTTTTGACTGAGGTTTGACCAGACCTACTGAATGAGAGTAGTTTGCTTCTTTTTCAGGGCTCTTGCTCAGTAAAGGCTTGGTTCAAACTCCTGCTCAGCATTAACATTTGTTTGATGTGAGACCACTGCCACTGGGCAGGTGAAGTCCTCCTTGACACAGGCAGTAAACAGCAGGCACTGACGTGCATTAAAAAAGGCACAGAGCAGGAGCTTAACTTGCATCGCTTGCATTCCATTAAGGTGTTCTGCTTTTATATTGGGAGTTCTAGGAGTGCCTTGATGCAGAATGAGAAAACTTCCAAAATAATTGACAGTTTTCACAAGTTCCTGAATTTGCTATCCCCAAGTTCATAACAATGCCCACAGAATGAGATGGAGTCTTTCAGTATTGGAATAGAGTTGATCTGTATTCACGTGAGAAACTAAATGCCAGTTTATATTCTCTAAGTTTATGCCTGTTTGAGGAAACTTTTCACTGAACTTACACTCTCTGCAAAGCAACAAGCATAGAGGTGTTGGACGTGTAGTAACCTGGTATAATATCCAATGGCTAATTTATTCTGACAGTTTTTATGAGCACGAAAGAAACCCTCATCAAATGTGTGTCACTTACTGACCCTTCTCTGTGGTTCATTTACCCCCTGGAAGAGCCACCTGCTTTCTGCTTTGATGCTCCATTTTCAGTACTTGAGGGAGGAATGATTACAGTGGCATGCAGCCACTGGTTAACTTCTCTCCAGATGTGTGCTCCAGATGGCTATCCTGAGAATCCACCCCAGACCCAGATTTCCTATTTAACACTGACAGGCTTGATTCAAGCTGAAACAGTCGTCTTCTGTACGTTGCTCCCTTCTAACAAGTAGCATCTACAAAACGGTGCAAGCCAAACACAGTCCATAGAAAGCTCCGCTATGTCTGTTGCTGAGTCACTGGTGGCATTAAATTCTCTTAAAGCCCATCTCAATCTATACAAATTGCTACAATAGGATCTGTGTTTAATGAAGATCAGAACTGAATCTCTGAATTTAGGTGCGTTGGTGCTGGATGAACTGCTTTTTAAATTTTTTTGTAAGCATTCACTGAGCTCATACAGAATAATAGTTTGTCTCCTTGTTGCCTTTATCACGTTTTCTGTTCCATCTCTCTGGACAATAGCGCTGGCCTCTTTATTCCTGAACTCTCTCAGGATGCGATTTGTTTATCATCTTTCTTTAGTAGCAAACAGTGTAGCTGAGTGATATAATTTAGCTTTGTGAAGTCCCAACCATAGCAGAATGCAAAGTGGCTCTTCTCACTTCTCTGGAGTTCAGGAAAGTTACAACAAAAGGAAGAAAACAAGTCATGTTCTCTCCCTGTGCTCACTTCGATATTCTTGCCTGCTTCTTAAAAAAACCCACTTATTTCTTGTGGGTTTTTTAAACATGAAATCAATAGCTTTTTTTCCTCAAGTTCTGTTATAATCTCAGGGTACATAGCTGAGCTGGCTGAGCATTGTCCTCACAAAACTCATCCCCTGCAGATGTAATGTGAGGCATAACAAAGCACATCAGGTCACTGTGTTTCAGCACTGGTTCTCTTGACTTGGGTCAAGTAATCTCAGAGTATAGTATAACTTCTTTGCAAGAGAATATCTCTGCTCTGGCACCAAAATACTATGTGGATCACGAGAGTGAAAACTGGAGAGCCCCAGCAAACTTTGCTGCAGAGGATTTGTTGCTTACACACCAGGTTACAACATATAGGGCTGGGGTCATGATTACAGGATTTGGAGGTAGTGCTGCTAGATTAGGGAAGACTGAGCTGGTACTTTCTGAATGAAGTCAAACTTTGAAGCTAACAAAGCCTCTGAAGCAACAGACTGCTCTGGTATTGCTCACATCTCCAAAAAGTGGAAAAAAAACCCTCAAAAACCTAGGAAGTTATAGCTGACGGAGACAAGAGAGTCTGATGCTCAACGTCGTAACTTTCAAAAGGCTTCACCCAGGCTGCTGTGCTTCGTAACTCCTTTCTGGAACCCAGCAAGAGGGCACAGCAGCTGTTTTGAGGATGTGAAATCTGGTCAAGGGCATAAGGAGACAGGGTTCCCAAAGCCTGGGTGTCGTGTTGTGCCAAGGACCCAGATGAAGTCCAAGGCCAGCTGGAACGCAGGATCCAGGGAATCCAGCTATATGGTCCACAGCACAAAAATGGAGACTTTGGGAGTCTGTGATGGTTGAAGTGTCCTTGTGCGTATAATGTCACAGGAGAGGAGCAGCAGTGTTTGCTGCTCTGATACACTCCTTTCCATCCAGTCTTTGGGAATGCTTTTGACTCCTTGTTATAGCAAATATGCCAGGAAAGGGCAAATATACTGCTTCTTTATAGGCCTTCTTATGGCCTTCTTATTGCTTCCTGGAGTCCACCAGGGGAGGCATTTACCTACTACTCTGACCTCTCTGCCAGCTGAAAAAACACAGATCTTTTAGTTCTCTGCTGACTTTCCAGTGTTCTCTTTCGTAGGAAGATAGAAATAAGAAAAGAATCCACAAGGATCCTCGAAGGAGGAAACATTTTTTGCTCATTAAACAATCAACTGTAAGTACTCATAACTGGCAAAGAAAGAGATTTTGTAGGCTTCTTGCTTCATTTGTAATGGGTGTGAATCAAACAAGGAACTACATTTTTGTCACCTCGGCTCCAGAGGAATAATTTTATTTGTATGAAGTCACTGCTGAGCATTTTCAGTATCTCCTGTGAACAGAAGCAAAACTCCCACAGCAAAGACTCCATTAATCTTTACTGCCCTGATGTAGATTGACTTATTTAGTGCATAAATTAGATCATTAGCAACACTAGGGATTTCCCCTCAACCTGTGGTGGAGAGATCAGTGGAAATAATAAACAAGTGTGAGTGAATGTGCAGACCTATTAGTGTATACACATATATTTTCATGGTTGGGAGACCTTTGTAACATCTCCCCTGGCATTAGGTGCCTCTTATCGACTTTTGTGTTGCAAAAGGTCAGTGCTATCCTCACTCCCCAGGGCCACTGCTTATCATAGGTGGTATTTATGTTTGACTAAACTTCAAACAACTTTGACCTTTTTATTATTTTTTTTTATCTGTGTGGTTTAGTGGTTTTTTTGAGGGTGGGTGGAGGAAGGACTCTTCTGCCAGTCTAAGAGCCACCCAACGAAGTGGCTTTTTATTTTTTTTTACGAGGGCCAAATTTTCTCCTTCAAGATGTAATTTCTCAAAAAATAGAATAACTTAAAACCTAATTTTCTTACTTAAAATCTTGGAATCTCTTGTATGTGGGTAAGGGAGATGCAGATGTTTTCAGACACTTGGGAACTGCTCACTGGTTAGTTTAAAATATTGAGCTATTTGTATGCTTCATTTTGAGGTATGTAAAATAAATGGAATCATAAATCACTCTTTAAATATTCTATTTGGTGCTGGATGGATGCTTAAAGGTGGGATTTAATTTTTTTATAAGTTAACGATGGGTTAGAACCTCGTATACCAGATCTTAGGTCCTTAAAACTTTGTATCTGTTTGCATTTGTCTTGGGACTTCGTAAGGCAAAAGACTTGCATTAAATGGGTAAGAGATTTAACCCCAGATCAGAATTGTCTTCAGCATTGGGGTAGCTTAGGTTTAGGGAGGTGCACACCAATTTCTCATTAAAACTGCCATGAATTGATGAAGGTATTTAAATAGTGTGAGTGGGGCTATATTTTCTGTCTTTTCCAAAATATCATTGAAAATGGGGAGGAGAGGGGAGAGATGTGGAATACAGCAGTGCAGCTTAGATAGGTCAGATACAAAACTAACTTGCACGCTTTCAAACTCCTTCTGGCAGTGTGCAAGTTGGACTTACAACATAGAGGGAGATAAGGCTGAATGCTGGCTGCTAACACCTGTAAGAGCCCGACATCCACGTGATATTCTCATCTGTCAGCTGTGCCAATGCTTTTTCTTTTCACATAAGAAAGAGAGTGAGTTGGAGAAAAGAAATTGTGATCCTCTCTGCCAGGAGGCTTGTGCTCTCTGTATAACTTCCCTTTATGTAGGTGGCTGCTACAAGGTGAGATTAAGTCATGAGGAGGGATTTCATGGGACAAGAAGAGAAGCAGTGTTATCCCATATTTTTTGCATTCATAGAAGTTAACAGAGATGTAGAATTGTACCTAGCTGTCAGCCCAGTAGTTTTACATAATGTTTCAATTGCTCATCCTAACTATTGGGACAAGGTCTCTCTCAAGCTTATTTCTAAGAAGGAAGAATGCAGTTTGCAGCAGTGTCCAGAATATGGACTCCTGTGCAGGCAACAGCTCTTCAGGTGGTGGGGGGTGTGGGCATGCTTGTGTGTGCATTGGGACTGGTGCTTGCAAGTTTTTGTTGCAAAGCTAAACTGCTGAACTCAAGAACAGCTTTTTGCTGTTCTCAGTAACGCTTTCATTGTTTTGGCACAACACTCAGCCCGTGCCCCATTTTCCCCAGAGGCTTGCTGGACCACAGACAGTTTCCCGAAGATATCAGGATGCATCTTTGGGGCCAGAGATTTGCCATTACTGGAGATCTGGGACTGGGCAGCTGTGGTGGTGTCTGGGACTGCACAGGATGAGAAGATCTAGTGATCATTTGTCTTGTACGCAGTCCTAATTTTTCTCATCCACTGCTCACAGAATTTCGGACCAGTTTGTCAGGCTCCCTTAGGCAGGCTTCTGCTAATATCTAAAAACGTGACTGCCCTCAAACATTTTCCCATTTGCTTATCTATTTTTTTTTTCTAGTAATGAGATCCTTGGTAACACTTAAGTTGAGAAAACTGCAAATGATTTAATAGCGAATGTCTCATCTTTCAGTTTGCCAAGTCACTGCCTAGTTCAGTGCAAACAGTTTTTCTTTTAGCTGAAGGTGAAAGAGTCTCTCTAGAAGTAATCCTGCAGAGCCCAGTGTACACACTTCATCTTCCGTGCTGGGCCCGCAAGGCCAGCTCAGTGACATTTGGCTCTTTCCAAGTACATTTAAAGTTCAGCCTTGACTGGGAGGATTCTCCATCACAGCAGCATCTTCATTACTACCAGCCTGCAGAAGGGAGGAGAGAAGGAAAGGCGCTGTTGAGGTCAATTTGCAGGCATGGTACTCTTGGTTTGCTGAATAAACTTGGTTTTGAGATGGTGCTGATGATTTTCCTTGCATCCACTAGAGAAAGGTTATTGAGCATTCAGTAAATCTCCTGGGGATCAGCTATAAAGAATGGTATTTACAGGAGGGTAAACCATAAATCTTTATGACCTTCTTGCAGTTAGCAGCATTTAAAGTTGCATTATTTTTTTCTTTTCCTCTAGACGAGGCTTTGATAAAACTATCTGTCAGTTAATTTAAATAATCCACGGACAATGGCATCTTGGCTGGAGAAGAGGAGAAATCTCTTCGCTGAACTTTAACCTGTTTGTTTGTTTTACTTCTCACCTTGTTTTTGTTTGTTTGTTTGTTTTCTCCAGGAGATTAAAGATAAATTTAATGTTTTGATGGATTCTCTGGATTCTCTGGGGAACATTTACCTTGACAGGAGGTGAAAAAAGGCCCCTTTAGGTCTTTACTGTCTTCCTTTCTGAACTTCTTGTCAGATAGGTGATGACAACAGGACTGTGGAGAGTTGAACAAGAGAATCTGTCATTCAGATTGTTTCATGTTTGATCTCTGCTGCCAGATTTTCATGAATTTCACATGTGCAATGTGTCACCATTTGTTGCAAATTATCACCTGGTATTTTTCAGGCTATCTGGGCTAACTTCTTTCTTAAATAATTGAAATTTGTATTATTTTTATTTTACTTTTTTTAGTTGTGAGGTTTTTATTCTCAGTATTTTATTTACTTAAAACAATTACAAAGAGCTCCTTTTCCTCCTTCTTTCTTGCTCTCCGTCAATGCCATAATATCTTGTCAATTGAGTATAACTGACTTTTTAACCCTTATTGTAAACATATTACATGTCTTATTTAAATATATTTACAGAACTTTTGCTTCTGTTGAAGTCATACAAAATTGTCTGGCATGGATGCGTTAATTTACTGGTTATATTTAGTTCTAATACTTATAAACAAGGCTTTTAAAACCAAACAAACCACACTGGTATTGTCTCTATCATGGAGGCAATTAGATGGGTAAGAAGGAATTTTCACTAATCTTATTAATATCTGTTCCTGTACAGGAATTTTTATGCCATTATAAAACACCTTTATGCTAGTAAAATTCTATTAACATTTTTGGTGTAATTATATTAGAGCAGGTGTAATTCTGCTGAAAGATTAAAGGCAGGAAAACTTCTGCTTATAGGCAAACCTTGGTCTTTACAGCTGCAGGAGCGGTGAAGGTCTCCTGAGGATGTGGACACCTCATTTCAAACTGGTGCATTTGCAAGAGTTGCACTTGTTTAAAGTTGTATAAGCATAGGATGCAGGTCTCAGGGCAAGCTATAGCTTATTTAAACCTCACTAAAAGGCAGTATTATGATGTTAGGAAAGTCAGTCTGAGTTTTAATCTAGCTTCTTCATTAACTTGCCTCTTTGGTGTAGTAACTGGAGTTTGCATAGTTGATAAAGTTGCATCAAAAATTTTCACAAAAATTGGCCAGCTTGAGCGCAGAGGAAACAAGGAGATCAGGTGGGAGACTGGTATTACTCCGTTTCATGTATCTCTTTTTAAAGAAAGAAATATCAGTGCAAAAATCCTGCCAAATCATTCTTTGTCTTTCTAAAACAGTAGTTTTAGGCTGCAGTAGGCTGTGGGTGCTTGAGGGCAGAGCACCCATACATGAGGTCATGTGTGATTCCCTACCAAAGGAGATATTAGTATTTTAAAAAGAAGAGCAAGTGTCTCTGGCTTGTAAGTAGACAGTATTGTTTGATCCTTTGTAAATTATGCAGAGCAAAAACTTTCATAAATAACTGGTAATGTATAAACATTTGCTGTCTAGAGCAAGACTAATACATCTATTTGTTTGAAAGAAGCGTACATGTTGCTCCAAGGGTCTGGGTTGCAAAGCATTTAACTACTTGCTTATGTCCTGCTGAAGCCAGAAAGATGCTGTAACTACAGATGGAGCCAGCTTTTTCTATCAGCTTCAGCTCAGGTGTGACTTGCAAATGAAGTATTCTGGCTTGGGGGGGAACATGTCTTCTGGGAAAGCTGGTAGTGACACATGGAACAGTCATTTGAGGCTCTTGGGCATTGCGTGGGGAAGCATCACATCACAACAATAGGGGAATTAACTGACGCTGACAATTGAGTAATTGGGAAGGTATGGCACAATGTGGATATAGTTGGTAATGGCTCCAAGTTCTTTGTGCCCTTTGCTTTAAAATTAAGAAACAGATGGCCTGTTGGAGCTACTTGCTCCCCCTTCCCTCCTCAGGTGCTCATTTTATGCTAAAGGCAGCCATCTGCTTTGGATGGTTGGCTTGTACCTGTAGAAAATAAATACTGAATAGGTTTCATTCTAGTGTAAGTGACTTTTAAGCCTGGAACATTATGCTGAAGTATTACCATGCTTGTATTTGTGTCTGTTTCTGCTGTGACACAGAAATGCATATTTAATACTCTGTGTGGTTAGTAGGAACTCGTTCTGAAATATTAGTGCGTGACATATTGGTGCTTCTGTCTAGGTGGAGAGCCATACTCTCTAATGAGTACCTCACTGTGCTGCTTTGTACAGTGCAGCTGCAGTCCTCTTTATTTCCCTTTTTATTCTAAAATTATCTGCTAGTGCTCTTTTTACTCGTGACCATTTGAAGGCAGACAGGAGTTTCCTGAAAGCCCCTGCTATACCTGGAAGAAGGTACTATGCTTTATTTTACTTGCAATCTGCTCACTTAAGCAAATATTGTATCATACAGTTTTCAGACTCTAAATAAAATACCTCATTATTTCCTTTGGTCTTCCAGGTCCCTGATCTTTGCTTCTCATCTTACTTTTGTTGCTGTCATCTATGGTGAATGCCAAGTTCCTGGTAAAAGAAGTCTGACCTCTCTTTTCATTGCTGATTTACTTCCAGCTCTAAAATAAACCAAATTTGGGTTTGAAATCCTACAGCGTTGTGGGAACAATGTTATCCTGGTGCTGCATGCTTCTGTGGTCCTTTCTGTTGTGATTCATGCCCAGGTTCCTGCTCTGGCAGGCTCTGTGCTGATGGCCAAGCTCCCTGTTTTGTGTTTGGAGGTGCAGCTTGTGCTCTGAAGAGCAGATTTTTGCAAGAATGAAAGCATGAAATACGGTAGCATGAGCAAATACCTACAGATGTACAGAATAGAGCTCAAAGCTTTAGAAACTGGCTCAAAACCTCTTTGGAAATGCAGCCAATTGGGCTAGGTGCCTCCCAGGTGTAAAACAGTGAAATTAAATTCAACACTGCTGTAACCCAACTGCAGTGGTTGTCTGATACGCTCAGAGCATAAATCATGGGTATGAGGGTCCTACATCTGCTTACGCTAACAGATACCATTATTTAATGCTTTTAGACATGCGTATAAGGAGATCGTTTCTGACTTTACATAGAGCGAGTGGATTAAATATTGAAAATTTTAGTGACAGGTTCTGGCTCAGACAGAAGAATTCCTTCACCACCACCATGCTCTCCCTTGTCTTGCAAATGGTGTAGCTTCTCCAAATGGAGGGCACCTGTAAAATAATGAACACTGATGCCCATCAATTCCTAGCAGCAGGTCAGGAGAGATGCGAGTCTGCTGCAACTGGCTAGAAACTTTGCTGAGAAGAATCATAATGGGGTGAAGTACAATAAATAAAAAATGAAGGCAGCCAACACAGTATAAAAGGAACATGACTGAAGAGATAGAAAAAGCAGAATTTGAGTAGAAAAGTTTTGTGAAATCATGTTGGAATAGGCTGAGTTTGCAGGTGGGAGATGCTCTTTACTTATCTGTTATAACTGTATTTTACTTCTTTTGTCTGTCTTTGTGCAGTTCTGCTACCTTTTCTGAGGATTAAGAAAACCTCCCCAAATGCACATAACTAATCTTAGCTTGCCTACCTAATGCCTTCTCCTGTTTTCTGTAGAGTATCTTTTGAGAGCTGTGGCTGTTGTTGCAGCTCTTAATTCAGTCCTTCCAGGCTGGAGAAGGAAAAGACGAGTCTGTAGGCAGTCAGTGATGCAGGAATTTCCTGAGCTTTGCTCAAGGACTAGCATAGTGCTTGATAATTCACTTTTTCAACTTGGTGCCAGAACACCTGCAGTTACCCGTCTCTGGGAAGGTGAAGCAATGTTTGCATGCGGCTTTGTAAAGTGCCGAGTGATGCTAACAATATTAGCTGGGGATTAGCCACTGCAGCACCACCAGTGTGACGGCAGAGCTGTGACTCAGAGGAGGAGACCATCCTGGAGGGCTGTGAGTGAAAGCAGCAGAGAAAATGGGATGTTTTCTTGTGTTTATAGCATTTGTGCTACTCAAAACTTTGCCTGTGCCTGCTGTCTCTAAAAAGCAGGGGATCATGCTATATATTGGGGCACAGGAAACCCTGTTTGGGGGCAAGGAGATGTTTGGTCTCAGCATAGTTTTCTGTTCTGCTCTTGGAAGCACACTAGTGCTGGCAGTCCACATTGAAAACTTCTACCATGTTTTTCCCTATCACAGCAGACAACAGGTAGTTTTGAAGGCTGAGGCGCTTACAGAAATCAGGCAGCTTTTCAGTGTAGTTTTAAGATCTGACAATAGTCTAAAGAATCCAGCTTGGATTTGACAAAGTCAACTGCATCTTATATCTGCTCCCTGAAACAAATTCAGCTTCTTACCATGATCATTTCTTATGGTTAAAAATTACCCACACTGGTAGCAGATAGCACAACTCAATGATATTAACCTGGGGACCAGCAACTTGTTTTTCAAAAAATGACCAAAATAATGTTTCCAGCTCATACGTTCCTGGTCCTATATTACCTTTGTACCCAAGAGGATGGTAAAAAATAAATATTTACTATAGCCAGATTCCCCATTAATATGGAATTCAGATCTCATGACACAATTGTGAGTTTGTCTTATGGAGGTGTCTCCTGTGTTTGGTCACTCCTGCAGATGACTACTTGCTGCTTCACAGTTTGTGAAATGTGTTTTTATATAGTAAGATGAGAAACCATACTGAATTAATATGTGTATGTGTGTATGTTTTTTTATTTTGTTGTTTTCTCCCCCATGACATTGAATCCATTTTGAGAGCCCAGGAACCCAACCCATGTGTCTCACCTGATTACGGCCTCATCTGTTTTACCAGCATTGCTGTGCACATCAACCTCACATCATTGGTGCTCCATCCTGAGGAGTCATTCAGTTTTAGGTCTTGCCTTTCTTTTCAAATGGCTTCCAGTGCCCTTTCAAGAAGGATATTTCTTATTGCAGATGTTCTGTATGCAATTTAATGTACTCTATACCAGTAGCTGAGAGCACTTACATATATTATTTACAAGATCAGTGTTTTAAATGCAGAAACAAATGTTCTATGTAAACTCATTTGTCTTGTGTATCGGATTTTTGCAGACCTCTGAAATTCAGCAGGCTTAAAAACCTCTTCTTGAGAGACACCTTGGGCTGACAATTGTTTTGGTGTTGGAGGAGGTGAATTGTGAATTCTGTTGTGCTCACTCTGCTGCCTGACAGTGCATTCAGCATGGGTCAATCCATGTTGGGGTCTCTTGGGGCTAACACTGAACCGTATCCTTAGCTATGACCCAACTGCCCTGCAGTCAGCAGGGAAGGACTGGGCAGTCCTGCAGCTTCTCTGCTTCAACCTGCAGTCTGTGTGTACCTAATACATCATGTTGCAATGTGAGAATAGTGTCCTCCAGTTAAGAGATGACTATCGTACTTCAGTTGGCTTGGGGTGAAAGGTTTTTCTGCATTGCAGAATCAATTACTTTGAGAGACACTCTTAAGTACGAAGACATCCATATCCAAACTAAATTGTGACTGAATGTGAGATTTTTGGGTTGGCTGGTAGTTGTTCCACCAGCTAGGGAAGCTGGAAAGTGAGTGATTGTGGAGCAAAGCTGAAGTGTGCCAGGAAAGAAGTCTCTTGATCTCCTTGCTCTGTTAGGATGCTAGATTTGTCAGTTTTGCAGGGGTAAGGTTTAAATATGAGCTGCTCTTTGCTTAAAGTAACTTAAGTACTCTGTGCAGCAGTGAGAGAAGGAGAGATGTGGCATATTAACTACAATTTTGTGATATCAGTAAATGCTCATGTGATATGTGATATTAATCTTAACCCACAAAGAGTTGTACAAACAGAAATAAAGTTGAATTGACTAAAAATTAATTTAGCATGTTAGTTGAATTTCTCTGCTTTTTGAAGGAAGACTTTTCTTTAGTTTGATTACAACTAGAAAGAAAAAGTCATGTGATGAGAATATATTAGGCACAGGCAGCTGTATTACACCCCAACCCTCATCACATGAACATAGCAGCACAAAACATCACCCAAGGACAGATGCTACCCCACTGCAGTGGATACAATTGACTGCGTTCTGCTGTTGTTTATCTCACTGGATGAGTTTTCTCTGGAAATGTAGCTCCTTGGGGTCTGTCTTGGTAACATGTCTCCAGTCAGATGTCAGAATTACCTTAGGAAGATGCAATGGGCATGTCCAGAAGCCCTTGGTAGTGGGAGGGTTGGAGAATTGGATTTGGAAGTTTTGAACTTGGACCATTTTTTTGATTTCTCCTTCAAAAGAAGGTTTATTCTGTGCGATCAATGTCTGCTTTAAGGTGTTTGGACTGTGTGATCTGTCAGTTGATCTTTATGTTTAGAAAAAAACCCACAAAATAAAACCCCAACAAACAGCTGCAGAACAATGTAGGCTTTTACTGCACCTCTTATTATCAATGCAAAGTGAACTAACTGCTCGCTCCTGTGGGACTGCTTCTGCCTTGGTGATTTCTTAATATCTTTTATTTTCTTCAAAGGTTAATCTCCTTTAGCTACACTGTGATACCTGGCCCCTTTCCACATGCACCTGCTTTTCTCAGCTGGTTCTTCAGTAGTGACCTTATAACTGTAGACAAACACGATCGTTGTTGGTCTGTCAAATCCAATATCCCTTTGCTTAAATGTTAGGTGGATTTATGTTATTGCTATGGGAGGCAATAATCCAGAAGGGAATTAATTTTACAGAGAGGTCTTCTGCCTTGCTAAAGGGCTGATGGTTGCATGAGTCACCTGCCTAACATCATCCCAGTAGGGTTGCTTCTTCATTTGTTCATACATCTATTTGTCTCTCATGTGTAGACTAAGCAGCAAGGTCTGATCCTTCCATCTGAGGTTTGGTAATCCTTGTTTACAGCCTACAAAGGAGTGTCTCTAGATTTAGCGGTGCTGTATTTACATGCCTGAGGCTTTACTGTGTAATGCTATTGCAGAGAAAAGATAGCAGATGAAGCCTAGTTATCGTTGGGACCCTGCCGCTTCTTTGGTCACTTATAATAGCAGTTTTAGGAGCCAGGAAAGTGAACAGTAGGGACAGCAAATAAGAGTTAACCCAGCCAAAACTCACATAGCCAACTGCAACTGGCTGTGTTGGAGGCCTTAGGAAACCTCTGTCTATGTATGGCTGTGATCTCTGCTGCTCAGACCTCCAGAGAAGTGCCAGAAACGTAGATTAATGGCTGCTCTACTAAACAGTATTACATGCTCTTCTTCCTGGTGTGGGAGCTTAACACTGAGCTTAATGGAATAAAAATCCATTGTTGACAAATAGTGACTGAAATTAAGGTTGTTATCTGTGTGACATTTATTGATATCTTCTATAGCTGTTGAGTCAGTAAAAAAAAAAAATGCATTTTTCAGCTGGCTGTTAGTCTGGCTTGACATGCATCCAGTGTCCACAGTTTGTAATCTGGTCTCTACAGCACCCAGGGCTGTGCAGAAACATTTCCTTGGAAGCAGAGCTTGAGCTGCAGAGCTACTGGACCTCTCATTTCTGAGAGCTCGATGCAACATTTGGCACCTTTTTAGCATCTTGTACTCTATGGGTTGGGCAGAAACATTCACAATCTTCTCTTAAACATGCCCTTTCAACATTTAGCTGAGAAACAGAAACATCTTAATGCAACTAAGAGCTGCTGCTTGGTGACCATGAATTCAGCTCGAACAGCTGTTTCCCCTACTGGCCATAGAAAACAGCTGAAAATAAATCAAGATTACCAGCGCTTTAAGCACAGGTTCTTTCTTTTGTGGGTTATCCACATGGCAGCCAACCATCCAAATGAAGCCCACCTCCCTAATGGAGCTGCTATTCAATGCAGGAATATAAATATTAACAAATGCAAAGAAGTTTCTCAGAGTGCTACAAAACAAGAAGTAGCCTGAGATGATGTTACTTCATTTTATGACAAGGGCTCAAGCCAACTGGTGAGTTAAATATTTGTTCAAAAGTGTTTACAGCTTTGGGTTATTTGTCTTGTAAAACCTCAGAATGCTGTTGCCTTTGTATATAACTATTTGTTTGTCATGTTGTTTGCATAAAACCCTATCTGTTCACAGATTATATGCCCAAATTTAGCCCAGACTGGATGTGATGCGATGCTTTGGAATGGGTACAAATCCAAAAGGGTTGGATTAAAGACGTCTGCATTTATTTTCTTAGAAGCCAATATATCGTAACAAGATGCAAATTTGCTTTAACAGGGTAGAAACAGGGTGCATGCTGAGTGCTTTGTACTCTGTCAGGACTGAAGGCAGCTGAGCTTGTACATTTGAAAATTTTCACGGATGTTTTTGCATCTGTTACAGCTGGAATGGAGGTGAGGGGTGCCTCTGCATTATGACCATTGAGAATGAATGGCCTCAAGAAAAGAGGAATGTCTAGAAGCTACTGTCTATTGAAATGCAAATTATTATTGCTCCTTTAGCAGCTTTTTGGTTTGTATGCTTTGGTTATAAAAGACAAGTTCCATTGCAAGCTGATGCTATGGCAAGTCCTTTCTTGTGGGAAGAGGGAAAATGTGGTTTTGCTCCTTAGTACTCCAGAGTTTCTCAGAAAATTTTTATTCTGATAGTCTCTGGACACTTTCTTCCTCAAGGTTGTTTAGAAGCTCCAGGCAGACTCGTGTTGTGATTTCTGGTGGTGGTTGTTTTTAAAGGGATTATTTTGCCTTCTCTGGCCTGATTAGCAAGGTAACTTTAGTGCAGTCATCTGCTAGAGATGAGATTCTTTATGAATTAGACATATCAAGTGCCTGAACTGACCTGGAAAACAATTTCTTTTGAATCCCTGTGGGAATGTTAAAATTTCAGTAGTGAAAGATTGGTCTCTGTTCACCTCTGCAAGTTGAGTCATTTGGGATAGACTCATTTTGTAAGGAGAGTTTTCCATTGTTAAAAATTAATCCTGCTAAATATTGCAAGAGAAAATACATTGATAAACTTGGAACTTCTCAGTAGCTACCTTTTTCCAGCTCATGACAAATTCATGCCACAGGGACTAAGATATATTTTCCATATCTTTCTCCTCCCCTATCTCTCACAGACAGTTGGGCAGCTGGAACAATTGAAGTTACCATGTTACCAGCAGCAGAACTTGAAGAAGAACCTAGGGTTTTGTGAAAGTTTTGGAAGAAGCTATATATGCTGAGCAATAGCAGTTGGTCTCTGCCCTAGAAAACTCTTAGTTCGGCGTTTGCAAGCGCTCTCAGAAAGTTGCTTTGCTTTTTCTTTTGTTTTTTTTAATTGATCTGGAAAGGCAAAGCAGCTGTTGCAGCACAGTGGGAACATCCTAGTCTCAAGCTCAGTTACCTCCCAGCATGTCTTTCTGCTTGTCTAGATGGGTTCGACCAGGTGCTGCACCAAAGGTAGAGAGCCTTTCTGTCTTGTTGACATAAATACATGTATCAATTGGCATATAAAACCGCAGCTAAGTGGCATTTATTCCATTATATTCTGCTAGCAGCACAGCTATGTAGACAAAGTCAATGACACTTTTAATGTTTGGTGTGTTTTGAGTACAGATGTTTGCTGGTGTATCCTCCTCTGCCCAATGCTTGTAAAATCTATTGCCATTTAAAAAAAATGACATAAAATGGTGTTTCCAATATTAAAAGAAACTTCAGAATAATTCCTTTAACTGGATTTTTTAAAGAATCTTTTTAGGTGGTGCAATGAGTTTTGAGAGATTAATGTAGCACTGTGGAAAGAGCTGAAGTAAAGTTTGTATTTCTGCATGCTACAGTACTGGAGGAATATTAGAGAAATAAATAAACCAGTGGTGGTCAGTGTAATTGGGAGGAGGTTAAAAAGCGGAGCTGTGTGAAAACGGTGTCATTTCTGTTAAAACAGAGGCAGCTGCTTAGTGGAATAAGGGGCTAAAAAGCAAGATTTTAAGGGACTGAATTAAAATAACTGTAACAGTTGAATGGAGCAAGCTGGACTGGACTGAGATTCCCTAAGAACCAGGAATTACATGATTGTTATTCACCTCTTCCACTGCTAGGAAGTCCCATATCTAAATGTAAGCTAGGAACTTTTATTTCCTGGGACACTATGTATAACATGTGCAGAGGCAGCTCATCGTCTGTTGAAACACGTGTACAGTCCCTCTCCAGCTTTCTTGTATCCCTTCAGGTAGTGGAAGGTCTCTATAAGATCTTCTTGGAGCCTTTTCTTCTCTAGGCTGAGCAAGCCCAACTTTCTCAGCGTGTCCTCATGTGGAAGGTGCTCCAGCCCTTGGATATTCTTTGTAGTCCACCTCTGGACCCATTCCAACAGCTCCGTATCCTTCTTATGTTGAGGATTCCAGAACTGGACGCAAAACTCCAGACGAAGTCTCATGAGAGAGGAATAGAGCTCTTTCCTGGCTCTGCTCCTGAAATTGGTCATTATCTATTTGGAAGTGCAATTTTCTCATGTATTAAGCTAGTTTTTGGCTTTCAGGTGGAGGGAATCACTTCAGAGATCAAATGTGCTCATCTTGTGTGCAGCCTCACTTATGGCTCTGCTCAGTCCCATGGCATCATCAGCAGCACAGTCTACCTGCTACATCTCTCTTTTGAGCCCTGGGTTGTCCTGTGAATCATAGCTTTTAATTCAAATTCCCAGTGTTTTGATTTAAGGTAGGTGAAATATAAATACAATTAGAGTTAGCAGAATACCTCTGACTTCGATTTTTGCTCTCACGTTTATGCTTCAGGCATTATGTTTTAGGCAGCAGCTAAAATGGGATCTAAACTATTAAAAAGCCCACAGGTCCTGACTTAAACCTCTGTTTCATGTTTAAAGGGAACGGTTGAGTTATCAATGCTTTGTAGTGAAGCCTATTCAGCAGGGATGGTACATTGACGCTTGCAGTGGATTTGGATGCTGCTCTGTATTCACAAAGAAAGTAAAAGGATTTGGGTCCAACCTGAACTAAACAAGTGAACTTGTGGAATGCATTGTAAATTGTACCTGGAGACTTTAAAAGACCTGATTATTATTTTTTTTCCCTTTCATGACTTCAAAACCTCAGACTCATCTATACAAATTGAAGTTTAAAATTTTTACATGCTTTACAGAGCTTTGCATACATAAGCAATTTTTTTTGTGGTTTGGGGCTTATGTTGTCTCTGGATACAAATTAAGTTATAAAAGCATGTACAAGTTCCTAGAAGAAAGGCTTCTGCTTCTCCAGTGCTGCACTGTCACTCTGCCTGGTTCCATGATATTTACAAACCATGATTTAAGCAGAGATGTCTCAGTTTTACTTGCTCTGCCTTTGCTGTTTTTACGGTCGTATGATTCAGGGTATAATTTTCTTATTCTGTCCTATTTGCATCGCTGTTATCTCTTTTTACAGCTATCTATTTCAAGCTATGCCCACTCACTGCATTAGTCTGTAAATGCAGACATCAGCTACTGGATCTTCCCAGAGATTGATTTTATGGAACTTAACTGGAAATAAAATGATACCAATAAAATCTTTTTTTTTTCACTTTGCCTTGACAAACTGCAAAGTCTGCCATGTATCTTATGATAGGTTGTCCTTTAGTCTGTAAGTGGTCCCATTTTCCTAGGAAAAAGGGAATCGCAGAACGCTGCTCATGGTGTGTAGGGTACAGCAGAATCTGTAGCTCTGTAAATAACGGACTATTGCTCTCAATTGGAGTTATAAACTCTTCCACTTTTTTTTCTATTACCAGCAGTTGCCATCATTTGAAAGGTGATAGGATAGCTGTAGCTGAACTCAACTGTTTAAAAGAAAAGGAGAGAGGGAATAGTTTTTCCTATTTCTTCTAGTGGGAGAGGAAGGGATGAAAAAGAAATAGTGTCCAGTACTGCTGTGCATAGGAGGTCACTGACCTTGGTAGAGCTGGGGTTTGAACCAAACACTCTCCATAATCTTTGTAGGAATTAGTTACACAGGAAATAGATGGAGTATATGAAAAATTCTCTCTCATTTTCATTAGTCTTGTGAATATGAGCAATTGGAAACCTTACATTTTGATGGGGAATGCTGCAATTTGAAAACCACAGTGTAGAGAGGTAAACATTGGCAACCTTCTGAATGTAGTAGATGCTAAGAGAAGTTATAGAGGAAGTGATAGGTTTGAGTAGACTGTGTAGCACTGGAAACACAGACTGATTTGGGCACAGACTCTCCTTCAAGAAAGGAAAACCCTTTCTGCAATAAAACCTCCTTCATTTGCTTGTATATTAGCTGATTATGCACATTTCTTTTACGCTTTCTTCTTTATCTCAAACCAAAGATTATTCCCTATTCTCCCCTTTCAGATGTGATCAAAATATATTTATTTGTCCTTGAGAAACAGTATTGTTGTTATTTATAAAGCAATAGCTGTGTTCACAGGGGTAATGAGATATAAACAAAGCTCTAGTTTGCTAAGATAGAGAAATGTGATGCTTAGGAAAATAGTAAAAGTGTGGTGACATACTTTAAGAAAAAAGCATGGCGAGAGGTTGGGGTTTAGTAATTGAGTCCTGGTGATTTTCTTTGTAATATTTCCTACATTGTCTCTGCATTAGAATAATCCCTTTTTGTTATTGCCATTTCCCTTTAAAATTCAATGATTTCGTGTTCCTAAGATTGCCATTTCCTAAAAACCATGGAAGTAGTTGGGCTGTCAGTGCAGTTATGAACAACAACATTCCTGAGGCAGTGGAGCCCTTTAGAAGTCCTGCGCTTGCTGGACAATCTCGGTTGCTCTTAGGTGTGAGGAGACAAATGTACCAGGTAAAGTGGACTCGTGGTTAATGCTGCCATTAGATCCCTTTCTGCCACAGAGACAGATGCAAAAACAAATTGACACAACAGCTTTGGGACTTATTCAAGCATCCCTTAATGTTGGTGGAAATTCCTCATTCACTTCAAAAGGGAAAATTCTGCAGGGCTGGTGTTACTTTACTGGTCAGACCTTGGGATGCAGCGTCCTGTTTCCAGTCTGGATTTTTTTTATCTGATGGAGGTGCTGGCTCCAGCTGAGGCAGTTTCTGAGTACATCTGGTGAGTGTCCTGTGGGAACTGGCAAAGCACAACCCCAATCCCACACCAGCGCTAGTGTCCATCGCTATGCTGATGCCGTCTCACATGTCTATTTTCTGTTGTCTAAGGCCATTTCACTTTAAAGCTTGTTTTAAAATATTCCTAGCTTGAAATATAAGATGCAGACCCAAAATCAAGGCTGCTGGCCTCTGGTTTGCATTTCTCAATAGCTGCAGGGATTTTGTGGTGCAGAAGGTCTCTGAATGGGCTTGTGTCTTTAAGCAGAGAATGTGGCCATGGAAGGAGACAACATCCACTGATTAATCTCCAGTGTTCTCTCAAAATGGGCTTCTTCCATCACAGCTCACTTGTGCCTGCCACCAAGTACACAAAAATAGTCTTGTTAGACACATGAAAGTTCCTGTGCAAGAAGCCCACAGAATTTATCTTTTCAGCAGGACTATGAAATATGTGATATTATTGAGATCAGTCCTATTTACCTTCTATTGCTCCATCTTTTCTACAGTCCTGAATTCAGCTAAATAATCCAGTGCAAAGGGAACACAGGCATATCAGCAATGGAGGGACGAAAGCTGAAGTACTGAGAATACTTTTTTTTCCTGAAAGTGTCACAAAAACTGATAGTTTTGAATTTGTCTAAAATTTAGAGCCTAGTGTGGTGTATCTTGATCAAAATGATCCTAATATTAGAGATCAGCCCTTAGTTATGCATTTAGGAAATTCCTACACTTCCTAAAGGGGACTTCTAACCAGAAACATCATCCTGTTCCTTTCATGGATCTGCCTCATCAGCTTCCACCCGGATTAAATTGTCTTCTCTGCTTGCATTAGGTAGAAGTCCAGAGCATGTTTGCATGGTGCGCTAAGATGCCTGGGCTTAGAAATATGCTGGTGCCTGAAGCACCTGCCATGAAGAGGCAACAACCACAGGTTAAACTAAAGGCCAAGAATGCGCAGATATTTTTGTCTTTATTTAATCTGTTTTCAGTGTCTTGTCACAGCCCTGCTCTATGGTCAAAGTTTCCAGTCCATTTTTCTGTGCAAAGTCTTCATCCTTCAGCTTTGGTGCCAGTACCTGAGGCAGCCATCTGGGATTAGGAGAAGGACTTTAATTGGCTGGTTTTATACCGGTTGCAAGAAAGAGATGATATTTTTATGATTAAGCCAGCAACAATGCTTCAGCAGTTACCTAGTGCTGTAGACTGACAAGTCGGTCTTGCTTAGTCCCCCAGCCTCCTCTACCCCCACCCTTCCTGCTGTGGAGGAGAAAGCCAGGGAAGGTGCAATATCCTAATTTTCCAGATGACAGAGCTCCCAGGCCTCCCAGGGAGCTGCAGATGGATCTGATCGTAGCTGCATTTGGCTCCCCTTAGCTTGCGAAGGCTGAGCCAGGAGATTGCTGCTTCCTCTGGAGGGACATGTGCCTTCCAGATTGGCCCACAAATGTGGGAGATGTCTCCCCCCTTTGCTCCCCCTTTCCCCCAAGCAAACAAGGAACAAAAATTGTAATAAAATGTATTAATATGCCATAAGTTGGCCAAGTTACTGGAGTGCTTACTGGCAGAGAGGTAAAACAGAGAATGAAGTTCAAAATGCTTGCAGTTATTTACAAGCTTCACATTGTTTTACAGAATAAATTACTTTATGGTGCTTTTATACAGAAAAGGAGAGGGGGGACAGTGCCTCAGCTGTCTTCCCTTGAGACATCCTGACCATAGTCCAGCTCTCCTGCAGGGTTCTAAATAGCAAACCAGCTTTGAGTACGGGAGGAAAGGGAAGGATCTCCCTCAAGGAAACAGAATCAAAGATGATTTTTTCTTCTTAAATTTTAAAACATTCTTTACCCAAAACTGCAGTTTCTTTCCCAGGTTTTCTTATTTTTTGATTCTAGAATGTGATTTCAAAGACAAGTAAAATGTCCTTCTTGGCTGAGGTGCCACCTTTTCCTTTGATGTTGCAGGCCCATCTAATCCTGGTTTTTGCTGGTTGTGCTTGCCATCTTTTAGTGCGACTTGAAATCATACCCTTTCCAAGTAAGTCAAAGGCATCTTTAGAAGAAAGGAAAAAAAAAATAGCTTTACAGCTGTTTTTAATGCTTTTCTAAGCCACAAATCTGATATATGTTTTCTTATTAATACACAATCCCAGCAATTCTTCCCCCCTCCCCCCCAATTTATATCTTTTCTCCCATGAGATGTGCATTTGGTCCTAACCCACAGCATTAAATTCTCCTGTCCTGTGGCATTTTTAATCATTGCTTTTTTTTGTTACCAGATGCATGTGTCTGATTGACAGAATTACTAATCCATTATAATCATATTTTCATAATTAGTCCCACAGAGCCTCCAATGCCTGCACGCAAACATAGGTAGACTACAGCCTGCCACAATATGTTTTTACTTACTGACAGCTCAGTGGGAAGGAAATGTCTGTCTAGTTCCTGCAGTGGTTATTAGAGTTACCTTTTGTTTTTCTTTTTCTTGATCACTTTTTTTTCTTTTTTTTGCAAGTCTCTGCTAATGTGGCCTCTTTGTTGATTGTAAGTCACTATTATCAACTTCTAATCCTTAAGAATAACAGGAAATATTGGAGATTGGAACTTCAAAGTCAATTTTGAATAAAACCACATCGAAATGCATCAATTATTCACCAGGTAAAGCCTGAGCAGACACAGATGCCAATACCTGTTTGTTTGCCTGACGAAGAAAAGATTGCCAAAGCTTTCAGATTTGTCTTTTTGCATCTTTCACATCATGTTGTTATGGCTGTGTCCTACGTGCCATGCGATCTTGTGTCCCATCCAGCTTTTTCTCAGACTTGGATGACATTGAGGCGTTAGCTCATTGCTTGGCGCTTCTTCTGGGTTTGGTTCTGCCACTGGTCATGGATGAGTCCCTTGGAAGAGTGTAGGGGCAGTCCAGCAGAATCCATCTGAAGGGCTCTTTGGCAGCAAGTGCTATCCCACTTCCTCTCCGTGGACCTCCTGCCATTCCCAGCTACTTGCCCTGTTCCTCTAGACATTGCAGCCATCTGGACCACTGCACTGGCTTCACTGTTGGTTTCAACAACTTTCTGAAATTTGTTTACTTTCTAACAATCTTAGTGTAAAGCCTGGATGCTTCTTGAAGTATTGTATTTTAATTTAAAAGATTAAACAAAAAGTGCTTAATACCACCAAATAAATAAATAAATACAGAACCCCACTTGCTTGAAGATGATGGTTTGGATTGGCAAAATCTTAATTATTTAGTATATTCTATCCATCTCTTAAATACAAGGTTTGAGAATGTTCGTCTCACTTCTGTCTGCCCTGACATTTCTGCTCCCTGTACAAAATCTTTTTTCTGACAATTTAAGAGTTTCAGAGTTGCAGATATCAAATCTGAGCACCTTATCTACCCTGCAAGTCCTTGATTAGGATGGAAGGCTGCAAACCCCAGGCAGCAAGAAGTGAGGTATCTGATGAATTCACAGATAGAAAGATAAATCACTGCTGCAGGGAGTGTAAGGAGTTACCTGACTGAAGGAGAAGCTGAGGTCTGGAAGGGAGAAGCAAGGACTTTGCATGTGAAAATCAGCAGCCTTCTTAGTTACTGCCATCATTAGTCACCTGCACATGTCATACGATCTGTTCTGATGACACAGTGGATAAGTAGGACAGTGGCAAAGGAAACTTAGAAGGACTGTGTGTGGCTCTGTGTTTTGATCAGCAGACAGCTCTGCTGATCAGAATGGAGGCATAACCCCCCACTGCCACTGTGACCTGTAGACTACTGCAAGAGGAAGATGAATTTCTGCTTTATTTTCTGTCTCTGGCTTCCTTGCTACTCTCAGCTGCTGGGGCACCCTGTGTCTTCTCTGAATCTCTTCCAGGTGACAGGATGCAACATCCTCATATCTCAGAAGACAGCTTTAGATGGTGAAGAGCTCATGTGATACTCTCTTAAAAATGATTCTTGCACTGCTCATTGCTCCTGTATAAGCAGGGTATGCAGGTCAAACACACCAGTGGTACCAATACTCTAAAGGTTTTGCTGGGAAGTGTTGGGAGAAGGGCACCTCTTGTCTTGTCTCCCTTAAACAAGGCAAGGGAGATGACATCTCTCTGCTACTCATATTCTATTATTATGGTATCAGAAATGGTCTCTCCCACTGTCCATCTCCTAAGAGCAACTTTATAGGCTTTAAAATGCACTGAGCTGGTCACTACTGATATGTTCATTTCCAGTAAGGCACAGGGGGCTTTGAGTGAGACAAGCGTCTCCTTAGGAGACGACTCTTCTGCAGAGACGCTTGGTGCTAATCCCTCAGTGGCCTTTTGGCTCTCTCCAGTGGTGTTAGGGTCTGAGCTGGGCTGTCTAGCTGCCAACATAACTATTTCTGAGCAGTGTCCAGCCAACACCTTTTCATTGTGATGGGACAGGTGCAACTTGCAAAAAGTAAAATCGGCTTCCCTGCACTTTATGACCAGAGCAGACCTGCTGTATTTGGGCTGAAGACCTGGTAATACAGCTTTTTTGAGTGATTGGAGCTCCAGCAGTAACATGATGTTTATGTTCCAGTAAGGCTCTGGTTGGTACCTTTATGATGTGATTCTTGCCTTTTGGTCTCACCATGATACAGCAGTTCAGTATGCAAGCTCCGTAAGACTTCATGTGGCCAATCTTCTCCAGATTCTTTGTCTTGGAAGATATTAGAAATAATTTGCTTTTGCTTACTACAGTTTGGTTGGAGTGTGGTTTTTAGTTTGACTTTCAAAATGAGCAAACAGCAGTGGATATTTCTGTATCTCTAAATGTTCGTGAAAACTGTGGTGGAATGGAGAACTTTGGCTTTTGATGAATTATGTCTTGTGTAAAGTGAGCGTCTTGAAGCGTGAGAAGTTTTGGATGTATGAAAACTCTGCTTGGGGCTTCAGTGTTGCTGATCTGATTAAAGGAATAGATGACCTGATACTCCGAAGGGGCAGTACCATGGCTAAGATGTGTAAAGAGGCACTGGAGCAACAGGAAAGTATCATCTTGGCTTTTCTACTAGAAGTCATAGGTTGGTATTGGTTAATGAAGCCTGTGCTGGTGTTTGATGGAAAACTCAGGCCCTGAAGTCTTTAATGAATAAATTCATTAGCAAACCCTTTAAAAAGGTCTAATTCAATTTTCCTTCCCATTGCCTCCAAAATGGATTCTAGCACAAAGCCAGTTAAGAGGAATGAGGAGGGCAAAACCTGACCAGAACCTGCCAATATCTTTTCTCTCAGATGGGATGCGAGGCTGTTCATGTGATAGGAGATGACTGCATCCCGCTGATCTGTATATGCAGATTCAGAGCATGGGAAAGTGTTGCTAAGGGAAAATCTACTGCCCTGGTGCTCTCTCCAACTTCGTGTGGTGACCTGAAGTGAGACCAGGATTGAAGGTATGAGCTGGTAGCATTGCTTCTACACTCTACTTGGTAGCATTTTACCAGTAGTAACACATTTGTGGGAAAAGAAATCACATGTTCTAATGTTTTCTGTTGGCGCATAGCAAAGACTTTCAAGCAGAGCAGGAAGCCAACTTTGTTTCAGTGCCTGGAGTCAGGGCTCCCTTATCTTTACAGTTAGGGCACTAAAGAGAATCGTGGAGAACTCTCCGCAAAGCGAAATGTGGACCTGTTACTTGTAGTAGAATGCATTTCCATGGGCTGTGAGGGCACAAAGGGGTAGGTATTCCTTTTCCTACCTCAGGGTTGTAGCAGTAAATCTTTCCACCTGCTGCGGGAAAGCCACGGATGACTGATCTTTTGAGGAGAGTTCAGCCCAGGGTTGTATCAGTAGGTCTGTTAGATACTGAATAATGTATCCTGGCAGCAATGTTTCAGTTGGTGACACAGATGTGGCATTTGCCTGCATCATGTCTTTTTTCATCTATTTCCCTTAGATCAAGGAGGCTTAAAATCTCTCTGGTGTTTTGGATGACTGGTCATCTGTGGAAAGGGGGCCAGTTGAAGGTGAAATAGCTGAGGCAGTTGCATCAAAACATCCTCAGAGAAGCAAACAGATCCCAAATGTGAACATGGCCCTTTCCCCAGCAACCTGTGTGTGACGTGCAGCTGTGAAATGAAGCGTACCAGAAAATAAAAGCAGGGTGGCATGATGCATTCTGATGCACGTTTGAGGGCTTTGAGGACCACCTGCCTATCAGAGCCATACAGTTCTTTGTAAAACTGCTTGTTAGATAGGCAACTCCAAGTGTCAGAGAGGAAATTAATCTTATGCTTCATGAGCTTGCAGCGTAACTTCTTGGGGTGGCAGGTAACTAAATATTTGTTCTAAGGTTGAGAAGGGGAATAGGTACAGCCAAAATATGCTGCACATCTGTAATTAGTGCTTAATTAAATTGAATGTTTGGCAGTCCCTCAGAGTGTTTTTCATACTCTGTATATCTTGGCTTAAGTCATGTAAGCAATAATACTTCTGTACCGGAGGCAATGAAATCTGTTCTTGGTAAAACTGGGTCAGCATCAGGGTTTTGCATGGTTCAGCCCATCATCTTTTGCTGAAACTTCAGGGAAAGTAGATTTCACAAACGTGTCTTCAGGGCAGGTGGCCTGTGCTGGCCTTGTTGTCTACCAGAGAGGTCCTGCTGAGGTCTACTTCAGAAGTCATCCAGGTTTTTGTTTTCTGCAGAGAAAGTAAAAGGGATTGCTAACCTGTGAACTAACGGGACCTTGGTCCTCACACATCCTTAACTTGCAGCCCTGAGGCAGTCTAGCACAACTGCCAGACTCAAGAAGACCCTTCTGGAATATTTTTCCTTACTTTAAGCTCTATAAATTCATCCTTTATAAATGTCTCCCCATGGGACTGATGCCCTAACATTGTTCCCACTACTTCTTACTAGTTGCTAATAGATCTGAGTGGAAGAGTTCAGTGAATTGCTTTCTTTGATGGTGTCTTCAGGACATCCTCCAGATGGGTCTGACATCTCAGCGAGGATTACCCATGCCGGAGGCACTCGGACAGTGACCTGGCAACCTCTGTGGGAAAATACCTAGTATTGTTGTTTTCCTAATTGCTCTGCAGAACAAAATAGTGCTGGGATGCTCGGATATTGAGATAGCAAGCAGGAAATGGACAGACAAACCATGTAAAGGTGATTTGATCAAATGAAAGTTATTACAAATAAATTTTCCAAAGTAAATAAACTGACTTAGCTGCTCAAGTGTCAGCCTGTCAGTTTATTTCCCACCCTCAATGCCAGATTATCTAAGCACTGAGCACCGTGGTAATTATTTCTGTTTACTCAGTTTACATGTACACGAGGGGCTGGGGTAGAAAACTTGGTATTTGTCTCTGCATCAAAGTGGGGGAACTGGGGAAACAGAGGAGTGTGCAAAGCAGTTCCCAGAACCATGGACTCTGAGGGATAATTACAAAGACCAAATGTATTGCAGAAAACCTGATTGTAATAAATTGGCCAAGAAACTTAAATCTTTGGTTGTGCCTTGCAGCAAACCAAGAATTAATTCCTGGGAGCGGACCAGGCCCCAGGTTGGCAGAAGGCTAATGTAATTGGCTCTGGGTGCATTCAGACAGCACTGGCATCTCAGTGCCTTGGCATCTGAGAGGGTAACAAAAGAAATGAGAACCTGCTCTGCCAGCTCTAGCACTAGAACTGATTGGATTTGGTGCACGTTAAAGCAACAATGATCCTACTGTGTGGCCTCTGGATCATCATAAAACAAGTGAGCAAATGCAGATAATCGCACAGCAAGAGCCATGGCAAAGGAAAGGCCAACGAGGCCCTAAGCTTGGAGAATCAGAATAGGCTCTAGATCCAGGAAACATGAGATTGCTGATGGAGAAATAGGACTCCCCCTGGACTAGGAGCATTGCAGGCATTGGACTTTGTCATGTCATGTCCAGCTTTTGCTGTAATAGATATCAACAACAAGCTAGAACATGTGCTAGAGATGGTTTTATGGTGTATTTGGTTTGTATATTTTTTTTTTGGTTGGTTTATTTGTTTGGGGTTTTTTTATGGGATGCAGAGCTCCTGCTGCATGCACAGTTGTGCAGCAGCCAGATGCAAGAACAGAAAGCAGCACTTTTTCTTATACTCTCTGTAGGTAAGTGGCAGATTATGTGAGTATTAAAGGCGTCATCTTGTTATTACATGCAGCAGTGTCAAAGTTTTAGAAAAATCCCACATTGTATTATGTACATTAAAAAGGCTATGCTGGAGAAAGCTTCTGTGTCTCTTGAACCTGATAGCTGTTCTTATGCATGGACTGGATTCTTATCCACTGGCTATCATCTCCAAAAAGGATTTTGAACCTTTGTAGCTGGAGTTGATTGGTCTCTTTACGTATAACTGATTTATTTATTGCAAATCATTATCAGTAATTTGCCTTTGGACAATTGCTGATAATTGAACCTGGATCCTGATGGTGAGAATGCATGTTGGTGCGTTATCTGTGCTGCAGTTGCTGACTTCTTACTCTTCATGTACATATATTCTATCCATGCATGCATTCACTTCAGAAGGGGCCTCAAAGAAACATATTTGAAGTGCATGTATTATTTCTAAGCTTGTCCTGATTAACTCTGGGGAGAATGTGGTACGTGGGATAGGAAAGGTAGAGACAATTTCATTAACTGCATTGACTTCATAAGAGACACAGTGGACCTCCGAGTTTGTATTTCCAGGAGGTTATGCAGATTCATATTTCATTTTTATTTGCAAAGCAAAGGGTAGTTATTCCACTTGAGCTATTGTGTCAGGAGCACAACTTAAGAAAATCCCTCAGGATTGCTGCATGCTACATAAGACCCCACAGTTCCCCAGAATTACTGCTTTTCGACTCATTTCCCTGTCCAGAAGATCTTTGTGCAGAATGGGAGTCTGTCCTTTTCTCAGACAACACCACCTGAGAAAAGTTCTGTGCTGGGAGGGATGTCACTGCTCCTGGTGCTCTCGGCATTGGATGCTGCTCCTGGAGACTCGTTCTCATGTTGCTAATACAGCAGGTTCACAGACTCCAACTACTGCTTTTTCCTTTCATCCTGCTACTGCAGAGCTAACAAACTGGTGCAGTAATCTGATGTGCAGGTGTCTGTGTTGCCTGAGAAGAGCTTTGCATCCTCAGTAATTCTGAGATGCATTTGTAGTAAGATTTCTGACAAACTATTATAACCTGACAATACTTCACAATCTTAGGTGTTTAAAAACACCTATACCAGGTGTTTAAAAAGAAAAGTACAAAAAAAATTGAGTTTCTGTGGTCCAGTAACTTTCCAGACTCCTTCAGTGGTATGAAATTAACACTACAAAATGCTTCCATACATAAAACAGTAGGAAATTCTCTGTTATAAGTATATTTACAATGCATATCTCCTGGGTAGTTGTTAAATGCATGAACATTACACTGGCATTTCCTCTTTAAACATTGTCATTTTATTGCTTTACCCATCTAGAGGAGAGCAGAGATTATCCTTTAATTACAATGAATTTAATGGTATTGGTTATGCAGCAGTTTAGTTCACACACAGCATGACAAAGCTTAGAATTTAGTATAGTCCTATCATGCATCATTGACTCATCTTTTCATCCTGGAGTGCTGAGTCTTTCCTAAGTCTCTGCTAAAAGCAGGTAAAAGATTGTCAGCTGGAGATGTTTAGATTGCCTGAGTCAAAAAGAATCAAAATGGGACTACAGGGAGGCATGGGCACAAGGTAGAGCGTGCTAATACTTTCCTATGCTTCTCCTGAGAAGGGAGAAGAAAGCATGGGAATAAAAAGCTTGTCATTATCAAAACACAATGCTATAACATGAAGAGGTGGAGTAATTTATCTTTGAGTAACAGGCTGACCTATTCAGAATTGTAACTTTAATGTAAGGCTAACCTTTGAAAATAGATCAAGTGATATAAATTATTAAGGAACAGGCATTTGTCAGATAGATGATCTCTATTAGTAATTTTACACATGAATGGTTATCTTCAGCGGTAGAGTTGCTGTCTGCTGAGAAAGAAAGCGCAAAAGCAGGTTGCCTTAAGCTGATGTGTGAGGCTGACTTTTAATCAGTGTTTTTCTAATCCTTTTGAAAATGCAGCTGAAGCAGGGTCATCTCTCTTGTTACCCACCCATGTAGCTCTTGAATTTTGTTTCCCAGCAGAGGAGACTCCTGGAGATGTGACTGACATTCCTAAAATATCCTTCAGTAGCTCAGGGCTCAAACAGGTTGATGTGTGTCTCCATGTGGGAATGGCAGCACCTGTGCTGGATGCTGCTGGGATGTTAAAGTCTCAAAGTAATGGAGAGCTGGTATCCAGAGAACCCTGAGGGAGGCTGATGTCTGCTCTGGGTGATCGGCTGTTTGAAGCACTGGGTTTGAATCTTTTAGAGAGGAAAGGCATAAGTCCCAGTTTTTCCTGCCAAATATTCAAGATGTATGTCTTACAAAGTATTAGGATCTGTTACTCTGGTGGTGTTTGGTCCATATTTTAAACCTGGAATGGGAGAAGAAAAATGGAGACATCAAACTATTTCTGAAAGACTTTTTTTTTTTTTATCTGCAGCTTTTGGTCCATCCTGTCTTCCAGTTATAATGCTGTTACTGATCAACTCTTGAATGGGATGGGCATAGATGGTATTATAGCCCTTCCTCCATCCTTTAGCCACACTGAAACCTGTAATAGTTTGGGAGAATTTGTGTGTACATTGAACCATGTCCCTGTTGCATGGGAATTATACTCAGCACATGATGCTTAGTGCAGTATCTGCATTGCTTATTTTGCACAGTGACTCTTAGCCATTGCATTACCTCTGCAGCATAATATAATGTATTTGATCTCTTCTGATATCTTTATTCGCTCAAAAGGTGAAAGAGGAATAATCTACAATGCTTGGTGTCTGCTAATTTGCCTAGACTCTGACAGACAACATAAACAGTCAGATCAGGGAGGGCAAGACATCTTTAACTTCCAAAAGGAATCTAGAGACTGCTTGCATGTATATGAGTATCTCTTCTTAGCATGAATCCTCCTTTTTCCGAAGCATCAGTCTCATCTATGTTTCCATCTGAATTAAGGCCCAAAGAGTACTTTTTCTAAGGGGACTGGAATTAATAATGCTTTTGACAATATCTATGAAGAGATTTATTTTCTGAATTTTTTTCTTCAACTCCACTTGAGCAATTGGCAGGGAAAAAAGGGAAACATAAGCAATTGCTCCAGTGTGAAATTTTCCAGTGAATTTTACTGACTTCTCCCTTTTCTTCTTTTTCTTCATCTATTTCTTTACTGTTTCAGGATGAATGGTTTGTAGTTAAAGCACTGGAGTAGGATGCCAATGAGGCAAGTTTAAATTTTCAGATATGTCAAATGCTTCCTCTATGACAGCATTTAATAGTTCTGTGATCTCTGCATGTCCTTTTAGATACAAAAAGTATCTAAAAATATGACCTTCTCTCATATTCTTTTTGTGTGTTTAGACAATCATTGAACAGACTCAGGATATTTGAAAACTCTTCACTTTGTTTCTTTGAACAAAATGCCTCCTGTTTGTGTTGAAGTGAGTGATACAGGTTAACACTTTGAACAAGAGAAAAAGATAAGCATTTGGTGTACTAATTTCAGAAGCAACTGTTTTCAGTGGCCTGGAACCCTTCTGCAGTATATTGATGTTTCAATTTGTACTGAGAAGCAGCTGCCCTTAGTGATAAAGAAAAGTGACTGCTTTGCTCTGTGCAGTGATGATTTGACACGGCAGCAGTAGTCTTGCGGAATGTGACATGACAACTTGAAATAATGATATGCAGATACGATACCACAGACGTGCCATGAAGTAACATAAATTACAAAAAAATGATAGGAAGAGAAAACATCTTTGGAGCAAAAGTATTGAGACAAAGTTGTCAGTTATCACATATGAGGTTGAGGGGAATATGCTAGTTCATTGGTTTCTTACTAGAAGCAGTTTAGTTTAAATGGTCTTTTATAGTTGGGCTTTTTAAAATCAGCAGTTTTCAGTAGACTTTAACTTGTCTCATACAAAAGTAAGATGATTTCCTAGCATCTGCAATGCTTTCTATATAAAAAGTCTTTCTGACTACAGACACGCGTGTGACTGTACTCAAGAGACCATGAAGGCTGTGCCCATATTAACAAGTTATACATATCAGCAAGAACACATTTGCAAAGCAAAATGGTGCTGAAGGTTCAGTCCCCATGCTACACATTCAGTGACTCTCAGAACAGCAAAGAATCATTAAGGTTGAAAAGACTTCTTAGATCATCCAGTCCAACTGTCAGCCTAACATCACCATGCCTATGAGGGTTTTTTTAATACTTCAAGGGATGGTGACTCCATCACTGCCCTGGGCAGCCTGCTCCAGTGCCTCACGACTCTTGGTAAAGAAATTTTTCCAAATATTCCATCTAAACTTCCTCTGACACAGCTTGAGGATGTTCCCTCTTGTCCTCTAGCTTGTTACTTGTGAGAAGGACACCAAAACCCACCTCCCCTTTCAGGTCCTCTTCTCCAGACTAAACAACCCCAGTTCCCTCAGCTGCTCCTCATAAGACATGTACTCCCTTCCCTAGCTCCATTCCCTTCTCTGTACGCACTCCAGCGTCTTAATGTCTGTCTTGTAGCATGGGGCAATCACTGCCCTGCTCCTGCTGGCAACACCATTGCTGATCCAAGCTAGGATGCTGCTGGACTTCTTTGCCACTTGAGCACACTCCCAGCTCATATTCTGCTGGTTATCAAGCGATACCCCTAGGTCCTTTTCTGCCTGGTAGTTTCCCAGCCATTAATTCCCAAACCTGTAGCATTGCATGGGGTGATTGTGACTGAAGTGCAGTACCCGACACTTGATTTTGTTGAACCCTACACAGCTGGTTTTGGGCCATTGGTCCAGCCTGTCCATATCCCTCAAGCAGATCCTTCCTTCCCTCAAGCAGGTCAACACCATGTTAACTCATGCATACAATAAAGGATGGAGGTTCTCCATAGCCCAGCAGCTGCTGAAGGGCAGTAGGTGAGCTCCTTGTCTAATTTCATCCCAAATTAAAATTGGGTACTCCAAGCACAGGCTATGGTGGAAACCGAAGCCCAAGAAGTGGAGACAACCTGGAATGCGTCTTCAAAAGCAAATCCTTGATCGATAGCGAAACACTGTTTCATGCATTTCCAAAGACATCTGGGCTCTCTGAGTGCTTCCAAAAGATGAACAAATTTGTTTATTCAAACAATCAGATTAATCCTGCTGGATGTAAGAGAATTATCAGTGTGCTGATTAGAATTGGATCAGCGGATGATCCTTTTATCCAGGGCTTCTTTCATCTGATTGGGCTTGGCTGGTTCAAAGAAAATGGAAGTTGTCTCTGAACCATCTCTGATGCTGGGTAATGGAAAAGCAAAGGGTTGGCCTCTTAGAATGATTTCCATTACAAAAAATGTCAGTGTGGACCTCTAGACACTGTTCCGGACAAATCTTTATGCCAAAATCTACTCTGAGCTTCCTTCCTTGCTTCCTGCTCTCTTCAGCCTCCTCTTTCTGTCAGAGAAGAGACTGTTTCTCATTCTTCTATGAAGGCTTCTGGTGAACAAAAGCAATTGACTCTGAAAGTCATAGTCTGACATCAAACCCTTAGACTTTTCAAAGCATTGCTGAGGGTTTTAGATGTGAGGCTCCTATTGAATTTAATTAGAGCTGTGCAGCTGCACCAAAGCTTTCAAGAAGCACACCCTGAAATATTCATGTTGCCTTTCTCTCTTTCCTTTCTCTCAGCCACATTTGTTAAAGTTTAAAGGAAGTGGCTTCCAGTTCGTGTAGGTGCAAATTTGTACTTGCATAGTCTATGAAGATATTAGCATTTAGACATTGAACTTTCTTGATTTGTATGCACCAGTCACTTGGTAAATAGCAGAAGTGGTTGTGTATAGGCTGTCAGTTAATTCTGGCTCTAGAAATGGATTCCACTTTTAAAAAGTCAAGCCCTATCAGATATCTGCTCTTCTGTTACTTGCACATAAAATTATTTTGACTCTAGCATTTTAAAATCCCTTTTGTCCCTACAGAAGTTTTAAATTGCTGTTTGGTTTGTGCTCCATTTGCAGAATCCCAGGGTTGTTCAAGGTTGCTTTCCTTTCAGTGGGAGAGCATGACAGTACAGACATGGGGCATTAAAATACAGATGCATTCCCTCAGTTTGTGTAGCACCCTTGAGGAGAAGATCTGCAAGCAGAGTTTGGCTTTCAGAGATGAGTTTGCTCAATATCTGAGAGAAAGGGCATGTTGAGTGCTAGGCAGAAGAGCACTGCAACATAATAAGGATGATATATCATAATAAGGATGATATCACTCATTTTAGAGCCATGCATGTAGCAGTTATCTGTCCCAGAGGAATATAATCTTCAGAAATAATTATACACTGTTCTTCAGGTTTAAATATAGACCCTTCAGAATTAACCATCGTCGTATTTTCAAGCAAACCCATCTCCAAATGCTGCTTAATGTGTAAGAGTTCCTCACTAGTTGACTGCAAAGCAAGTCTGCTAAAAATGCAGTCTTCTAAAAGAAAGGAGCACTGCTGTTTTTAATAGGGAAAAGCTCAGGAAAAAAAATAGCAGGAATACAGCTTTCTCTTCTCTCCCTCTCTGCTGATGTGCTGCACAGCTTTGATTTAGTAACTTGTCTCAGTCTGGTCATAGGTAAAACGGATGGGTATAAGGGTAAAAGTAAGAATAATGAAGGCAAATGTGTGGCAACACCTGACTTTATCATGGCACTCACCATTTTATAGCGTTCCTGATACCACAAGCATGTGTGCTCCTCTGCCTCATGAATTCCTGCTTGTTAGCTGCACTGAATTAACTGACCGCATGCATAGCCCTAATCTATTGCAAACACAGAGTAAAATTCAGAATCGTAAAACACCATGAAGGCAAGCTGGCTGATAAGCAGAAAATCAGAAAGCTTTGATTGCTCATTTGTTTGTAATTGTGGGCCCACGCCCATAATTAATGTTTCTGGGCAGATCTGAGACCTTCAGAAGCAGAAGATATTAGGAGAACATTTTGTACTTTGGTTTGTTGTTGTCAGGCTTTGTAAAATCTCTTATGTGAATGCACTTCAGAAATACTGTTTTATCCTTCAGCTCAGGAAAGATTTGCTTCATCAGCAAGGTGCTGCTATTTTAGCTGCCTACCTTTCTAATTGAATTTGGAATATAACAGAATCATCACTAGCAGCACTGCAAACCTTCCCAGTTTGCTTTGGATAATTTTCTCTCGCTGCTGCAGGGTTTTCTGCATACTGTTGGGAATACCTAGGGGAAAAATGCAAATTGTGACATAGAATTACTTAGCTCCCTGCATCAGCCGACAAGATCTAAGTACATTCTCCGTGTCTATCTCTTGCTTCTGATTTCACTTGTTGTCATGTGTTTAGATTGGTAATTGTTTTGTATAGATAGACCTGTAGTGTTAATATCCTGCTTTGATGATATTACTCCTCAGGAATATTAATGAGTGCCTTCTGAATGTGGCATCTTTTAAAAACCTTCTACTGCTGGTGGGGTTTTTTTAAATTTTTTTGTTGTTTTTAAGTGGTGAAAGAGCACAGCTGAAGGTCCTTTGGGTAAAGAGTGTTTAAAGTAGTCCATGCATTTTAATTAGCAAAGATATACATAGATAAGGATGAAAGATTTGTTTTCCTCAGGCAGACCATGAGAACATCAGGCCCATAGGTAGCTTAGTTGAACTCCAGAGAGATTACATTTATATCTCCTCTCTAAATCTTAGAAATGCCATTCTGATTCAAGCATTACAAATTAAGGCGAGATAAAGGTGTCTTCTCTGCTGGAGGTTTAAGAGACTCTTTGCTGCATGATATTAAGGTGTCCTATACAGGAGGGGGAAAAAAACAAAGCTAGAAAAGGAAAACTGCAGCATAGTCTCTGTGGCACAACGCATATTTTTGCACTCATAGGAAAAACCTGGGTTATTTTACCTAATGATTGGTCATAGAAGGGAGTTGATTGTGTTTCCTCACCATGAATCAGAGGATCTATGAATCATAATTACTTGTTTTAATTATTAAAAATGAGGTTTCTATGTTAGCAAGCTTCTGGGAGAAGATGAATCTCTGTTATTCACCTTTGCAGTGTACTGCAAGCCAGCCATGTAACTTCTCAAGAGTTTTGGGGGTTTTTTTTAAACTTGATGTTTTTAACCTCTTTTGAGAGGTTAAATGAGTAGCCTGTGGCTACGTGGTATATATATGAACACTCCTACAGCATAGAAAAGGTATATATTGAGGCAGGATGTTAGCAATGACTCATAGAGACAGGGATTTTTTCAGAGCCTTTATCAGTCAGGTCACTTGAGCTCTAAGCAAGGGTCACCATTTGCTTCTTGGAAGGGCTGACTTAGAGGCTAGAAGAAAAGAAGTCCATGCATGGATAAGTCCCAAGAAAGATGTTTTTTTAAGAATTACCTTCCTGGCAGCACTAGTGTTTTTCACTGAAAAGGTATGGAGATTGCTGCATTTAGAGGTCAACAAGGACTTCGGGTTTTTTGCTGGAGAACAGGGAAGGTCAATGCTGTCTCCAACCTAATTACTGGTGTAAAAGACAATTTATCACTCACCAAAGTGTGCTTGCTTTTTCAGTCTTGCATGGCCTTTTGGTTGGTAGGTGGAATTCTCTACAAAATTGGCATTTTTAAGAGAAAGTTTAAAAAAAAGTATATGAACCCAAGAATTCAATTTCCAATACTGTGCTTTAATGTCTGTCTGATGTTTTTAATGTTTTTAAAATGTAAGTTTATAGTAGTTCTCATTTAGAAATCAGGAAAAATAGAATCTCATTTAAGTCTATCTTTGGATTCATATTTTTAACAAATTTTGCCCCTGAGAACGAAGATGCAGCCTCCCATATCTGAAAATACAAGTGTCAGCAGGAGAAACAGCTCACTTGAAAAAAAATAAAATATCAGAGGCATAATTATTAATTAATGTATTAAAAAAAAGAGCTGGTATGCAAAAATCTCTTGCTTTTTTTCATCCTTTTCTGGACTACAGATGTAACTCTGAACAGGCCATATTAAGTTCTATTTTTGCAGATGAAATAATCAGAAGAAAATAGGTCATATATTTTGATAGATAGCACATAAAAGGAAATGTTTAGACTAGCATAGCCATACTCAAATTTGGTTATAGGGAATTAAGTTTCTTCACAGCAAATGGTTTTCTTTCACTTCTCAGTATTTCTCATGCAATTAGAAAGTTGGTTAATTAACTGGCTTGACAGACGATATTACTGATCTTATCAACTTTCTCTTGCGTATACAGGGCTTTATTAATTTCTTGTTTGCCTGTGAACTTCTTTGTCAACAGCAAAATTGGTGGGTAAATGTGGAACGTGTGTCACGGTAATACGTTGTTTGCTTTGCTTATCAGCAAATAACAAACTTTTGGCTAATAAATAAAGGCAACAAGGGAGAGGACAGGTCTTAGGGGTTTCTTTTGCCACATGACACTCTGTCATGTTGCTAAGTTACAGTAGCTTCTGGCTTCTACTTTAGAGAGTAGAGGTTATTTTTAAATGTATAATGAACACAGTACCAGGGACTCCCATAGCTGTTCTGGAAGTGGCTGCAATATAGGGGGGATTGTGAATGTGGTCTGGAGGCTAACACTGCAAAACACTGGTCTGATACAAAACCAATTCCTACCATTGCAATGCGATTACAAAGGTGTGCACGTCGATTATTTTTTATAAAATGCCTTAAAAATTGCAAACAGCCATAATTATCCACTGGAATGGATGGTACCTGTCTGTGACTCAGACTACAGGCTGAGTGTGGTTGTTTTTCTGAGAATGTAGGAATAATCATGACTAGAAGCAAAAACTTCCAGATTAACCTCCCTGAAGAGAATATTCCCAGACTAGACTACATTTCCTTGCTGTAAACTTAGTTCTTTGTATCACTAATCACAAGATTTTATCCTCCATATTGCAAGAATGATTTCATTATTACCGCTCTGAAGAAAAAAAATAATAACACCCACTTCCCTAAGTAGGAATTTTGAACTCGCTGTGAAGTCACCCAGCTATTCCTTCTTCTGAGGCACCAAGAGGGAAACTGAATGGAATTACGTAGGGTCCAGTTGCTGTGGTGGCACTCCAAAAGCTTGAAGCTCTGAGCTGAAAAATGGAATCATCTTTCATACTGAAATTGGAAAGGAAGTACAGGTTTTTACTGGTATTCCAGCTGATGAGAGGAAAACATCATTTTCCTGCTGGTTAGAAGTTGTACTTCACCATCTGTTGCTGGGCAATGTGAGCCCTTTGAAAGGGCTGGAGTTCAACTCCACTTGGCCTCAGGCTTAACCTGCTTCTCTAGTTGAGGAGAGGAGTCCAGGGGGTCAGATGGTGGGACCATATGACTCAAAGATGCTGGGAGACATTGGAGGATGGCCTGAGTCCAGGGAGATGAGTACAGGGTAGCCTAATGTAGAAAATTGCTAAGTAATGTGCTTTGGCAGTGAGATCTCTGAGTGCTGTGAAATTGTATGGGGCACTGAGAGGGGATGGGATGCTCTGTAGCTGAGGATTGAAACCCACAGAGAGATGCAGGAAACTAGTGAGTCTACAGAAAAAGAATGAGCTTTTCTGGCCTAAAGTTAAGCTTCTGATTTACATCAGTTAAAAGTATTTAAATGCAGAGATTAATTCAATATATTTCTACAGTAAGGCAGTGTTTGTAGATCCCAGTGCAGTGGTGAGACCTTGATGGGGTGTTCTCTAGTCTGAATTCTTCTACCTGAAGTTATTGTTTCATCCAGACTTTCCTTTTCCTGCTGAAATGAGTCCTGGAGGAAGGGTTTGGGTTTTATTATGAGTTCACAGAGTTGTCTCAGCTCTACTTCTGATGAGTTCCATAGGTGTTCTACTCCTGCTAAAGGTATTTCCATGGGGTTGTAAGGAATATTCTTCTTGCTCTTCTCTGCTCATTGGGAAGCTGATAAAAGACTGCCCATGTGGTGTTTGGGGGGTTTTTTTGTTTGTTTTGGTTTAGGTTTTTTGACTATTTGAAATGGATAGTTTTCTCTAAGGTTGAATTGTCTAAATTCTAGATACGTATGTGTAAGAGAAGAAAGTACGTGAAACCTCAGAGATCCTGCTGGGGAGAAGCAGGAAACCCCAGGACACTTGTCTAAAGGAAAAACCAGAATAGCTGTAAAGATGACACTAGTACTAAACATTTCTTTTGCAGCTGGTTACAGGTATAGACTGACTCACACACACAGACTACCTAAGGCACTTCTCCCTTTGTGCCCCCAGGATCCTGCTGGGATGTCTGATTCATCCCTGCATGCTGAGACAGGACCGTCAAGTTCTGAAAAAAAATGGATTTCAAGGGGATTTCACTCGTTTTCTCAATGTGATGTTCTTCAAGACAACTAGCCCTCTGCAGAAATCATCATAATTGTGCCTAGACTTCTCAAAGGAGGCTGTGCTGTGTTTCCAGCATCCCCTGGGGTCTGGACTCCTTATGCAGTGGCACGGCTTTAGAGGCATCCTTTCTTCTTTGAACAGACAAAGTCAATGAGGGGTCTGCAGAAATGGGCTTTCAAAAGTGAGTCAGTGAATGTAATGGGGAGCAGGAAACTTTCCATATGGTATGAAACCTGTCCCTCTGGAATGCAAGACATTTACGTCTATGCTCAAAATTTATAGGTAAGCCTCTAAAGTGCAGAGAGAGGGTCTGTCCAAGGCTCTGGCCTTCTCTGCTTAGCACCACGAGGATTATTGCAAACAAAAATGGAAGTGGCAGATTGCAGCAGAGCTGCCATGAGTGAACACAGGAAGATTCAGCAGCCAGAACCAGGCCTGCTTTTTTTTTTCTTTCTTCCCTAC
>WAAB01013869.1:0-15598 GCA_013389865.1 Piaya cayana
ATATAACATGGTCAGACTAATCACATGAAGGTAACTAAATACTTAAAAAAAAATATTTATTTTGAAGATTGGTTAATGATTAATGGGATAGAATTTAACAGGTCCAAATGGTGGATTCTGCACCTTGGATACTGTAATGCTGGGCATGAATATGAACTGGGAGAGGAGTGGCTGGAGAGCAGCCCTGCAGAAAGGGATCTAAGGCTGCTGGTTGGCAGCAGGTGCAATATGAGTCAGCAGCGTGCTCTGTCAGCCAGGAGGGCAAACTGCATCCTGGAGTGCATCAGAAAGCATAACTAGAGGGTCAAAAGAGGTGATTATCCCATTGTATTCAGTATTGGTGCAGCCACATCATGAGTACTGCATGAAATTCTGGGCCTCATGATTTAAGAGCAATGTTAAGGTACTCGATGTGTCCAGAGGAGGGAAAGAAAGCTCATGAAAGGACTGGGAGACATGTCCTATAAGGAGTGGGTAGGGATGCCAAACCTCTGTAGCTTGGAGAAGAGTAGGCTAAGGAATGACCTCATCGCTCTCTACAGATTCCTGAGAGGGTGAAGTGGAGGAGGAGCTGCTGATCTCTTGGGAATCTGTGACAGGACATATGGGAATGGTTCACAGCTGTGTCAGGAGAGGCACAGACTTTACATTAGGAAGTGTTTCTTTACCAAGAGGGTAATCAAACATTGGAACAGGCTTCCTAGAGGCATTTATACAGTGCCTTTCACTACATACTTTAACTTTTGGTCAGCCCTACGTTGGTCAGACAGTTTGACTGGATGATCATTGAATGTCCCTTCCAACTGAAAATAGCGTGTTGTATTACCATAGAATCATAGAATGGTTTTAATTGGAAAGGACCTTAAAGATTTTCTAATCCCAATCTCCCTGCCATTGGCAGGGCATCCTCCCACTACATAGGCTGCTCAATACCCTATCCAACTTGGCCAAGAACACTGCCAGGGATGGGGCACCTGCAACTTCCCTGGACAACCCGTTCCAGTACCTCACCACACTCATTGTGAAGAATTTCCTCCTAATATCTAGTCTAAATCCTCCCCTCTCTAAAGCTATTCCCCCTGTCCTATCACTACATGCCTTTGTAAAGGCCAGTCTCCACCCAGCAGGCTACACATGCCAAGAGAGGAGTGTCTGAGATATAAGCCATTCTGAGGTGGCAGCTGAAGTCAGGCAGGACACCCTTCAGCATCCAGCAGCAGATGACAGTTTGTGAGCAGTGTAATGGAGCCCTAAATCTCCATGACTGTAATGGGAATATACCAACCCACCTTTCTTGTAGATACCTACTTGTGAACGTCTAAATTTAAATATGTTAATTTGGAGCTGAACACACTTGACCCTTTTTTCTTCTTGAATTCGACTTGCAATTTTGAAAAGCAAGAACGAAAAGAAAACTAGTAAAATACAGCTCATTAACAATAAGAAGATAATATCTCTGTTCCTGGGGTATAAAACTGTGCAATGTATATGTAATACTTTATTTTATTTAGAGTGAGATTACCATAACGTAATCCACAGTCTATGCAACTTCTGTTATCCCAGAGTGTAGATCAATATCATTTTGGAAGGAAAACTGTGAAACACTTTGCAAAGGATTCCATTCACTCAGTTCTTGTATAGGGAGGGAAATTCTTACCACTGTGTCTCCTTTGCTGTATCCTGCCTACCTCAAGCCCTATTGAACTGCTCTGGAAAACAAGGAAAACAACTTAATAACAGCCTTTGTAATTATCTTTCATAACACCGCATAAGGAGATTACAGCAGCTGAACTAATATGTTTCTCAGAATATTTAGTGCAATTTTTGATTAACCAAAAACTTACAATTAAAAATACCTATTATCTTTTGCAAACTGGGATCTGAACAGAATTTGTTGGAGTTTTTTTAATGCCTGAAGGAAGTGGAAGGAAAGGCAGTCGGTTACTCTGATTTCATTGTCAGCTGAGAAAATGGCAAGAAACTTCAGTTCTTTGGCTAATAAACTGTTAAGCCTGTGATTGAACTGCAGAAGGAAATACTTCTTGCGTACTTTGTCTTTGAAATAGAATTTTTGTCTTCCCCCCTTTTTTTGTTTTCAGCTAGAATATAGGACTAGGAGAAAAAAGCCCTGTTAGTAGGAATTATTTTTACGAAGTCCTTGTACAAAGTATGCAGAGTAAAAGTAGAGGTATTAAATACTTTCTTACATGTAACACTTTAGAATTGCTTTCTAGTTGCAATGTTTCAGTATTAATTCTAGTTTAGAACACAACAGTTTAGGATCAAAACAATGATTATTATCTACCAGTCCTGGGGAATTTATCTCATATGGATTTTGTTTTTCCTTTTAGGCTCTGAATTCTAATTTTTATGTTAGCAGGTGATGGTTGGGAAAGCATTTTATATTAATAAAAAGAGCATATGAGATTAAATAAAAATCATAGTAGGAAAGCTCACTACTGAGCTATGCAATCAGGGCAGCACTAAGAAGAGGTAAATGCTAACACCTATTACAGTTCTAACATATTTGTTCTGTCCAAGCTAAAGAAAGGGATAAGGACTTTTTTTACTGTTCCACAAACAAGCATCAAGTGGCACCTGGGTTGTGTAGGGTATCAAGAGGTATTTGTATGGAGGTACCAAATGTGCACAGGCTTTGTGAAAGACCCAAGCCAGGCTGGAGTGCAGGTAAGATGATTAGTACACCTCAGGGAAGAGGCTCAGATATCTTAGATGGGCAAATGAACCAGTCTCTAAGTAATGTAACCACTGACACAATACAGTACCCTGTAATCTATCAGCAACAACTGTGTGTAAGCATACTCTTAAACTCTAAGAAACATGAGGTAGTGAAACTTAATCAAGAAATTCAGGATGAAGTGGAGCTACGTATTTCGTGCAATCTACATTGTATCACATCACATCATGCTTGCCACAGGTTTAAGGAATACATAGCAGAGAGTAGTGTGCCAATAGTTACTTGGTAAGTTACAATGGCTTGGTTATGTTTTGGTTTCCATGTTTTGCTGGTGATTTTAAAATTTCAGTCACTAGGCACCATTTGTATTTGTTTCAACATTACTTTTTAGTATGAGTTTTACTTATATATTGCAAATATTAATTTGGTGCACACTACTCCCAAAACATATTACTGATTTAATCTTTCTTATCATATTGCAGAGACAAAGTCTTAGAATGGCATAAAATATGGCCCAGTTCTACTACAAAAGAAGTGTCAGTGCTCCCTACAGAGATCGTATCCCTCTTCGTATTGTACGGGCAGAATCTGAACTGTCTCATTCAGAGAAAGCCTATCTGAACGCCGTGGAGAAAGGAGATTATGCCAGTGTAAAGAAAGCTCTGGAGGAAGCAGAAATTTATTTCAAGATCAATATTAATTGCATTGATCCCCTGGGAAGAACTGCACTCCTTATTGCAATTGAAAATGAGAACCTTGAGCTTATTGAGCTGCTCTTAAGTTTTAATGTGTATGTGGGAGATGCTCTGTTGCATGCCATACGAAAGGAAGTAGTTGGTGCTGTGGAGCTGCTGTTAAACCACAAGAAGCCCAGTGGGGAGAAACAGGTACGTGCAGGATTTTCTCTAGGTTTGTAGTCTGCTCTATTGAAAACAGAAGAATTGTGCAAAGGGAGTAAGCACAAAGAAAAACAAAATGAATCATCATCATTGCACCCAAGTATTTCAAATCAGAAAATCAATTACTTTGATACTGTATGGATTGTATTATTTTGTGTTTAGACATCAGAGATTCATAGAATCATTAAATGATTTGGGTTAGAAGGGACCTTTAAAGATCATCTAGTGCAACCTCCTGCTTGGGTTAGGGATATCTTTCACTAGACCATTTTACACAAAGCCCCTTCCAATCTGAACTTGAATTTTCCAGTGATGGGGCATCTACAGCTTCACTAGAAAACCTGTTCCAGTGTCTCACCACCCTCATTGTAAAAATTCTTTTCTTTCTGTCCAATCTAAACCTACCCTCTTCCAATTTAAAACTGTTGATTCTCCTGTCACTATAGGCCCTGATAAAAAGTTTCTCTCAGTTTTTCTCATAAACTCCCTCTATATAACAAGGCCAACGTTATGTTTCTCCAAAACCTTCTGCTCTCCAAGCTAAAAAGGGTAAAAACATCTTGCACCCTTATTACCCTCAGCCTGAATAACGTTTTCCACTTAGAGCTGAGTGAATTGACTGCTTTATATGTAAAACCAGAATTGGGCTCGCATTTAACTGATCACATAAAAACTCCCTTATTGAAAGACTGTGCAGTAAGGAAAAACAAACTTCAAGTCTGAGATTTGCGTCCATTATAAACTTCCTCGGGAAAATTTTGAAGCTTATAAAACAGTTAAGTTTTTTCTTGTGAGAGCTCTGACATGGTAACATTATTCCTGCAGATATGAGTGGGAAATCCTTAATCGTTCAAAAATGCAAATAATTTGAAAGAGAATAGTAGTGGTAACATGTGGTTCATATGAATTAATTATGAACCTCCTGTGAAGTTTTCAAGCTCTCCATGTGGAGGTCACATCACCCCATTACATACAGTCTCATTCATTATAAATGTGATACCTACCCTACTTCCCCTTGCACTGCATTAGGACATCTGTAGGAGGCAGCTACCCTCCTGTATATCCTTCCCATTTTAAGAAATTGCTGGACACAAGATAACATAACCCATAAATTCTGATATTCCTAGGGACTCTTCCAGGAAGAAAAGACTTAAAATTAGTTATAATATAGTACTGTATTTTCATCTGTTTGAATTTTCATGTATTCTATATAGTGTATTAATGTATTTCAATGAATAGTATGTTGAGGTGATTACAGCCCTCTCAGATAATGCATTCAGTAAATTTTATTTAAGTATAATGTGCATGCTATGAATAGAATTGCAGATAAGAAGAAGAGAGTATAATTTTTACTGATAAAATAACATTAATTCTGTGCTTTTTTCTTATGGAAAGAAAGAAATGTAGTAAGTCTTTGTACAAATGTATGTGTCTGCCTTCACTTCTAGACAGCAAAAGCAGAGCTCCTTTATAATGACAATGCATTTATGTCAGAGAAAGGGAAGAAAAAGAGTTTCACTTTATATTTTGCTTATTTCATTGTTTCTGAACTGATAGCACAGATGAGAATACAATGTATGGGAAATTCTCAGTGCTGTGTACCAGGAGCTAGAAGGCTCAGCACACAGCCCTAGGCCATGCCAGGTAAACTACCTGTGTCTCTGTTCTCCAGCCCCTACAGTGGAAGTTGCCATTTGCAGAAAGGACTTGATCTTACTTGACCATAGCCATCCAAAACTGTGTCTCGCCTCTGATCTGGCTGCCTGTGCTCCCCTTACCAATTTAGAAACAGGAGATCCCTAGAAAGCAACTCATGCTGTCTTTTTCAGTTACTTGTCTTAAGATGGCATAGACCACTTTTTGGACTAGCCTGAGAGAAAGTCTACAAATTTACAATAGAGTAGTTGCCAAAATTTCTGGCTTTTCTTTAAACTTTCAGGACTGCTTTTTGGTATGTGCCACAGCTACTGTAACGGAAATTCTTGAATAAAAATAGTAAAACTTGTTTTAGGTAAGCTTCATGCTATAGCAGATGACAAATAGGCTCACTTGTCAAATTAGCTACACACTGCTTTACTCCAGACCGGAGGTTAGTTTTCTGGGCTGGAGCTGAAAAATGTTGTTTCAGTGCCAGACTCCACTACTGGCTGGTTTGAAGAGTGCTGGTTCTTCTCTTCCTTGTTTTCCCTGGGGGATAATAGTGTTAAGATCCTTCTCAGATTTAATGTGGCAAAGGGTTTTACAAAAGATAAGTTATATTCTCTTTTCACAGCTGAAGTTGCTGAGGATCTTCCCATTAGTGTAAAGTATGAAGAATAATTATGAATCATTTGAAACAGAGACATCTCCTTATGTGTCCCTACAAGGCTAGGCTTTCCCATTGCAAATGCAAATATTGCTTGCAATCTAGTTTTGCAAAACAGACCTTTGAACAATTTAGTTATTTACATATGCATACCATTATTTGCACTGAGGACCCCAGCAACCTTTAAGCTTCTATTGGTGTCATAATTGTAGATAATCACATTGGTTCATATTTAGGAACAGGTCATGATGAAGATAATGTAAATGGTGGGTTACGTTTTTGCAGAAAACATTTTGCTTTAATAAAGTAGATAGAGCTGTGAATATTTAATATAATAAGAAACACCTGCTGACTGAAAAATCATTACAGTAGGCTAAAGGTATGAAATCCAAGTGCTTAGAATTATATACTAAAAATTATATTTTCAATATTTAGATAGAAAGATACAATTTTTCTCTGGAAAATAAAGTTCCTTTTGATGCTCCATTTCAAGCTACAGTGACTTTTTTGATTACTTTTTATTTGCAAATATTTGCCATATTGTTTAGATGATGATTCATTTTCAGACTCTGTGCTTTCAATAACATGATATCTTTGTCTGTTTAATTTTCCTTCTTTGTGTAAATTTGGTCATATGTAGTAAAATCCTAAGCCCTTGAAGTGAGGTCAAGATTTCACCCTTTTGCTGCTGGTTTTTTTTGCCCCTGATGAAGTTATTCACAGGAGAGACTGATAAGGAATATGAAAAATGTATATGCTAAACACTGCAAAGCTCAACAAACAGTTTAGATTCCCGAATATTTCCTTAATGATGAATGTTATGACATTGAAATGCAGGATTAAAAAAAACCATTATGAATTGTGATTTACAAATAAGTGAATTAGTTTTCACTAGGTTTTTTTGTATTCAGAATATACTGTACTCTGTACGTTGCATAGATAATTTCAGTTTCACCCTCATAAAATAATGAGATTATGTTTGGAAAACAAAATAATTTTTAAACACAGGTTATCCTACACAATTCAAGAGCTTACTGAAAATGTCAAAAAGCCAAAAGAAAATATCCTTATATGCTCTTTTATCAATAGAAAGCTACAGTTCTTCACGATAGCTGAAATATATCTTTTGAAAGAACTGATTTTACTTCAAAATTTAGTGCTAATATCCAAGTATTTAAATGAAAAAGGAGAAAAATCAAAAAAGAAGTTGATCCTGAACAAGAATGAATGCATTTATTTAAAATATTACATGGTTTGAGTTTTTAAAAAAGTTTTCCAACCAACACCTTCAAAGTGAGAAGATGAAACTTAATCTTACTTTTTTAATAATTCTCTTTCCTCAAAACAAAACGATGCAAAAAAACAAACAACAAAAGGGGAAAAAAAAGAAAAAAAAAAACAAAAAGCAGTTAGATCTTGTTATAGTAATATCTACACACTCTAGTCTACAGACCACTCATCTGTTGGTCTCTAACTAATATCCATTTGTGTTGCGCTTTACATTTTAAAGACCACATGGATTACAGTGATTTTAAGTCGATTATCAATATATGGACACATCTGGTGCCACCTGGTGACTGCAGATGAGGCATGTATGTTTAATAGTTTCAAATTGTACTCTTGTTACTGAGTTTGTAAGTGAGGTTTTTGTGGTAACATTACTACAACTCAGGAAAAAGCTGCTTTGTCACTTTAAGTTTTGTACATTGCTTTAGTTGTACATGTAAAAGAGAACAACATACATTAAAGTGAATGAGTTGAGGAAACTTATCCAAATACTTTTAAATTAGTTCTTCAAAGCCATATGTCCTGAATTATCTGCCAAGCCACTTATTGCTTACCCTGATGGATAACTGAATGCCAAATTAAGAGGGGACAAAAAGCTGTTCTTTAAAATCTAGTATCTGCAGAAAATGTTTTTATCTTGTAAAACTGCATAGAGCATCCACATGCGTGTATATTTAGGGAAGATTGGAGCAGAGGCATAGCTGTCTCTTAAGGTTGCTACAAATCAAATAAGTGAAGCAGAAATTTCAGTTATTAACCTTGAATCTATGTAGCATTGTGCTAGCCAGGAGCCCAGATTTGGGGCATGGGGACCTGACAGCAATGTTTACAGGCACTGCCTGTCTAGCAAAAGCACATGGTAGTGCTTTTTTGCCTCCTGTTCACTATTAGATGGTGATCTTGTGATACTTTGGGTATTTTTATAGGCTGACACCCCATGGACAACTTTCTGTCGATGTAAAAAAAAAAAATACCATGCTAATGCTAGACTGGCATTTGAAAACATAAGGGAATTGCTATAGGAGGGGGAACTTCAGGACAGGGAGCAAGGTGATCACTGTGTACAGGAAGAGTTATCCAAGTGGATCAGTGAGAAAGCTTGTTATGTTGGGTTTTTGAGGAGGTACGGGGAGAGAGAGTATTACTTTGATGTTAAAAGCTAAATTTATATTCTATAAATCTTGATGCATTTAACTGACTGGCGGTTATTTGGAGTAGGGGAAGACAGAAGAATTAACAATTTCATCAGAATTAACAATGGTTGCTCTTAAGCCAAAATGTAACTTAGTACCTGGGTTTCTTTAGCAGTGTTGCCATGTTTACAGAGAATAAAAGGATGCAGGAGGAGAGCTAGGAAAAGGGAATGGTCCTGTTTGAGGATGTATCAAGGATGTTGTACTGTTTAGTTCCTAGGACACTGGGGCAGGCTACTACACAGATGTTCAGGCACTCACCTAAACTATCTGGGAAGGGAAACAAAGAGCAAGGCAGTTTTGCAGGCAAAGTACCTTCAGTGTGGCAGCATTCCCAGAAAGAAATAAGAAGTCTAAAGGTGAAAAGCCAGGAAACAGTGTGAAAGCAGCGCAGAGCCTAAATAATCATTTTCCATTCCTGAGCTGATTGCAGCCTTGTTTCTGCACTTCTGCTCCTGTCTCCTAGGAAATTCTCCATGTGTGGCCTCATCACCATTTCATATGTCCTCTTACCTTTACTTCTTGAGATTACCCTTTGAGGAGTCCTGAGGTCTTTAGATGAAGACAGTGGTCTTCTCTGCAGTTGCACTTGTAGTCCAACTTCAGTCTCAATCAGGTTTCTCTTAGTACATGCAAAGCATTCAGTTAGCTTTGATCCATTATTTTCCTTCTAGCCTGTTGGGTTGATGTAGTCTCCCCACCCTGTGTTGCCCTGGTACTGTTCATAGGGAAGCTGCTGTGTCNTCCTGTGTTGCCCCACAAGCAAGCAATGTTCATAGGGAAGCTGCTGTGTCAGGGTTATACATCCTTCTTGTAACAGTGTGGGTCATCATGGAGAGAAACAAGGAAATATATGTAGGTTGTAGGACCCCGATACACTTGCAATGGATTTTAACTACAAAGATACTGGACCTGTTGTTTTCAGATGTTATTTCAAATTTTCACCCATAAAACTAAGACTAACATTGGTGAAGTACGGGCAGAAAGAAAGAAAGATTTTATGAGCACTCTAATGCCTTGTAGTTTTTCCTTATCTAAAATGCTTTCTCCAGTAACTTTTGAAAATATCAGTCATGATCGCTTGTGTAATGCTCTTCGTCTGTTGAGACTAAAGCATCATTTTTGTTTTGAAAATGTCTCCCACAGAAGTTCATGAACTAAATGACTTTTTTGAATGTTCTGATTGATGACAGTCTAGCTAGTAAGGAGTATGGAGGAGGAAATGCAAAGCTTTTTTGTCAGGCTTGAAGTACACAGTCTTGAAGTGAAATGTGAGGGCAGGAAGTTAGTCCTTCCCAATCCCAGCAGCTACCTGAGTGGGTAGCTTAGGGTTTTTGGTTTCTTTTCCCAGTGGCATGTAATTAATTAGAATTTTCTGACAGTTTTAATTGATAGACAAAGGTGAATAAAAAAGACTGTGTAAGGGATATTTCCATTTATTGATGATATACTAGTTTATCCACATGTTCAGTCATTTGGGCCCATGGAAATATGACATAGCTCTTAAGGAGAGGTGTACCATGAAATTGGAGATGGAGATGTAGATTTACAAGTGTATTGTTCTTTGATGTCTTAGAGGGATGCTGACTATTCACATTCAAAAAGAACATCCATGTTAGTGTCATTACCTCCTGGCAATAAACCCAAATTGTCTGTGTTTATATGCATCAGACATAGGGTAGATGTCTGTATAGAAAAACCTGTGACAATTACTAAAGAGAGACTCCAGAAGCTGGTATGCTGGTACCATAAATAGAGCTGCTAGCAATTTCAATATTGAGGTACACAATGTGTTCTACAATATGCAGCCATCATCTTGTAACAAATGTGAAATCATAATATTTCAACGTTGAAGCAGTGGCAAAAGAAGCATGCCAAAATGTGGGGGAATGTGATAGTTTCCTGACCTGTACAAACCAATGAGCCATGTTTTATTGGGAACATAATAAAAAATTCTTACTAAGAGGATCCTTATAGATAGATTCCTGGCAGGCAATGTTATTGATAATGACTTACACCAGCAGTAAATCTATTCCTCCTTTTTAGTAGTTTGCAGAAGTTCAGAAAACATTGCTGATGATAAATTCAGATTTAGTTTAAAGACAATTTGTGAAACAAGATTTGGAATGATTAAGTGCTTTCTGTCCTTATTTGCTGGCTTCTTCATACTTGTTTTCAGCTCATGCTGCAAATGAAAACACTTTTCTACCATGAGGAGGTGAGTGAAGATTACAAATAATAATTTGAAAATATGAATTAAACATATATATATATATAAAATATATATACATTTAATATAATATAATAATATAATATATACTTAGAAGGTTAAGGTAAAAATGAGGACTGCAGAAAAGTCAGATTTCTCCTCAAGAAGTGACATAAACAACAGCTTTCCTCACCCCTCCTGGGTCACTGGACAACAGGATGGGGACCTAGGAGGGGTATAGCCCCTCCCATTGTAGGGGAGAATCAGGTTCATGACCACTGAAGAACCTGAACATATATAAGTCTATTGGACCTTACAAGATGTGTCCCAGAGTACTGAGGGAATTGGCTGATGTGATGGCCAAGCCACTCTCCATGATACTTGAAAAGTCATGGAAATCAGGAGAAGTCTCTGGTGACTGGAAGAAGAGTTATGTTGTGCTCATTTTTTAAAATGTAGAAAAGACAATGCTGGGAAATGCTGACCTGTCAGCTTCACCTCTGTGCCTGGGAAGGTCACGGAACAGATCTTCCTAGAAGCTAGGCTAAAGCACATGGAGGACAGGGAGGTGATTAGAGGCAGCAGGTGTGGCTTCACCAAGGACAAGTCCGGCCTGGCTAACCTAGTGACTTTCTATGATGGGGTAACCACATCAGTGGACATGGGAAAACCAATGAATGTAATCTATCTGGACTTCTTGTAAAGCCTTTGACACAGTCTCCCACAACATCCTTCTCTCTGAATGGGAGAGAGATGGATTTGGTGGGTAGACAGTACGGTGGGTGAGGAACTGGTTGAATGGTTTCATTCAGAGAGTAGTGGTCAACAGCTTGATGTTCAGATTGAGATCCATGATGAGTGGTGTCCCTCAGGGGTCTGTATTGGGAGCAATGCTGTTTAATATCTTCATCAATGATACAAACAGCAAGAAGGAGTACACCCTTAGCAAGTTTGCAGATGACACCAAGAGGAGTGGTGTCACCAGAAGGATTGGATGTCATCCAGAGGGACCTGGACAAACTGGAGAAATGGGTCTGTATAAATCTCATGAGGTTTGACAAGGTCAAGTGCAAGGTCCTACATCTGGGGTGGGGCAATCTGTGGTTTCAGTACAGGATGGAGGATGATGTGATTGAGACCTGCCCTGAAGAAAAGAGCTTGGAGGTGTTCATTGATGAGAAGCTTAACGTGAGTTGGCAATGCACACTCGCTGCCCAGAGGACCAACTGTATCCTGGGCCGCATCAAAAGAAGCATGCCCAGCAGGTTGAGGTAGGTGATTCTGCCCCTCTGTTTCTCTCTTGTGAGACCTCATCTGGAGTACCTGTGCCCAGTTCTGGAATCTTCAACAGGATACAGAACTGTTGGAGTAGGTTCAGAGGACAGCCACAAAGATGAGGAGAGGACTCTGCTATGAGGACAGGCAGAGAGAGCTGGGGTTGTTCAGCCTGAAGAGGAGAAGGCTCTGAGGCGACCTTATAAAGTCCTTCCAGTACATGAAAGGAGCCTACAGGAAAGCTGGGGAGGGTCATTTTACAAGGTCATGTAATGACGGGACAAGGAGGCATGGTTATAAATTGGAGACCACAAGATTTAGACTAGACATTGAGAAGAAATTCTTCAGAATGAGTGTAGTGGTACACAGGAACAGATTTCCCAGGGAAGTTGTGGATGCTCTCTCCTGGGGAGTGTTTGAGGCCAGGTAGGATGGGCCTTGAGCAGCCTGATCCGGTGGGAGGTGTCCCCACCCATGGCAGCAGGGAAGGAACAAGATGATTTTTAAGGTCTTTTCCAACACAAACCATTCTATGAGACTTGTGGACTTGACAGTTATGACAGAGGACCCTTGCAAGGCTTGTGCCTGTGTGGAGTGGTGCTGGAGGTCATACAGGACTCTTGGAGGTTAACTGAGATGGCACTAGACACCTTCATGAGGCAATTGAGAAGAGCCCTAAATCTGCACTGGATATAACAGCTTAAAAACACAATTCAGATCCTATAATTAGGTGTTTAAATCCAGAGTTAAATCTAGGTTGAAGGTTCACTTACAACATATCCTGTCCAATACAGGCTCCAATGCAGAAATGCAGGAAAGATTTTAGGAATAGGATCACCAGAGCCCTATTGCTAAAAGAGACTCTTTCAAAGGCACAGCAGTCCCTGATAGACACAATCTTGATAGGCAAGTCAATGCTACGAAGTGGTCCACTGTGAAATATTTTCAAAGAAGGGCCATTCTTGAGTTCTTTCCTTTCTGTGAGCCACTGTGCTGTAATGCAGTTACATGGAACTTGCCTGTGGAGATACTTTTAAATAAGTCTTATGCAAGGAAGAGTAACTTTCAAAAGAGTTTTTCAACGTGAATATTAGTCTTTGAGAGTCAAACACGCAATCATACATAATAATCTTTAAAATGAATGGTTTTCTAAACCTTCAGCCATGGGAAAACTCTATGAAAATTTTAATACAGAAACCTGCCACTGCCGAGAAGTTCGTTCATGTATGGCCCTCAACACTCCCCATCAACTTGCCTCTTGTCATAGGGCAGCCCTCATCAAATTGTTCTGTGAGCAGTGAAATCTATGAAATCTGATTTCTATGCAGCTGTGTGCATCATAATTGAATTTTCTCTATTTTTAATGTTATGAATGTTCATGAAAGCTTTTTAAGAGGCTGATTCACTCATCCATTTTTTTGTATGAGTTTTCTGGTATCTAGTGATATTGTTGAGCTCACACACCAGAATTTTCTTCAAATCTCAATCATCCATCTCTTTCAGGAAGCTTGCAGGAATTTAGAATCTGTAATATACTTTTCTGTTAACATCCAGCTGGAACAGACCAACAAATTCAAAAGTCACAATAGAGTCCATTAATATGATTACAGGGGCTTACTCTTCTTAGAAGACTACCAATTTAGCCTGCCAATTTACGAACTGTTATTTATATGAAGGATACATGTGTCACATATTATACTGACAGAAGTGTTTTAATTGCCCTTTATGCCAGTGCCAGGATCCATATCTTCCACATCTTCACCCCAGACTAGCAGGTGGTTAAATTATTACCCCTTTCAATTCAGCTACTAAAAGATTAATGACGGTTAGTAATAAAATATTATTTAAGTTTACAGGCTTGTCACAATGTGTGAGGCGCCTTGTGGCAGGAAGAAAAAAGGAAACCTGAAATATTCACCCTCAAAGCCTTACATTTCATATTGTGTACTGCCCAGATGCAGCTGAATATTTGCAGAAACTGCAAGAAAGTCTGTCACAATTATATTTGCTACCAACTTGCTTTGTGACATCAGCTGTAAGTACAAACTGGCTGAAAAGATAAAAGTTCTTTTCCTTGCTCATTTGAACCTCTGCTTATTAAGTCTCTGTTACTACTGTGCACTTAATTGAGAAAAAATGTCCCTGGCATCACCAATTCTTACTTCTAAGAATGAAAAAAATGAAACTACCTAATTTCATAAAGGTACATGGTAAGAGGTAGGAGTTTCAGAGCTGGAAACAAATTTAAAATATCCTGACAGCCTTTATTGAGTGTCTGCTTTTCAATCATATTGCACTCTTATTCAAGGTATTGGCACTGTCTGAAGGAAGTCCACTAATAACACTAACAGGAAAACATTAATTGAAAATGATCACTTTTGTGTGCAGGCTGTAGTTTGTATCACCTCACAGAGGTACAGGGAGGATAAAATAAAAGAGAAAGTGACAAAGCCTTTTGTTATAAGTCACATCCAACAAATTAATGCCTCAAATCTATCAAATCATTTCCTCTGATTTTATCTGGAAACTGTTATGAATTCATTTCACAACATTTCCTTTCCATTCTGTAGTATCATTTTTCAAATAAAAGAAATTTTCACTTTTTTTACACCAGGGAGGATTCTGAAGAAAATAATCAAAAATTCTGCTTGTAAGTTCCTAGAACAAAAATATATAATTTTTCAAGAACAAATTTTGTCATAACAATATCATTTTCATTCATCACCACACAGCAAGCTCTGTATGTTGGGGAGAAGCAATAAGTAATCACATGGCTTGATTTTTGCAAGACTTCAGAAACACTCCCTCAAAATACAATCTAAGAAAAACACACTCAGAGTAGTTGCCAGCCACACCCAGTGAAACAAGACAAATGAATCAAACAGAGGGATGAAAGGAGCAATTTGCAGTTGTCTATCCTAATCAGTATATCAAACCATGGCACTTAGGATCAGAGGGAGGACCTGTTAAATCTGTAGGCAAGACAAAGCTGGGGGAATCACAAGGCTGCTGCTGGACACAGAATTCAACATGGCTTGAAGATAAATTATTTCTGTAAAAAAATAAAGCAGATAAATAAGAAAAAAATGTAGGTTCTAAGTAAGCAGTAATAATTTACTAAGCATGTATTGGAATTGAAAACAATTAAGATTACAGTTGAGGGTGGGGGGGAGTAAAACAAAACTAGCTGAGAAAGATTGGACAATATCATATTGCTTTGCAAAAGTCAGTGTCCTATTTGGTCACATCAAAATGAGCACAGATAATAAGATACATATGAATTTGTCCTCTGTTATACTCAGAAGTGGTGAAGAATGTGCAGAAAGAAATAAGAAGGTTTGGATAATTAGAGAATATTTTCTGTAAGGAAAGTCTGAAGGAAAAGGAGTGTTTAAAAGGGAAAGCTAAAGTGAAATAATGTATTCTCTGTATCCATGTTTTATAGAACAAGGCTTAGACTGCACAAAGGTAAAACAAATTAGAATCATTGTCTGGACATAGTGCAACATATCCACCCACCACAGCAATGTTTAAGGAACAGATTGGTCAGGTATTTATGGAGATTGATCTAGGTGCATTTACCATACTTTGGATTCAAGGGAGCAAGTAAGACCTTCTGACTATTTCCTTCCTGCCATCCAGTACTTCTATGGTTGAATTCTTTTGCACTCTGGCTCAAATGTTCTGCATATGTGTTAAGTCTATACTGTTATTTGTATCATGAAGTCATAG
>WAAB01013870.1:0-18742 GCA_013389865.1 Piaya cayana
TTTTTTTTAATAAAAAACATGCTAAACCAATCTCACAAAACTAAATGCAAAATAACAATTGAAAAATGTGTCCTTTAGCCTTTAGATGAATTTAAATAAAAATGTGTATTGAATCTGCACATTAATAAAGCCTGTTAAGCTCAGTAGAATACTTTATATTCATCTGTGCTTCATCAAGCAGGTTCACGACCTCCACAGAACTGCAGCAGCTCCCTCTGTTCTGAAAACCACATGGGGGAAGATGGTAAATATTATTTTGTGATTAGAAAATGTTACTGGAATTGTCATAAAGAAATATTTAATGTAGAGAGCGTGGTTCAGGAATTAAAACATACACAGCGGGAGAAAAAGCAGCATGGGGGAAATTCTACTCCTGGTGATAGGCAAGTAAAACTTAAGGAACATCAATGACATTGGAATTAGTGCCATGGTTGCATAGTTATCACTGAGCCCACAAAGATATTTAAGCACCTGTTTAACTTTAACCATGTGAGGATTCTCGTTCTAGATAAGGCAGTCTGGATATTTTAAATTAAGCAGACCATTAAATATCTTGTTGCATTGGTAATGGAGAAAAATGTAGCCGAGTGATTTTTTTTCACTGTCAAGTAACCGTACATTTAAATAACCAAACGTGTTGGATATACACATCAGTGACATTTGATGAGACTCACAGAAATGATTATGTGCACGACGTTATTCTAAGGTAATTCATAAAATATGGGATCCGATACTTATTAAACGCTCGAAGCATTGACTGTGTTTGCAATTCCTCTTCCTGATTTCCCTGTAGTGTGCAGGGATATGTGTACACATCCATGTGCACGTTACTAGTAATCAATCTGCCTTGCTCTTTTCACAGATTACATACCAACCAGTCTTTTTAGATGTGAGAGCCAAGTGGGTTGGATAAAATATAAAAAAAAGCCCAGAAACATGGTATTTTGTGTCTCGTTAAATAAAACCAAATATGACAAAGAAGGATAAGAACATTAAAACAGCTCCTTAACAAAACCGACTACCATAGACCTTATCACTGTCTAGAATTCCCTTCAAGGAGGTCGTAGGAGGTGGGTGTTGATCTCTACTACCAAGCAACAGGCAATAGAACAAAAGGACAAGGCCTCAAATTGCTCCAGGGGAGATTTAGACTGGATATCAGGAAAAGAATCTTCACTGAAAGGGTTATCAGGCACTGGAAGAGGCTGCCCAAGGAGGTGGTGTAGTCACCATCCCTGAAGATATTTCAAAGACAGATAGATGAGGTGCTCAGATATGTGGTTTAGGAGTGGACAGGTATGGTTGGACTCGATCTCAAAGGTATTTTCCAGCCAAAAAAGTCTATGATTCTATGATCCTAAATTTCTTCTTCTCCCATTCAAATTATACTCAAGAATAATTTAGAAGACTCCAGTACTCCTAGCTGCAGTCATTGCAAATGCTGCTTCCAATTTTTTCTCACTGATTTCACCAGCGGGGAGTCTTAACCATTCCTTCTCAGATTTTTCAGTTTGAGTGTTTTGGGTCAGCTTGGTTATCTCAGTAGTCTGTTGACGTAATCATTCATTCCTCCGTATAATTTTTTCCCATTGGAGAAGTATTCTTGATTAATATTGTTGCCATATAGCTGCATTATATGTTTCATCGCTATCAAATGGAGACATAGGTAGTGACGATGCTTGTGTCAGCACACACCCACAATTGCTTATGCTCAAATCCTTCTTATCTAGAAAATTCAAATCGCTGCGAAGGTTCCCTGTAGCTAAATATTGCTTTCACATAATTGCCAGGAAAGGGCTGCCTAAATTATAGGACATAATAAATTACAGGAGAATCATATTCCTTACAGTCCAAGGGTGGAATTATCATAGTCTGTAAAGACTCCTAAAATTTACCAATCGGAATTGAAATTCCATATTTAAATTCAGCTAAGCTAACTTCAATGAACATGTTCTCTGCTCTTGAGAATGTCTGATCTGGGCAGGATTAATATGAGCTTTCTAGACTTCTAATAGGTTTTAAAGCAAATATTCTATTTACTAATAACTAAAAAATGCAATGACCACTATGGTTTTCTGTCAGAGCAAAACAAACAGGAAAAGCATATGAATCTCAGCAGACTTTTTGAGTTATCCTTCCCTTCTTTAATCTGAGAGATTACTCAACAAACCCGATGTTCATTCAACAACATTCATGAAATCTGTTGTGGATTACCAATATCATCAGTTAAATCTGTTCCAAATTTATTGCTTTCATTCAGGTTAAATAATAAAAGAGTTCATTTGTACCACCACATGTATATACATGAATTCAGCTTTCATCATTCCCTGCAAGTTTAATCCAGTGATTTATGGTTTTTAACACAGTTTTGGGCAAATTTCTGTTGAAGAAATTTAGCCAGGCTGATAGAAGAGTTAGACTGGATTACTGTGATGTGTGTGCCATGTTTAAAACCCGCCTGTTCTGTTTGGAGAAAGGGAAAAGTCAAGCATTTTAACACTGTAACCCCGCTTGAAGTTCTAATCATTTTAATGGCTTTAGCAAAGAAGACCAGAGGAAGGTTGGGAGAGTTCAAAGACAGTGATCTTTATTATTAGAAATGTGTTAGAACAGTGAAGAAGCAAAGCTGCTTTTTTCTACTTTGTCTTTAGTCACAGCAGGAAAGAACACTGCTTAGATTAGAGTTTTCTGACGCTTAAAGAGAAATGGCAGTGGCCGCATGTTAATTTTTTTTTAAATCATCTCTGTTTTGAAACTCTCTCCACCTACTAATGTTTAAAAAAAAACACACGCAGAAAATTAAATGTAAAACGCTTCTCTTATGTTTCATCTCACAGCTAAATTTTTTACATTAAATTGAACTGAACTTAACCGAGTGGGTGCGCAGTGTAGCTGAGGGTTTTGCTAATGAGATACAAAGCTTTTTGCCTTTAGGTCACTGGTTCAAATCCAGGGAAGGCTAGAAACAGCTGAAAGCTTTTAACCACCTGATGGCTATGGGATATCATAGCATGAAATCGGTTTGTCAATCAAAATCCAACTTCAGGAAATAAGTGTTCCCACTATAAACCCCACCATCAAACAATTGGAATTATTTGGGGTCTTCTGAAAGGTCAAAAATTAATTACTCTGCACCTTTAGCAGTAACTTATTTTAGATGAAATGTCCAGTGTTGAATTGTGTAAGGAGTGAAAATGGAGAAGTTTACAGTGCTGATACATTTGTGAACATAGTTTTCAAGGGGAAAAGCCTTAAATTACTTTTCTTCCTGAAATCTCCTCCTCTCTCATTAGCATCAACTGGTGTAGCGTGTGCTCCTACAATAACTGACACAGACACGAAGGTACAACCCACCTCAGTCACATGGGGAGGAAGGAGAAAGAAGTTGTGTACCTGCCAGATGACAACAGAAATTATTTTACTTTTCATGTTAACCAGCTCTTTAAGAAAAGAAAGCTTCTGAAAGTTGTGAAGGAAACTCAGTAATATGCAACATCCTCCTACAAATCACATGTTAGGTTTTTTTCCATAAATAAAAAAATTCCTTATTTAAAGGAATAATTGATAATGCTTGAACAAAAATGGTCTTAGTGAGTGAAACATATGGATTTTCGACACCTCCTACAATCAAAGACAGAACTGTAAATTAAACAAAATAATACCGATAATTTAAAAATTTTGCTTAACTGGAATTTTTAATATTTCATCAGCAACTTGTATGTCAATATTACAAAGCTGCAAGAAGTTCAAACAATAAGAGAAGAAAATGCTGTAGGAGCCAGTTCCAAGCTCAAGTCTCAAACTTAAAAATCTGATCCACATCCTAGTACTGACACAAAACCAGGTCATTTTTTATGGTGCTGATTTTAAATTAAAGAAGACTAAAAACGTTTGGTACTTAGGCAGTCAAAGTAGTCATTTTTTCCAGATGCTTGAGTATGGGTCTGGGTATTTACCTTAAAAACATAATTTAAATATTCTGTATAAAATTTAGACAATGCCGCTGTCTGTCAACGTGAGTCAGACTTGGGTAGTTTTGGGCACTGAAGGAGGTTTCAAAAATCAATCATTTAACCTTCCTTTCTCCTCCCTTTTCTTCATTCTGTGTGAACTCAAATGAGACACCCTCTTTCAGTGGCACCATTTACCTCATAAAAAGCAAAGCTTTCACAAATCTTAACAATAAAATATTTACATTTAAAAGTTCAGAGACACACTTAGCGATGCCATTGCTGGGAAAAAGAGAGAGGCAATACCTAACTTTAGTTCTTATCAGACTGGAGCAAATTAGAGTAATTAACATTTTGAATAATCCGATTATCTTTAGAACTGCACTGTGCTTATAAAGAATCAAATAACTATTTCCACATCAATATTTTCTACTTCTTATACACTAAATAAAATTAATTTCATGGGGAGAGTCACAGTTCATACTAATGCACGTGTAAGAAATGGTGACACTGGCCCTTGAAAAGGTGCAGGAACTCTTTGCAAGGGTTTTAAACAATCTTGAACTGTAGGATGTGATGGTTTAGTCCAGACATATCAAATCATGCAAAACTATATAAGGAGATTCACAGTGGATTTCCAGTAGATGCATGAGTACAAAACAACCTTCCACTCCAACAAATGCACAATTGGATCCCGAAACTTCAAAAATCTCCGTGCTTTAGTTTTCCACAAAGGTTGTTCAAAAAGTCAATGAAGACATGAATTTGATTTTCATTTTGTGTTTCGATTTTAGTTGCTTTTATGTCTTTTATGACATGTTGCTATCAGTCTGATTTTTTTTTGTTGTTGTTATTTAGTAAGCATGTGGTCGTAACAAAATCTTACATTTTTTTTTTTATTGGAAGTCAGTGGAAATTGAAACCAGCAGAAAAAGGCTGGGATGTGCCTTAGCACTCGTACTTTAATTCCCAGGATGTTTATACTGCACAGCTCCCTCAAATGATTGGCATCTACATCTGAACTCACAGGTTAGCTCAGCCTACGTTTAAGGTTTCCCACAGCAAGGTCCTTCTGTGTTAGACATCCTTGCTATTTCGGCATATCTCAAGGGCATGCTAAACTGTTGGGGATGATGAAATGTCCTAAAATCCTTTCCCACTAAGAAAGTTCATTTACACTGTGGGTGCCTCGTCCAGAAGATTTGCTGAACGGAGGCAGACAATCAGCACTCGAAAGATTTTGACTTTTTAAATACCATCCTCAGTAAAATTCAGCTTGGTCTTTAACTTCGATCCTTCAGTCTCACAATCAGTGATGCAAATTATCGTGAATAGGGACGTAACCACTTTGCACAATAGGAAAGGAGACAAACATAGTCGCGCTGGGGCTAAAACTATGAAGCCGACTGTAGAGACGACATAATTAGGGAGAAATTGTGTAGCGTCTAAACAATAAGGTTGGGTTCTGAAAATCACTCAGTTGTACCAATAAACTGGCAGAACAAATCAGTTCAAATAAGCTGCAGAGGCAAAGCACAGCTGGAACGACCAATTGATTCATTGGGTCATGATGCACTCATTAGATCAACCTCATCCCAGCTTTCCTCAGCTCTGCTTACTGAAGCTTAGAGACCTCCCTAGAACCATGTCCCAATTCACTAAGGCCTTTTCCAGTCTTTTTTTTTTTTCCATTCTGCTCAGTAGAGGAAAAGCATTTGCTTTATTAAAGGCTCTCCTTACCACTGAAGGGGATAAATGTATCTCCTAGACCCTAAAAGCAAGATTGAACTTTTCACTGTGGTCATGAATAAAGCATAACATGTAATAGCAGTGTATTTTCCTAGACTGGAGCTTTAAAATGGGAAGATCACGGGTTTCTGAAAGTTTTGTTGCAGTTACGGAGGGATTAGCTCAGGAACAGCCTGTTACATTGGATATAACAGTGGGCTCCTCTAGTTCTATAATGGACTTAGCAACAAAACTTTTCCATTCGCAAGAAATAAATCATTCTTCACTTTGGGTCCCTTTGTTCTACAAAAGCTACATTCTTACAGTCGTGAAAGCCAGTTTTTTTCCCCTCATCAGCCTTGCTAGCTGTCCTAATCTGCTATAGAAGAACAGGGCCTATCTCAGGGAGCAAGAAAAGTGCTGGTACAAAGGCCAGGTCCATCCTTCCTTCTTTCTACTCAGTTGCACATAAAGGAGAAATGAATGTAAGGAAATAGCTTGGCTCAGTGTACGGCCTTTAGTTCGGACAGCTGGAAAAAGGAGGTGAGTGAGCAGCATTAGCTTTTGTTCCATTACTTGGCTGAATAAGCAGGAGTACAAGACACACAGAATAGGTGTAAAGGGATATGACAAGAATTTGGACATAATTTCCATTTTCCTAAGAACTGAATATATGGGAGTGAATGAAACTTGGAAATACATTGATGCATTGTGCTCTCTCGCCTCCAACGCCTTGGAAGCTTTACTGACAAGCTGCAAAGTCTTCATTGGAATCCAGCAGGCTGTAATAAGGAGACCTTGCCTTCCAAATGTTAATGCTGAAACTCCATGCTTGAAAGAAAGACTGACAACAGACAGACAGAAAAAAAATTATAGACTGCTCCTTGTCAGTCCTTTGGGGTTTCTGAATAGCAATTTGGCATCCTTTGCCATTTTAGTAAACTGATAAGAAATGTAGGTTTGAAAAATCAAGAAAGGCCTCGAAGCAATCTTGGACGGATCTTTTGTTACAGAAATTTGGAAATGTCGCTACTAATGTTGGCTACAGACGTTTTACTGAAAAGCAGAACTATTTATGAGCCATTTATGAGCAGCAGAATATTAGTGAATAAGGTGCGTGCTAGTGGTAAGAGTGTTTGGTAACGCTAGGAACAGCTGTGAACATCAATCTCCTTTGCTGCTCCAGGAAAGACAGAGGAGTTCCTTCAGTATTTCTAATAGCTGAATCCACAGTTGGTAGCACCTGTCTTGGGCTTCTCACTTATTCTGACCCTTCAGTGGCCCATTCAATGAAAAGGGAAGCGATTCAACAGGACTTTTTCGGGAATCAATGAAACTACCTGCACTGATGCAACCAAAATTTTGGGTGGCATGCAGCAAAGGATAATTAGAGATTATCTTCAGCGTGGATGACAGGATGTTTACCAGACTTTCTGAATTTCAGTCAATGAGTGTAGGTGCTTTTAACATACAGGCGCTTGCTCATCCATAGTTGCTTCTTGTGGTGAGGAGATGGACCACAAAGCTGTTGATTGATGCAGCTCTACGTAAACCAGTGACAGTGCTGGGCCTTTGGGGAGAAACTCCACCTTCATGGAGAGGAAAAGCTCTTTGCATTGCAGCTCCCCAAGGCCCAGTGGTTTCACCAGAGGAGGGCACTTAATGTTATGGACTGATGTATAAAAGACACACCAGCCGTGTGGGGAAGGAATTGGCACATACACTGACTACACAGCTCTGGTCCATTACTGGGTTTGGCTGGAGTTTGCCAGCAGATGTTAGGTTTTAAATATTTGACAGCCCAGCCAGGGACACCTGTCTTTGACGTCTCACCCTTCATTCACCCATTTAATGCAAAATTTGACCTTCTGTCCTGAACACGCCAGAAGAGACAGACACGACCCTTTGCTTAATACAGCCCTTCTCTGTAACTAGATGTTTTAATACAACCAACGCTATTTAAAACAACACAAACGTATCTCATTATTGTCTGAGGAGAAAAATAGGCCTCTGTATGGCACACATTTATATTCCGCAATAAAATTGGCACCTGGTATAGCAAAAAGGATATCAGTGTGCATGTTACATGGCTTTACCGGCTTCATGTGAATAATGCAAAAAGTATTAAATGAAAGAAGCACTGAAATTACCACCGCTGATAATTTTTCAAGAGTGCAGAATAATTTCTTGAGGAAACAAGAGGCACTATTCATTACACTCTATTACATGAGCTCTGCTTTCATTTTTTTTCCCCTGGAATTAGTTTTGAAAAATTCAAGGATCCCAGCTGTTTAATAATGACATTGTTGTACTCATGCAAATCTCTCAGACCTTATGTCAACATTTAATTTTACAATAAATATAAAAATAAGACTAGTTGCCTCCGTGGTCCCCTGGGCTGTAACTGGCAAATCATCCAAAACATCCCTCTCCCTCTTCCCTCCTGAACATCCTTGCTGCTTTAGAGATAATAATAATCAAAAGGAAAAAGTTAACACTCGTGGGGTGTATTGAGAGAAGTTTATAGATATTGACAGTAGTGCTCATGAAATAGATTATATCAAAACACCAAATATATTACCTTTACCCCAGTGGTGAGCTTTTGTAAACTGAAGTCAAATATGTAATCACTGAACTCTGCAAGGATGATAAAGGCGGAACAGAAAGGACTTCAGGCACTAGAGATTTAGAGAAGGAGCTACTCCCACCAACCATTTACTCTTAATGAATTTTCAAGAAAAAAACAATCACTTATTTACTGAATGATACTTCAAAAAGGATTGCTAAATTCTGAGCTGCTTGTATAAAGAATGCAGTACCTGTAACTCCCTCTAAAACTTGTGCCAGTGCATTGAAGAAAAAATACAAAGCAAGGAGAATTTGGCCTATTATAAAAACAGGTGGTTAAATCCTAAAAGACACGTATCTTGCAGAAGAAAACTAGGCTGTAGGGACAGAAATATAACTGAGAAGATATTATCCCCAAACCCTGTAATATAAAATATAGTTATATCAAATATATGGAATTTTAAAGTCACAGTAGAGCATTTAATAGAGAAATTTCTGTATAAAACCTACTCCTCGTGCTGTCCAACAGGAATTCTCATAAGAATATATTTGCTCAAAATATGATGTTCCTCAAATGTCAACACGACAGATTGTTAGGCAGACAGTTAAAAATCACTTCTGTTCTGTACTTTGAAAGACTAAAGTGACATTGATGGGACTGCCCACTTCAGTAGATGCAGAAACCTAAAACTGGACATGCTGGACTCAACGAGAAGTGTTTCACTATGCCTTGTGTGGTAGAATTAGAGGGAAAAAAACCACTTTAAACCACTGAGGTTGTGTAGCCACTGACAGCCTTGATGAAAGTCTAGTTTCACCACATCTATGGGAACCTTATTGGAGGTGTTCAGATGGGTCAGGACTGTACTTTCTAAATGAGAAGGAGACCTTCATAGTAGGTTTGAAAGGTCACGTCTTTAAGGCAGCTGGGGACCAAAGTGGTGAGTAGGCTCTGGGAGGGACACCAGGGATGTTTCTTTTGGCTTGGCCCAATGTAGATTCAGCATGTGTCACAAAGCATCTTAGACTCAAAAGACTGATGAAAAGACACGTCTGCTGTTTCAAACTAGAGCCTGTAGCAATAGTTGTACACCGTTTATACAGGTACTTTGGAGGAAGAATCTGTCCCACAGACTTCTATAGACCTCAAGCTAGCAAAGCTTTTTCTTGCTCTTTCAGCTTCAAAACATCAGCACTAACCTTAAAAAACACCTTTCTGCTTGTTTAAAACAACCAGTGATTTTTGCTCTTCATATTCAGGGATCCCTGTGCTGACTCTAATCCATGTACCAATCCTTCCTGGCTTCCCATTGCTTCCCTAGAGACTCCACATTTACTCTGTAGACTCTGCCCTGTGCTGTTCTCCTTTGTTTCTTTGTGACTTCATACTCTCTTCCAGGCTGCTGCCTCTGCCTCAAGCAGTCAACCCCTTTCCACATTTCCCTAGTGCATCCAATGACCTCATTCCCCCTCCTTCAGCTCCTCATTTTCCTCCTTCAGTTTTCTTTATCCTTCCTTTCCAGCTCTTAGCATTGCTTAGGAACAGCCCACTGTCACTCTTTTCTCCTTAACAGGCCAGTATTACTAAAGTAATTAGGCTAACAGAAAACATCTCTTAGAACACCTTTATTTGGTTTTCACACTTTTTTTTTTATGGAGATACAAATATGTTTACAGTAGCTTTGCTTCAGATGTGATTTGTGATGATTAGATTAGATTGCAGGATGCCAAGACTAGAGACCTTGGATTGTCTTTTATCTGTGAAATGCCAGGGATGTAAGTATGTGTTATATATGAAATAATACCGAAGCAATAATGAAGATAGCAGTTGTATCTTTGTCATATCCCCCGACTTGGAAATGCTGTGAAAGGTTTTGAATGGGATTGTGTGCGAAAGGGTAAGTTTATCTTTCCAGTTCTGTGTAGCTGGTGTCCCTGAGGAAGTGCTCGATACTAATGAAAAGCTGAATAGTTCCTCTAAAACTGTACGGATCTTCTATCAGCCATAACACACACATCCCTGTTTTGTAACTCATCCTCTTTCTACATTTTTTACTCTGTTTTATGTTCAGCTTCCACTGTATTAATAACATTTATTTCAAGTATTCTCCTCTGCAATGAGAAACCTACATAACAGATATTCCGTGTATAGAGATATATATAGAGTGTATGTGTGAGAGATCAGAGATATGTCTGGTTTTCGACTTTGAGAGCACTTCATATGAAGTGTAAACACTATAGATTTTGATGGAGCACTAATGATTTCCAAACAACATCTTTAGCAGTGTTCTATTGGAACCTGGATTCCAGGACAGTTAACTTTGGCACCCGACTAACTCCTCATATAAACTTGGGCCTAGAACAATAAAACCGATGTGTGGATACCTTCAAGATGCTATCAAAACATGAGTAACCCAATGTACTCGGGAAAAAGTATGTAAGAGGAACCTCACACCTGTTAAAGAAACAACTGAAATGAACACGTTTGAGGAAAGGCTGGTAAGCTGAGTGTAATATTCCAATCTACTCACGTGTATTTTTGTTTTTTCCAGTGTTTAAGATTTAGAAAATCAGAAATGGACAAGGTAATCGAAACATGAGCACTTTTTTATTTTTTCCAAAAGCAAGATTTATAGCTGAGCTGAAACTTGCAGAATTTGTTTTAGCTTTAAACCAGAACTCATTCGGCAGCCTGTTTACAGCTGTGCAAGAACTCACAATACTGTGATTCGCCCTGAATCATGAATACACTGGATCACAAGACAAAGATGCAGTGAGACCAGCACTTCTCTGTTTTCTCCTGCATGCAGGCAACATTCAGTGTCCACAGCCAGCAATCCCCGCAAGCCTGGCAAGCACTGGAGATTAGTACACCTGCCTCAGCTCCCAGCAATGCTCCCCAGAGCAGGTGCACTCAGTCTATAGTTTAGAAAGTCTCTTCACACCTGCGCCTCTTAACTAATGACCCTTTTTGTTTTCTCCTTTTTTTGATCTTCTGAGTGTGAGAGATGATGCTGAGACAGCAGACAGGCAGGTGTGGCAACCCCAAGGAGAGGATAGAGAGGGCATGTGCCTGTGTGTGTGCCTGCCAACAAACCATTGATTTTGTCCTTTATCTTTTTGCAGGTGACTTCTCACGGGACTAACAAAAATACTTGCATTTTCAGAAGCTTGTGCTTTCGCTGGAGCCTTGCACATGCCCATGTCCCTCTGAGGCAGGAAGAACCAACTCAGTTAATCCTGAGCCTTGTACTTGAGAAAACTACTTAGTTAATCCTGACTCAAAGTATTTTCCTCAAGTACTTGCACACAACGGGTACAGGGTGGTGCCCACGGGTGTCAGCACAAGTAATCTCAGCTGAGCAGACTATTATTTGGCCCACGGTCAGGAGGACTGTAGAAGAGCAGAGGAAGGTTACCCAGAGGGGGCTGATAGCTCTCAAATCCAGGAATTGGTCAACCAAGCAAGCGCGTGAGGCAGGCGGAATATACAGCCTGTTTCGTGTGTCCCATACAAATAATCTTCTTTTGAGTTTAGCTTATATTCTGCTTATAACCCTTCTGTAAATGAACCCTGATTTGTGGGTATGTTTTTAGTATTCAAGGCTAATCTTGAGTAGCAGAAATAAACAGTCCTCCTCCTGTGTCATCCATAAATTCCTGAATTTCACTGCTTATTCATAATTCTATCTGGGAGCCACGTAAAAAGCCTCCCTTTTCCACGAGGGAGCTAAAATATTTCACACAAAATACTGATGCATACCAGATGATCAATAGTGTGTAACGAATCCTTTTGTTTGCACAAACACCTATAATTTTTACTAAGCAAAGCCATATTACAAGTAGGTACAGTGACAAAAAGCATTTATATCTAATAGCAACATAAACTCCTGCTAATGTGGTTTGGCTGGATATGGATCCTGCATTCAAATGGATGTTTGTATTCACAAATTCATTGTCGTGCGTTTAATGTATTAGATCCTATGGGTAGAATAAGTCATATTTGCAATAATCTGAATGGCTTCAGTTTAAAGCCATTTGCCAATAACTTGTGATCAGCATATAATCTTTAACGATGATATTGCTGAACTTTGCCCATAAACCAATAAGCAGTTTAAGAGCTACTTATATTTCATAAATTAAACATTATCTGGATAAATACATGTCAGTGCAGAAGCATTTGTCTCTCATATATTTTCCTTGGTTTAAATGGGTTCATCCAATATCAGCTAGGTAGTGAACTTTGAAGCAGAGTCCACTGTAATAACAGTAAAGTTTAATGATGCATAGCTTTGTGAGACTGACAAATTCCCAGCCAAAGTATTGATTCCTGGAGAATTTATGAAGCACAGGCTCTATTCTATGTCATTATGGTCCATTTTTGGCTGAAAGAATCATGTAAAATAGATTTTTAAATGAGTGGTAATAGCCAGACATAAAGAAGGTATTGATGTGTGTCATGAAGGGTGAAACAGCATGCCAGGTAAAGCCATATAACAAATTGCAAACAACAGTGCTGGAACTCCTACAAATGTAAATTTGTTTTTCGTTTTAATCAAACCTTTGTTTCAGTAAGAACAAATTTTGCCACAGAACTGGGGGAAAAAAAAAAAAGCGCCACCCTTTGAAAAAATGTAATTATTTACAGTTCGATTTCATGCTTTGCTTTGGAATGTGTCTATAAAATGCATATCTCACTTACAGACATGTTAATCAATATGAATTGTGTACTACATTACAACAAAACTACATCTGAGATTATTAGGGAAAAAAAAAATCAAATGCACAGAGTTCTGCTTACTTGAGCAATATGTGAAAATTAATAGCTTGAACCTCTGCAGAACAGGCTGTTAAAGGACAGGACATATTTTTACCTTTCTTTTTTTTTTAAGGTGAGTTTTAATAATACTATCTGAGGCATTTTGCAGCAAGGTAAAAACCAAATTACGGCACAGACAGAACTTCAAATAAGAGTGAAATCTGAAAGGGCAGAGGAACAGACAAAAAGATGGGGAAAGAGAACCGTTGATTGGTTTTACCAGGGCTTTACAAGCAAGTAACACTGCATTTTAATTGCATTCCAGCAACCTCTTTTTGATCTAGAAAGAGGTCACCTAGGTCTAACAATGCAAGGGACCTTCATAGTCCAGACGTAAATATATCTCCCACACACCCAGAAGCGCCCTGAGAATTAGCTAAATCCTCCTCAGAGCAGCTGCTTTACAACAATTCAGGAGTTTATCAGCCTAATAAAAAAGTAGCTGGCAGGAAAAAAGGCTGACAGTCTCAATAGGCTCTTCTGTGGCCTAGTGGGGCTGAAGAACTCTTCAAGGTCTTAGTCAACACTGAACAGAGGGCTCTGAACTGGCACACTCATCTACACCACAAACAAGCTGCAAAACCCAGAGAGAGGTCATTCTTTACATAAATGGGTTTCCCAGGCAGAATGCAAGTGGATTCAAAGAAAGTAGGTTGAATCCAGGTGCAAGGTTAGAAAAAAAAAAAAAAGTGCTTTCAGGCTCGGAGAAGCAGGGGAAAAAAGCTCCCACCTGTAATACAATCTAATAGTAGCACTATTTACTTCACTTCCAGTTCAAATCCTTCTCTATTTTTGTATTTTGTATGCTCAGTGTGATTTATAAAAGCAGTCTTCATCTCTCAAATGCAGCATTTTTGTCCGAGGCCTAAATTTCCAGCTCCTGTTTTTACAATAATTTCAAAAATCAGCCTGGGCGCACCGTAAACGTGTGACAGTGATTTTACTGTCTGTTTATTCTGTTCTATTTTTTTCATTAATTTTAAAACTAAGTTTCCATGGGCCATTCTTACCTTATTTCAGATCTCCCTGCCTATTACCAGCATAAGATAGACTTTTAATGTTGCTAGAACTTTCATGTGTTAATTTGCAAACGTAGAGTCTACATAAGAGTACATAATTATTGTACCTGACTGCAACAAATCAACTTTACTAAAACAGAACTGTCCTTTTATCAACGACGTTAACTGCTGAAAAGGGGAAAATAAGTCTACTTAATGGCATATTAGATTCAGTAAATAAGCTATTCTACAATTACTAACTCACTTGATGACAGCCGTCCAAAGAGCCACCTTTGATCACTGACAAGGCCCCACAAAATCATATTAACTATGATAAATACCTATAATTAACAGCATGAAGTTATTTCTGACCTACAGCAAAGGGATGACATCATATGCGGCAGAATTTTCAGGCTGTTTGCTTACTGATCCACGTGGTTCATTCGTGCTTTGAGTTTTCTGGACCGATTTTCTAAACTTCATGCGTGCATCAACACGTACAAAAAGAAATTAGTAGCATAGTCTTGATTTTAGTATATAATTACTGCAATTTGCACTTGCAATTCAGCTACCTTTGCAATGTTACTGTCCGGTTTTACATCTAACTGGTCTCAAAAATCCTACTGAACAGGCGAATTAAATTCATAGCACTGAACTATTTGTATATTCCCAGATCTTTGTTGTCAGGATAGACCTACAACACATTTTATATTATACATGAGAAATAATTTAGTCAGAAAAAACACCCCAAACCAAACCCTAGTCCATGTTCCTCAGATGCCTCGAGTTTCACTGTGAAAGTACTCGAGGAACTTATCCTTCTCAGGTTAAGCTAACTTGGATTTAACAATTTAAGCACAGACAAGTAAGTGAACTCTCAATTATTTTCATGTATACCTGACTTCGTTAGGGTTATTGATTCACATTTCTGTAAATAATATAATTTAAAATCACATTTTAACACATCAAAAATTACTTTCCTGGATAGGAGTAAACATTAGTGATAGACTGAAGTACTTAAAGGGGGCCTAGATGAAAGCTGGGCAGGGATTCTTTATCAGGTAGTGCAGGGACAGGATAAAGGAGAATGATTTTAAGCTGCAAGAGGGGAGATTTAGATGCCAACTCTGGCCCAGGTTGCCCAGAGAACTTGTGGCTGCCCCATCCCTGGAGATGTTCAAGGCCAGGCTGGATGGGGCTTTAAGCAACCTGATCCAGCAGAGAGTATCCCTGTCCATGGCATGGGGGGTAGAAATAAACGATCTTTAAGGTCCCTTCCAAAACAAACCATAGTATGATTCTATGAGTGAAATTCGAATACAAAGAAAAAACATAGCGTCACTGAAAACCAACTGAAGACCCAATGCATAGACTGTGTTTCGGAAAATTCCTCTGATTGCATATGTAAAAAATTCTTCACAGAAAGGGTCATTGGGCACTGGAACAGGCTGCCGAGGGAGGTGGTACCAGCCTTCCCTGGAGGTACTTAAGGTGCAGGTGTATAAGGTACTGAGAGACATGATTTAGAGATTGGTAGGAATGTTTGGACTCGATGATCCAGTGGGTCTCTTCCAACCTGGTGATTCTATGATTCTATGTAGGAAGTAGAGTAGTAACTTCAGCAACACAAACAGTCATGAAAAGGGTCTAGTTCTAGGATGCTGATCAACAGAAACGGCTATTTTAAGATGCTAAGTGTTGGAAACGAAAATATTTAAATATTCTTTGTCTTTGTAAATATGTCCCATTGAACATGGGCTTCAGCGTTAATGTAAGAAAGATTTTCTTTCCCCCCTCACGTTTCCATTGCTCTGTCTGTCACGTATGGACTTAAACGAACAGAACAGAGCACTGAGTCATTGCACCAGAACGTCAATCTTTCACTTTCACTTTGTGCTTAGCCAGACATTTTTGGCTGAACTGATGTAATGCAACCTTGAAACCCTCTCTCGTTCACCATGGTCTTGTCACTCAGTAGTGCTAAGCGAGCAGAATGGTGTCTGGACACACTTGCTCGTTGTTGTTACAGCTGGTGTTGCAAACGCGAGGCCTGAATAAGCGTCGCTTGGCTGGGAACTCCTTACTATAAAACAAATTCTGTTGAGTATGTTGGGTCACTGATTTCATACGTGTTGTATTAGGTTTAGGAGAGAACAAAAATGACCTTCACTGAACAGAGCTGCTTTTGGCTGCAGCTACAAATCACGGCCGCTGAGCAGAGGTATAATTCCTATAACTGCCAAACAGAGGAATATTGTGCATCTCACAGGCTAATACAGCCCTTTGTGAAGAAAGGTTTCTTTCCATCCACATTCAGAACTGCACCATATGAGTTTCAGTAGAACAATATCACGTAGTATTCCCTTTGATATATGTTTATTTCACATTACTTGAACCTGCTTTTGTGGAAATGATGTAAAATAAAGTTTCCCACAGGATATGCCGTTACTGTCATGAATGGCTCTAAGCAAACTGCTCTCCAGCAGGAGAGTGGGTCGCAGCTTACCTAACACAATTCAGCACAAGGGTTAAAGGGAATGATTACTTTCTGCATGACCAGCTTTGCCCTGTTATTTGTCATATATGCCGCTCTCACCAAACTGGAATGTGAGAGCTAGATGCTGCTATAATGGGATCTTCTTTGATTATATCACTCAACAAAAACTATTGCTGAAGAAACAGGAAGAACAACTCAACACAGATGATCTTCTATTACATTTTAACAATGTTTAAGTTATATACAAGCAAATCAAAGGATCAGCAAACTCTGTTAGGTGCTCTGAAAATGAAGACTTACGTAGAGGTTTCAGAATAAAGGATGGAGAAGTCCAAAATGAGGCATCAAGCCTATTTTTTTCACTAGCGATTCATAAAGAAATTTACTAAAATCTCTGCCAAAAGTAAAGGAAAGAAAAAAGTCTTCAAGGAACTGTAAAAGCAAAAGAGTAAATACAACAAATAATATCTTCTAATACCATAATCCTAGTGTAAACTTAATCTCCTTGCCAATTTATGTGAGGAAAATGAACAAAATTAATTTTAAGTTATTTTTTCGCATATTTTCTAAAGTATGTTGAACTGAGGCTCAGTAGCGAGGCTGGTACTGCATTCAGAACTTACAACTATTAAAGACAAATTATGTTTTATATTTTGTGATAATTCATTATATATATATAGCATATACCATTGTAATAATAGTAAACAATAAAGTACTCAGATAAGATATTCCACTCTGTATATATTCCAGAAAGGTATCACTCAAAGCATGTATGTGTATGTAGATATTCATAGGTATTATAGGTACAAAGTAGTCTGAAAACTATAATACTCACAAATTCTAAGAAGCTTCACAATAAAAATAAACTCCGATCACCACCTCTTTAAAGTTATTTAAGTGTAATAGAGCATTTTCTTTTCTCTGACAAGTGGAACATGCAAGGTTCTAATTTCTTTTTCTTAATCTTCAGTTTGTTACAATCACTAGCTCCTATTTTACTCATGAAGATGTATTCCACATAGATTGTAATGTACGAAGAATATCAACTACATTCCTTCACCGATATCTGTATCTATATGTCAATACAATGGCTTTGTAATTAATGCATTCTAAGATATGTGTGTGTTATGGGGGGCAATTATCTTGTCAAGCGTAAGACATAGTGAAGAGAAGAAGAGCGCAAATTGCACTCGATAGCCTTAAAAGCAGCACTCTACTCACAACATGTTACACATACTGCTGGAAAAGGTCCAGAATGAACTCCTCTCTGAGGTCTGCATTTTGTGCATGATAAGGAATAATCAGTCTCATGTTATATAAATGCAAGTGACAGCCTATGTGCTACAACAAATACAAACCAAGGCGATGATATAAACCCCTCTATTAGACGTAGGTTAATGTCACTAAACATTATTTTCCAAAGGTCACGGATTCCAGCGTGCTTTTGTGTTTGGCAAATCTACACTATTGATAAAAAAGCTCCCACTCAAATATTGTACAAGACGTAGTGCACTGCTTGGCTTGTAAATTTTTTTTTCTCAAAGTGAATGTTAGATCAGTCTGTCTGCTTTCTGTTAAAACCACTCAAATATCTTTAGGCCTTCACCAAAATATAAATATAAATAAATCTAAGCAGTGCATGCACTGATAAATGTTATTAATGACTAGATCAAACTTTTCAAATATAACAGCAAGTATATCCACTCTCTGTAAATGATGAGTTACATAAATCATCACCACTGCAAATGTAAGATTTTGTGTGTAGGGCTCCACCCACCATCATCCCCTCTGTCAGATCCTTTAGCCCCAGACAAGACTATGCCCATAATAGCAGTGTTCTGGAGAAAAGACAAAAAAGTGCACGTATGTCATCATACTGGTTAGCACAATGGGCAAGAAAATCGCAGTGACCTCACCCTTATGGTGTAGTTTTGTAATACTGCAGCAAAAGATGTTAAAAGAGTGGTGAAGGAGGCTAGGGAAACACCGATCAACATCCACAAACACATTTCCCTAGCCTCCTTTACTACTCTCACATTACAGCGAACGTTAGTTTAAGTCTGTCTAGAAAGCTGCCTGGAGGAGAGGGACCTGGGGGTGTTGGTTGACAGCGACTGAACATGAGCCAGCAGTGGCCCAGGTGGACAAGAAGGACAATGGCATCTTGGTTTGGATCAGAAAC
>WAAB01013870.1:18768-80457 GCA_013389865.1 Piaya cayana
GGTTCAGGCTCAACATAAGGAAATAATTTTTTCACAGAAAGGGCCATTGGGCACTGGCAGAGGCTGCCCAGGGAGGTGGTTGAGTCATCATCCCTGGAGGTGTTTAAGGCGCGGGTGGGTGAGGTGCTGAGGGACATGGTTTAGTGTTTGATAGGAATGGTTGGACTTGATGATCCGGTGGGTCTCTTCCAACCTGCTTATTCTATGATTCTATGATTCTAAATTAAGAACATCAATAGTTATAGTTCATATTTTTTCTAAAGAAGTTTCAGACACAGTTGCAGTCTGACATTCCACAAACTGCAAGTAGCAGGGAACTCTCAGAATATAACTCCAGAGGTCAGTGCATCCAGGCAAAACTGGCTTAGGAATCTCATCAAGGAAATCGTCACAGTTACTGTTAGTTATCAGTGCTACTGCAAGTTTAATTGTCAAGGCATTCAGAGTTTCTATGTGGGTGACTTCTAATTGCTGTTGCCTCAGAGTGATTAAACAGTTCTCAGGCAAAGAACTATGATTCCATACCGAGAGATATTGCTGAATATTGCCTGAAGCATTCTGCATTGCGCACCTGTATCTATGGAAGAATTATAATTGTTTTGTATTAAACACTATCAATAATGTCTTTTTTTCTTAATCCACAGGCAGCAAAGAGTATTTGAGATGACTGAAGTTTCCTTGCTTATTCACCAATATGTCTACAAGACTGATGTACTCTCTTCAGCAAATAGCCCTGATGGGAGTGGTTGATCAAGTTCATTATTTTAATAAATGAATTAGAACTGCGTATATGTGACTTGTTCTTACTTTGACATTAAAAAATAAATGAGGTTCTGGGAGACCATCCATCCACTGGCTCTGTTTTTCTTCTTAACATTTATTTGAAATGGTTTAAGTTTTCTTTTAAGCATAGGAACCAGAATAATACGGACCAGAAATGAAAAGAATGTCAAATGCATCATACTTAGAGTTTACGATTTTTGTCAATAACATGGTGGAATGTGAAATATTGATATAGCAACATTTTGTAAAAAGCAGAAGTGAAAGCAAAGAGTTAGGAAACACCGCTGTGAAACAGCGAGATGGATTCCTGTGAAGCTGTCTAACCCATCTTTTTTTCCTCTAGTTGCCCTGGCCAGCTTCCTGATGAGAGAAGTTGCTTTGAAAGAAATGCAAAATGCAGACTTCCTAAACAGTATTTCCACAACAAACCTCTCTCTCCAGTTGCGATGGTCTCTCAAAACCTCTCTGCATATGGATGTAAAGCTAGGGAAAAGCAAAATTAGTCTCAAATTTAAATGGATCTTTTAAAAGAATTTTAAATGTAAAATCTGAACGTGGCAATTTAGAATTTTACAACCTGATTTCGGTTGCCTTCTGGAAAGATTTTAACTCAAGGATGGATGTGAAGATCCAGAAAAGATGTTGTAAATAACTGATGGGTGTGGGATAGGGTGATATTATCCAAGCGAAAGGCTTCACAGTCTCTGCTTTAGGAATGAGTCAGTCCAACCAAAGCCATACAGACTACACAAACCCCACCTTAGTGACTAAGACGTCTTTGTAAATTTTGCTAGTGCTAAGTTTTCCATTGTAATTACATCTCCTCTTCACATAAACAATATGATGCTCATCTAAAATAAATTAACCTGTTATTTCATCTAATGCATTTGAAACTAGAGTACTCGCTCTCCTTGAGGAAGCAATCGCTGTTGCTTTACTTGAGGAGACTTCACTGATGGCAGAGAGGAAATGTTCTGCCTGCAACATCCTACCACAGACTCTACTGCTAAGAAAAAGAAATGCAAACCTAAAGGACAGCTTCCTCTTTTTTTGCACCTAGGAACAATAAAACGTACTGCTGGCTGCGCTGTTATTACTCCATTCCTTGCAAAGCAGCACTACTTAATACCTCCTGACAATTACAAAAACAAGTAAGTCAGGATCATCCTGAACTGGATTGTGCTAACATACAGCTGAGGATAAATTTGGCCTCGATGAGTCTCCCTTTACTCAACAGTTCACATTGTTTTTATTCAGCTTGTCCCATTTATTGCCTAATCTCATCTGGGATTATTCTGACTCCTGTAGACTGAGCTGGAGAGCAACACCAAAGTGAAAATTAGGGGTTTTTTGTGTACTGAATGCTATTTGTGTGTAGTGTATTGGTACCTATTCACATACCCCCTTTCACTGTTGCCCTGAAGAGTCCTCCAAGGTTTTCTGTATTTCCAGCATCGCTACTGTAAACATCCATTTCCAGGGCCATTAATTCAGTCACTCAAATTTGTTTTCAGCTACATTTCACTGCACAAATGCACACTGAGAACAGGAAAAGGCCTTTGCTTAGAAGGGCACAGGACATCAGTGGGTTACAGTTCTGCATGTGATTTCTCCGACATTATAGCTTTGGTCAGGAATTGAGAGTCATTTTGGCCATAGTTTAAATCCACTGATCAGACAAAACCTTAGAGTTCTGTACAAATTGGGTCCGACTCTCATTTCCTGTCACTGTGATTGATAGACCCTGTGAAAGGAAAACACAGTCAGAACCTGAATTCTTTCACGGGAAACAGTAGCTCGACTTCACATAACTTCCCCACTTGGTATTTTTCTGGTTCTCTTGGTAGCTTTGGTTGTGTTTGTGTGTGTTCATGCACCTGATCTCTGCAATATTTCAGAAATTCTCTCCAGTCCTCCTGCTTTGCTTTCATCAGCACCTGGTTAAACCATTCTAGGGCTTGCCTGTGTTGTGCTAACCTTGACGTGCTACACAGTCTTAGGAAGTGGAAGGCAAAACACGAACTGCCAACCCATCAAAGGAATAGCTATTTCTATTTTATATAATTTGGAAAACATCAGAGGTAATTAAAAAACCCAGAGCCTATAAAATGCCTTGAAACAGGCAGGAACTTTTCCTCCTCTCACAAGCCCAGAAAAGAAAAATTACCTTTGAAAGTCATCCTTAGCAAGCTTTCATGGTAACCAGAAATTATAAATCACGGACTGCCTAGCAAACATATACACACTTCTTTTCATAACGTCTGATTCAACATTCTGTCATCTGGCAGATTTCCCACTGACTTCAATGCATTTCTACCTAAGCAAGCTCTGAGTAAGGCCTGCAGAATACAGTCCGTGAGCTTTAAAAACACAGTTTACCTTTGAGGAGGATCATCTTTCTCTCCCCATACACCCAGTGCCAAGTTGGACCTGGCACGGACAGGATTTTTGCTATTAGCAGACAATAGGGACTAGGTTAAAAATAGTGTAGCCACGAGAAAGCAATGATTCTGATTAAGTAAATTCCATTGAACTCTTTCTAGAAAGCATTATTCAGGTCATGAATGCTAATTTGTCCTGCAGGGGGCTGTGGGTAATTACCCAGAAAAACTATCAGCTTTATTGAGTTGCTACAAAATAGTAATACTGAATGGAACGCGCTGTAAAGGGAGACAACCTTAGTATGTGCCCATAGAACTAAACAGTCTTTTTCCTGAAGACGCCATAAGCTGGACCAAAAATCATAGGAATTTCACTTTGGATTAGGATACATTCTAGGCTACTTTTACGTTTCTATTAAATAAAATTAACATGCAAAATTATGCAGCACAAAAGTGCCACTATGACACCTAGAGCAAATTTAGCGTTCTGCATATTTAAAGTTGTGTAGAATCAGAACCGTCTTAAAAAAATGAAGCAAATGTGGCACATTGGCTGCATTCCAGCAGTCACACAGAACTGCTGACATTAGTAAAATCTAGATAATTTAGTCCCATATGGGAATCCACACCACAATTATATTGTCCCTGTTCCGACACAGTCCTGATTTTGCACTTCTTTAAGCCTAGCTTTTTTATAATTTTAATTCCCTCCACCAATAAAGCAATTTGCATTCACACAGCCTCCTTCGCTAAGCGAGAGCAAAGAAGAAATCTGTTACATGACCTTGGTCTTTTTTTGCAGTTGATTACAAGGAAACAAACTCTTCAGCTAAACCGTTCTCTCATCTGTTTTTAATTGATGTAGAACACTGCACTACAAAACATATGAGGGAACTAAACAAGTAGCACACCATGGCAGGTGACAATTCACTTTCATTTAAAGAATACATATGCAAGGCAAATGCTCCTGCACAGAAGGAGATGCAGCACATGCAGTGGAGGCTTTCCTAGGTATAAACACAGTATCTGCTGCTTACCTTACTTACTAAAACTCGAGGAACTACAAAGTGTCCCTATTGAATCTTGCAGCTCCATAAGTGTTGCCCTGACTTGTTGGGTTCCGTTGTTGAGACAGTGTAGAATCGATCTGTACATGTTCTCTAGGAGGTTATAGAGAGGAGGGTAATTGTCTCTTCTCCCAAGTGATAGGGGCCAGGACAAGAGGGAATGGCCTCAAGCTCTGCCAGGGGAGGTTCAGGCTGGACATTAGGAAAAAAATTTTCNGCGTTATAATGATCAGGTACATCTAAAGTAATGGCAAGAATCAAAAGAGAAGGTGTATGAAAGAAGGTATTTCATACAGCTGTAAACACTGTACCAAAGCCAATTAAAATAATCTTCTTTTTGATTGAACTCTTAAAGCAAATTGCCAGTCAACAAGGACTACACCTGAGTGCCATCATGCCAGTTACTGCACAGACAGCTGGGGTCCTCAGCCAAAGGATGTGCCAGCAGAGGCTGATGTTTCCACCCAGGTTCTCTTCTACAAGAACTGACGTGAACTGCACTATCAGTAGATAAATACATGGTAATTAGAATCATAGAATCACCAGGTTGGAAGAGACCCATCGGATCATCGAGTCCAACCATTCCCATCAATCACTAAACCATGTCCCTCAGGACCTTGTCTACTCGTGCCTTAAACACCTCCAGGGAAGGCAAATCAACNATTCAAGGAGCAGTCTCACCAGTGTCGAGTCCAGAGGGAGAAGAACCTCCCTGGCCCTGCTGGTCACACCGTTTCTGATCCAAGCCAAGATGCCATTGTCCTTCTTGTCCACCTGGGCCACTGCTGGCTCATGTTCAGTCGCTGTTGACCAACACCCCCAGGTCCCTCTCCTCCTGGCAGCTTTCTAGACAGACTTCTCCCATTGATACTCATTGATGACACAGCCCTTATCCTAAACATTTAATGGCAATAATTAATGCCAGATAAATAGTTCTTTAAAGGTGTTCCAGATAGCACTGATATTAGTCAGATTTTATCTATTACTTATTCTGACATTCTTAGGCACCGTGACAGAACAAAAATGGCACATGGAGAGCATGACAAAACTAAAAATGAAATGAATTTTAAAGAAGAGAAAAACTACTCTTATGATTCCTCTTAATTTCTGGCAATGCTGGACAAGGAATGTCTTAACACATAAAACTGTGGCAGATATAGGAGATGCTTTTTTAAAGTTTCCACAAAAATGAAGGAACCACCAGCAAAGCTTGCTTATTATTTTAATAAATGAACTGACACTCTGTTCTTCGTATTTCACTTTCTCTTGTTTTCTCTCACTTTTCACTCTCCAACTCCTTTTTTTTTTTAAATTTCACACAGTCTCCAAATAAATACATTTCCCTTTAGTCAACAGAAGATTAACATTCCCACAGAACCAGCACTGTTGAGATTGGCTACTGTAATTTGTTTGAAGGATTGATTTCATGTTCAAAACATTGGAACAACAACGTTTGTCAGTGAAATAAAATATTGAACATAACTTTGAGTTGGACATGATATTAATTAATAATGTTTTTCAGTGTCTAACTTTCCATAAATGACATGGTATTTGGATTAAAGCTCAAAATGTCACTCTACACACTTTGCTGGAAAAGGCTGATTTTTGTTCTAAGCACCTGGACGCAGCTGGCTAAGTTGGCCATTCTATATTTTGCATTTGATTTAAAAATAAAACCAACTTCACTATTACTTAATTTGAAAATATTATCGTTTCCTGCTTTGTTTCGGTGAAGAATAAACAATTTGTTTGATTCTCACAATTAATTGTTTTTAAAGTATCCTAAATAAACTCAGCAGCTATAAACAAAAGCCACCAAACAACTGTGAAGCTAAAGCAGTACAATGTAGTAAAAGGGAAATGCAGAGAGGTACATTTTCTTTGGTTTTACACCTCAACACAACCAGACTTGAACAACTAGACTCCACTCTGAGCTGTTGTGATAGCTGGTAATTCTCACTTTTCAGTGTCCCTGAAATGCATAAACAATCATGATATTTCAGCTGCGAGTTTTTCTGCTCTCACTGTATTTTGTTTTAAATCAATAAGGTCAAAAATGCACGTCCACCTCAGGTTTATATTCTTCAAAATATATTCTCTCTTCTGTGGTTCCTTAAGAGAAAATGAATACTATGTGCATTAATGAGAAATCTCAGCGATGAATAGTGTGAATAAATGTGTTTTTAACATTAATGTAAGCCCCTTTGTTTCCAGAAAGTTTTCCAAAAAACCTTTTTACCTACTTGGAATACATATGAAGTACACTTTCCTCTGCTTTCACCTGACAGATAGTACTCCCAAACACAATTATCACTGTGTATTTTGTCTTCACATTAATATTAATTTCCCAAACAAAGATAATACTGCCAGACTACCTAAAATTAATGTTACCATTAGGTCATCAGTCACTACATTGTGCTCAGTCTACAACAGGCAGGAAACATTAATCTGAGTGTATTACATGGGATCTTTGTACATCTTAAGGAGAAGGTTAAAAGAAACCTTTTATTTCAATGGGGGCATTAACATAAAGAAAATATAAACACACTTACAGCAGCCCCAACAAACTCTAAAATTCTTTTTCTTTCTTTCTTCAGGCTGTGAAAGACTGAGAGTCATTCCTCATCGTCCCTGAATGTGCTCTGTTGTAGCAAGAGCCTAACGAGGATTAAAAAGGCCGTCCTATGTATGCACTTTGCTAAATCCCTGCATGCCATTCTAGGGTGACTGTACTGTCTGAACAAGTTCTCCCTGTTTGCACATAAGAAAAAGCTGGCTAAACCAATTCATCTGATTGGTAAGGCTCAGCCAGAGAGTGTGCCAGTCCAGCTATGGACTCTTTACATGAATGACGGATAAAAAGGGGCTTTCTTGCTTGAGTGGACCTCCATAGGATGTGGAAACAGGGTCAGCTGAGGGAGGGAGGCAGAGAAGGAGGCAAACCAGCACCAAACATTATATATAGGTCCTGCTGGTCACCTGGTTTTAACTACAATGCAAGCAGACAGCTTTACAGTAAATTCACATAAAACTGCCTGTCAAAAAGCTATTCACTTTGTATCTGTTAAAAAGCAGCTACCTAAATGGGGCAAGGGGTCAAGGCAATTGCACGATGGCAACAGGACAGTGGAAAAAATGCACTGGAGGAGATCCTTGCTCCCTATGTCACATGCATTTTTCATTTCAGTGATTTTCCATTAAACAGAGACAACGTGCATGGAGCAGAGCAAAAGGCTGCATAACGCTTGAGGATGGAACAACGACACCAGGCAGGAGGAGAGATGCCATTCTGTTGTGTGGTAAAACTATTTGGTGCAGGGTATTCACATGCAGTCATTCACTTCTCATGCACTTACTGTTTTGAAGGATTAAGATGTGGAAAAGTCAGAGATGGTCTGCTAAGTATCATAACCAAAATACAGCTTGAACAGTAATTATTGCACTAAGGCAGAGAGGAGCAAGAGAGTTATTTTACCATTTCTACTGCATAAACTGTAGATGGAGAAGACTTTCACACTACAGACACAATAAGCACTCTGTACGTATGTACTGGTCCAACTGGATTGAACACATAATAAATCCAGATTTCTTCCACTGAACTCAATCATTATATATTAGTTCATTCAAGACTGTAGTTATTCGCGTCGAGACCTGAACCTAATTGCAAACTAATTTCGTTTTATAGTTCACATGAATACTTCACCTCCTAAAGGTTAGGTCTGTAACAGACATAGTAGTAGGAGATAAAAGTGAACTCATTGCTTGGCTGGAGAGAATCATCGGCAAAAGTAAAAGTTTAACAAGCCTTCCAACCAACCGGCCTCTAACCCATCTTCCTTTGAAAAGGCAGACTAAGCCTGAGGACTGCAAAGCTTATACACAGAAAGCAGCTTTCAAATTACTTACAGGCCAGGCACAAAGCAGGCAGCGGTAATGTGAATTCTCCATTACTGTCCCACTGAGTAAATTTCTACTTTCCCACTGGAATCTCTTCTCTGTGACAATGCTTACTCAATTCTGACCTCATCTGAACACATCAATTGCACCAAATACTGCAAGGCTTTCCCTAGTTTGCGATGTGGTCAGATTTCAGACAGCTCAACTGCTTTCGCTTAAAAGAAGAGGCGATGGTGTTCCAGGGACCTGAAAGGCAAGTGACAGATACTTTATCCAGCGAGGCATCCTGCCTTTGGAGTAAGTGTATTTGCCCATTCAACAAATTATGCTACATCCTCTGTGCCTGTTTTTATAATTCAACAACTGCGCAGGGTGATCCAGATATTATTTTGTGAATTTTTTTGGAGGTTTCTTTCTTCAGTTTATAAAGAAGATTTTTCTTCAGTGCATCTAGTGCTGAAATTTCTATTCCAGGTTTCATAGAGATAAGAAAATACACATGTGCAAAATATTACTTATTCTTACCCTCTCAGCATCAATGAGGCGTACTGTACCTGGCTGTTTCAAAACCCCAAGAGCAGGAATTCACTAGAAAAAGTTTGTTAAAGAAATTTCCACGTTTTTTTATTTCTCTTCCTTTCTTTAGTCAGGCTTCCATGTCTGGACATGCATGAGACTGACATTAGGGGAAGAAATACAGGGCAGCTCAGGGCTTGAAAAAGCCATGGAAAATTTCAAAGTGATGTCTGGATGTGCTTGCTGCCAAGAAGGTCCATGTTGTCATGGCGTAGTATCTTCAGCCTCCCACAGGCTGTGGGAAATAAACTTCCTGTGGCCTATTCACTGGAAGACCTCATTGCCAGTATTACTAGATGCCCCATTAAAATTCAGGCATCTCAGTTTTTTAAGTGATTTATAGTGATTGAAGAGTAGAACTCTCAGTTTCTCCATGAGTATGATCTGCCAACAATCACACAGTCCCACACTATCTGCTCTGGTCACTGTGGGAACCTCAGGAGGTTGTTGGGTCCAGATGGCTCAGTTTATCATAGCGCACTACTAAGTCTCCTAAAGGAGTTGCATGCCATCTGGGTAGATTTAAAGCCAAAAGGAAATATTTTGTATCCTACGGAAACCATAGTCTCTTGCACAACGTCCTTGCAGTCTTTGTGTGTCATCTATTTGTCCCTCTGAGATGTACGGGTGAGTATGGGTGAGAAGCTTCATGGGGAGGTACGATTACCAGATCCTGGTGAAGCAAAGATGCTAACAACACGTGACTGCCTGATTTTATTCCTCTTCTGATTTCATTGTTTCACTTCTATTAATCACTTTTGATAACTGATTAAGGGAGAACACAGGAAAAGAACAGATGTGAGACTGGTCTCTTTCCCTACCAGGGAGTCCAGAACATTTGCAAGCTTGTGGAAGCACAAGAAGTGTAAGTAGCTGATGGTTTTATATGTCTATACATTCATATATGTCTATTAACAAATGAAAATGCCAGTGACAATACTAAATTAACATCATCACGTACTGTTTGCTGCCACCTCAAAAGTGCTATAGCTTGGGTGGTTGTGTTTTTTTTCCCAGCGTGGCCAGAAAGCCTATTGAGTCATTCTCACCTGCGCTAGAACCACAAGAAGCAGAGTTTAAATACAAATGTAAGTGGCTCCACAATTTTGTGAATCACTTTATACATTTTAAAACTCTACCTTCTCATAATTCAAGTAGCTCAGAAGTAGGTGATCAATCATTCTAACAAATAATTTTATTTGACTCCGTATAAAGCGCACGGCACAGGCTCACGTGGTCACGCATGTGAATCACAGCATTTATACTGCCTAAGGCACATGAACACCACGGAGCAGCCTAGACCCAGCTGATTAAGCTGTAGTGCAAAACAACACCTCAGTACTCAGAGGTATGACAGCCAACAGTGCTTTATTGGACCAAGGAGTATAACACTGTAATTTACTTCTTTAATACATGTCATGTTCTCTCTTATTGTTTCCCCTTATAGAGTGAAATATGTAGGTAAGAGATTGCTGCACAGTTTCACGTGTTATGTCCCTCCAAAATTAGAGAGTAACAAACTGTCTTTATTAGCCAGTCCATTTGGTACAATGCCATAAATCACTGAAAGTGCAGGTAAGCATCTAGTGGTTTAAGAAGTCAAGGAAAACTAAAAGACTTCATGTGTCTGCCTAAAGCGATTTTAGAGCTACAGCACAGCGAGACAAAATATTACACCTCCTAGCCCTGCCTATTTTATTGTATGTTTCTAGCCATTATTTTTTTGCTTATTGACAGGAAACCCATGATTTATAGAGTCTGGCTAAGGGCAGTATCCCAAAGACCTTATTTTTTTCTCCCCAAAACACATTAATATGAGCCAAAACTATTTTTTTTTGTGTGTGTTTGATTTTATTTCAAAATTTGTAGCCTCCCTCCACAAGATCAAAGTATTGGTCATAGACAATTTCTGAAAAACAGCGTGCTTGTTTATGAAACGAACACATGTAAAACTGATGAAATTAATGTCACGGTGTTAACTTTTTTCTCATAAATATAGATTAACAGTGCTGACATTGCAATTATAATCAAATGTTCTGTCCTTTTGCCTATTTGCTCAATCTGTCAGTCCAGCACGGAGGGAGACAAATTGTGGCGAGCGTTTGACAACGCACAAAAGAGATATAAGACTCTTCTGATTAAATCTTGGTGAAAGATTAAACGACTCTGAATACCTGCCAGATTTTTCAGACACGACATTTTTAACCAATGCTACTAAAACATTGTGCTCACCACAGGTTTAAAAACATTTAGGGTAAATTTGATGTTCACAGCTTACAGATTGGTTGGTTCTTATGTTTCAGAACCAGCAGACTAGTAGCTGCGCTCATGCTTTACGTCTCTGATGTGAATTAAGTGTTTTACTGGATCAAAACCAGTATAGCTCATTTGTACTCAGATGTCAAACCTCAAATGAATCCTCTGACAAAACTTTCTCATTGGCATCAGAGCAAGCACATCACAGATTTGACTCTCCGTTACCAATGAAAAAGGGTATTAAACTACTTTCAAATTCAATTAGCCAGGTAAGAGGGTTGTATCCTGGGCAAATTTTGAATAGCCTCCATACATAACTCCATCTCAGAGCCACCCAGACAACTCTCAATAAACATAGCTGTGACTTTAAAATGCACGATAAGACTTCTACTGGCTTTAGCTGTGTAGGACTGAGCCCTTTCTACAGACTGGCACAGAATCATAGAAGCAGGTTATATGGAATGTGAATGGGTGATCAAACATCTTGACTGGCCTGCTCGCAGAAACACTCATAGAAATTGAAGGCCCAAACTGGTTATAATGGCTTTTACTGGTAATCCGTTTAATTTTGGCATTTAAGTTGCTAGATACTAACCTGGATTTTGTTCTGGTACATATTGTATTCATATATCAGATGATAAAAAATGTTGCTCTAGTGGTAGTCACAATATCAGAAAAGTGCCGTGTAAAATTTAATGTTTCTTAATCAAGGAACTGTAGCAGATGACACAAAATACAGGGACAATGAGGTACTAAACCTCACATTCTAGAAATAATATTCCACATTTATGCAAACCGCATACTGAAACCTGTCCATCTACACTGTTTTTACAGCAGCTGAGGATTTAGACTTAAATTTCTGTTCTAATCAGACCTTTGTGAAAGACCCAAATAGACAGTTTGGGCCTTTCTTTTACAACTGATGAAACATGTAGTGAAACTGAAACACAAATGACACATTTCAGAAGTCCCTAATAGACATATGTTTACCTTCCGAGCAAATGAGAGTATTGTATTTGCTTTCTGTTTCATTAGATCTGAAGGCTGAGGAAAAGTCTCATATGCTCACAATGAAAACACATTTTGATTTCTGATTTGCCCGGTTTCAGTAATGACTTCTTTTAAAAGAGAGAGGCATTCTCTGTATGGGTCTCATAAAAATATTTGGATAGCACGGAACAAAAATAGGGAATACAAAAATGCAATTTTAACGGTATACAGAAATAAATTAAATAGGGAAAAAAAACCCTTAAAAAGCTGTTTCCTTCATATTCTGCTTTTACAGGCACCACAGGTATCCATTAAAATGGATAGGAAATGGTGAGCTGGGAAAACCCTAGAAACTAAGATCCTTTTGTTTACATTGTCATGGTTAGATAAATTGAAATAACAGCACCTGTCTGCCCCAACAAGCTGTTATTATATATGTCTCTGTGCGTTCTTTTCAAATTTGCAATACAGAGTTTTTTTGGTTTAATTTTTATATATTAAAAAATCGACTTTTTAAAATTGTCTTTTCAGATATGATAAACGAATGAGTAATAGTGATTTCTCCATCCACCTTCCAGCTAATACTTAAAATACACGCAAGTTCGGTATGGGGAGCAATCTCGGTGAAAGCCAATGTGTTTGGCAGAGCTTGTGTGTAAAATGCTAATCTTACAGGAGATCCTGGAAATTTACCGCACAAACCTGACCTTAATAACTGCAATGGCAAAGCTACAGCTGCTAACAGTAAGAGTGGAATTGGGTCCCTCCAGCTTAGGCTTCTAAGATTTTTCTCCCCCCTTTCTTTCCCCCTTCTACAACAGCTTGAATTCCTGTATTCTGATTAAGATAGATGGAGTATTTGCATCCTATCCATATTCATAATCCTCCTTTTCAGTGTCAACCCAAAATGCTGCGTTTGTTGCCCAGGCAGACACAGGCGATGCCTTCAGAAGGTTCTGCATAGATGGATAAGGACACATCCCTTTTCAAATTTTGCAGAATAGGTGACCACTAGGTGAATTCATGCTGTTAGAGTGCTAAGAGACCAGAACAAAACCCATGTCTTTTGTGCGTGACAGAAACTGTAATTAATGATTTCTCCCCTTTTTGCTAAAGAAAAAAAGGGAGATGTGCTCCTGACAGGCATTTTATTAATGGTTTCTGCCACCTCAGTATACATAAAAGGCATTATGGGTTGCAGTGTGAGCTTAAAAGATTTTTTTCCTTTTGAGGAAACGTTGAAGATGTTTCATGGATGAAAAATGAAGGCAATCTGTCCACTGCCACTGAAAGTTTGTGTTTCAATAATAAAATTGAAACTATTGTGACAGTTCCTATTGTATCCTTTAACCATCTGCCTCCTGCTGGCACAATCAATGATGGCATCTGCAGGGACGTGGCCACCCTTACCTAGTCTCTCTCTTATTTAAGCAACAAAACCTGTCAATACCATGTCTCATGGCTGCTTTTCTAAGGAGATTTATCAGCCGTCTAGGTGATGGTGCTCATTTTAGTGACTGTTGGTCTGTTGTTGTATTGGGAGCCAATAGGTGATAAATATTCAGCCCGGCACACAAGAAATTAGACATGCATTTTCCAGTTCCAACAATGGCAGCTGACGGCCTAACCCAGAGGCCAGAGCAGTGACGATTTACTCTTAGACCTGGCCTATACCATGGCATTAAAGTGAATAACACAATTTCGCGTTACATTCTGAATGATGGAGGAGAACACGACAATCCCGCACGCAATTCTTGATTTTGCATTCGTTTTCCTTTCAAAATGAATAAAATAAACAAAAAAATATTGAAATATCCTCAGTAAAAGAGCTGAAAATAAGAGGACAAATCTTAATTCCGTACAAATGAAAGGCGACAGCTTGAACGTTCAGATAGCGCTATGCTCATTTACACTGGCTAATGGGCTTCCCCTTGCTTATGGACAGATGAGAAAACAGCCATTTGTCTAGGTTAGTACTCCTTCCGCAACACTTTGAGAAAATGTTTTCCTTTGCCACTGATTTGTGAACAACTTAATAACTTCTGTGAACCAACAAGGAAGCAGACATTTACGGCGTGCGTTCACAACAATGCAGTCAGAGAACATGTTGGGGAAGGGATTTACAGCAGCCTGCACGCTCCTCTCCAGACAGAAACCACTGACTAGCAAAAAGTCCTGCCTGTATTTTATTGAAGGTTTGCTGATATCTTGATTTTAAGCACAGAACTTTTTTTTTTGGTCACTATTTAGCTCAGCATCACAACCTCCAAGAGGGTTAAATATAGCTGTGTGTTAGATGATAAAATATCTGTCCCTTCTCTAAGCAGAAGCGTGATTCTTTTAATTCGGTTTCTTCCAACTTCATTTCTGAAAGTTGTGGAGAATCTATGTTTCGGAAGGCAGCTGGAAACGCACTGTTTGCACACTGATCTATCCTAGCAGCCATTCATTTTCTCTGGGAATTTTTATGTAAGCTCCCTTATTGGGAATATGCTAATGACACCCGCCATGATTACTGATTTTCTTTGAATCGTTATTCCTCTGTGGGCAAAGCAATCAGAAAGGGAGAACAGGAGATTTACTTCTTGCTTGTGTGCCTTCTTCAACCATCTGCTCTATCCTGATTCATTTGAATAAGATCTGCAGTTTCAGATTCTTTACTCTGGCATTCTGAAGCATTTTAAAGCTTAAAAGGAGTTAATAGTTATCTATCAGTGTCACAAATGTAGTCCTGTGATGCATTCTAAGAGCAAGTTTGCCTTCCAATGGTTTACAGGGCCAGATTAATTTTATTAAAGTAAAAAATTACAATGTTCTTTAACAGCTTCATTATTTCAGACAAGCCTTTTGTGAGCACATTTATTATCTGGAGCGTGGAGTATAAAAGCAGAAAGAAAGGGAACTAATTTATAAAGCAAGAACGTGTTGAAAATGGAAATTGTTCATCTACTCTCCCCCAGCACACACAAAAAAACAGAGGGTAAAATTGTGATCAACGTAATGAAAATACAACCTTGTAAAACGCTGTGCGGTTACTGAATTCTTGTACCTGGCCTTTCACCTGGGTGAATTTCTGAAGTCCATTTACACAAGGTCATTCTGATTTTTAACAAAGGTGCTATTTAGCTGTATCAAAATTCACATAAATTGTTCTCTCAAATTAAGCGCTGGTCTCCTACAGCAAGTTTCCCATACGCCATGATAATGATGCGCGTGCTTTATTTTTGTTTAATAGGAAGCCAGTTTTCTGCTGGTTTAGATGGACAATCCAGGTTTAAAGCAGCACTGCTAATTGCCAAAAGACCATTTTGTACAACAGTAAGAGAAAATAAGCAGGACGGCGACATCGCAGCAAGACAGAACTAAGCACAGACGAAAGCAGAGGCAGCATTCAATGAACTGTATTGAATTCTTAAGCGTAATCTTTTCACAAGCGAGTAACCTTTGAAATGTTAAGGAAAATTAGCGTTTGGGAATCAAAAAACTTCTTTACTTATTTCAGAAGTCCTCTTAATGAACACAAAGAGAGTCTCTCTTTAGGCATTAGTTCATGATGCCTACAAAAACAGAGGCCTTTCTAAGAAAGCTGAGACAATCTTTAGATTAGCAAGCGGTACATAATGATCTCCAAAGCACAAGATGACCCCTTTGGTTACTTTTGGAATCAGAAACTTAAAGTAACGCAAAATTATTATTAAAATGGAACAGTTTGTCAGTTCCTTTCATGTGGCCAAAGGCATTAACACCTCTGCCTACTAACAATTATTTGAAACACTCTTTTCTGGCAGCCCCTGTTGATTGTTGTTCTGATTTCTCCTTATCTTTTTAAAAAAAGAACGGCAATACAAAAGACTGAAATGGCAGTGACTTCCCTGCTAGAATTGGTTATTGGAAGCCACTTTCTACCAACTAACTTCAGCTCCTTTTAGAGCTCTTGGAAACAGAGCTGCAACTTGTGGGAAGAAAGAGTAGCTATTTGAGAAAAGGTTTGCCTCGTTCAAATGAAGAGAACTTACAAACACACTTTATGTTTGATATTAATTAGAGGTGCAACTGAACTAAACCATAAATTACAAGGTTTTCTGCATTTGTGATTTGGTTATCCTGGAGATCAGAAACAGTGACTACAGTTTCTTTTGGTTTATCGATCTACCAATCTTTGAAATTCCCTATTCCATATCTCACCAGAAGACTGGAAATCCAGATTTAATTTTTATGGTGGTTTTTATAATCGACATTAACATAGTTCCCTGAATTCCAAGGAACGGTCTCAATTTTATTTTGACCTTGATGTGTTGTACAAAGCAAGCAGTTCTGAGAAACTCGAATAGAAATATAAAAGCAGAATTCTATCTTAATAATTCATAAGACAAAATTCTCAATAGCAAATCAAAGACAGGCAGGTAGCCAATGAAATACAGAGAAGAATCAAACCAGCACTGCTGTTTTTCATAACAACACAGCCACCTCACTATTTGCTGGTCAAACCTACTATATACAAAACACATAGAGTGTAATACTGTGTAATATTGAGTCCTTTTAATAAAGAAACATTTTCTCTTGCTTTGCATTTGTGTTTCTTCCTAATGAAAGTGTGTCTTATTGCTAAGAGTTTGTGCAATGCAGCTTGCTTATTTCATGGTTAAAGCCACTCACCACATGAAGCACTGGCTCTTTAAGTACACAGCCTCACAGGGCAGTAGGAATATTTAATCTCCTCAATGTGTCTCTGTAGTCTAAACCATTTTATGCTCTTTATTTCTTCTAAAAAAAAAATCCAACAACCTGATTACCTATCCAAGCAAGAAGTTTCTGAAAAATAGAGGACTAAATGTCCCTCTTGAAAAGCTGAGGGGAAGGTAGCATGTTTAGTCTTGACAGAGATTTGCAGATTCTCTCCCAGTGAAAGGTAGAGTTCACACCAGCTAATAGGTCTGACCCACTCCTATATGAAGAGCCAGAAAATTCAGGAAGGACCACCGATTATTTTTAACCCGGTTAAAAATACCACATCTCCACTTTTGCAATGGCAACTGCACAGAATTCAACTCTGGGGTACCTGGGGGAAGTGCAAACCACCCCTCTGTTAGCTCCCCAGAGGCTGCCTTCCAACAAAGTCAGCACAGGGCACACATTTGGCCCCTGTTAAAATCCCCACATCATGAATACAGCATTTGTTGTAGGCACTTGACATAGTCCTAATTACATTAATGTTTGAGAGCATAAAGATCTTTAAAATTATTAACTCAAGCATATGAAATGTCAGTGATGAAGTTGAGAATTCAAATTTTGTATTCAGTTTTGCTGCGTATCTATTTTATAATTTACCTAAACAACAACAATTTAAAAAAAAAAGAAAAAAGAGAAAAATCGTGAGGCCATTGATCTAAACTGCTAGTGAAACCTGCTGAACTCAAGAATTTCTTTTAAGCAGTAGACAAGTACTTGCAAATTCTTTTCATTACAAGTTTTCTCTCTTGAATCTGAGGTGGATACACGAAGAGGATTTTCCATTAATGAAAAATGCAAAATGACAAGAAAAATAACACCAAAAGCATCAGAAAGATGTCTCGGAAAGTCTAGATGAGATCTAGGTATAGTCGTCCTCTGAGTCTCTCCATAAACAGATTTGGATAACATACAATATTGTCCCTCTGTCCAGTTTAAAATGGTATTGTATGAGCTTATGTTTTCTTGTGTATTCTTTGTATTCAGATTTTATATTCAGAATTATACTTCGAAGTGTACAAAAAAAGTTAACACCACCATGCTTATACATTGTAATAATTCCGTTTAAGTTTTCTTATAGAGGTGAGAGTGGGTATATTAAGGTTCATAAGCTGCTAGCATAGCTGTGTTTATATTTCTTTNTGTACAATATTGTCCCTCTGTCCAGGTTAAAATGGTATTTTATGAGTTTATGTTTTCTTGTGTATTCTTTATATTCAGATTTTAGATTCAGAATTATACCTTGAAGTGTACAAAAAAAGTTAACACCACCATGCTTATACATTGTAATAATTCCGTTTAAGTTTTCTTATAGAGGTGAGAGTGGGTATATTAAGGTTCATAAGCTGCTAGCATAGCTGTGTTTATATTTCTTTTCAGAATACACTGTACTTCTCATCTGCACTATAGAACGGAAAAAAGGATTTCCTTTCATTTGCATATGATGTTATTTGGAACTGCTAATCTATCATGTAGACACAGGCAAATGCACCCTCTAATTAAAACAAACCAAATTCATTGCACTTAGGTAGGATTCTAGTTGATGTACACACAGGACAATTGCTCACACCGCCTGCTCTGGAGGTTGAAAGCCTTTCAGTTAATGCATACAACAAACACAATTATCATTTATAAAGAGGCACTTTTTAAAAATAACCTGAAGAATGGAAGGGGGAAAACCCACAAACATAAATATTGGCTTACAATGCTTCGAGATGTTTCCCAGGCAATATAACATATATTTGTTTAAATTTAAAAAAAAAAAAAAGATGGACAGGTGACAAAAATAAGACTTAATTTAGAATTTTTTGAATGGTCTCATAATTTGGGTCCAGTTCCAGAGAAGATGGAAATTTTCTCAGACTTTTAGGAATTGTAGGACCCACAATCTGATCCTTTCTCTGACAAAGGACAAAATTTCTGCATGTATATACACACTTTGCTCTTAAATTCCTAACATCTCTCAGCACTAAGATTTTTCTGGTTTATGCAGCCGTAGGGATGTTTCCATGGAATTAATGTATGTGATATGCGGTTAAGTGCAAAGATTTTCTCCCCATCAGATTCCAAGAAACTGTTGCAGTAATTCAGTTAGGTTGGATCGATGGAAGTTATACCTTTGTGTACGTTACGGGCAGTCATTGACTGGGAGAGGAAAGTCTGACTTTGGGAGTAGTGGTCAGATGTCAGGAGAGCTGACAGCTTGAACATAGAGAGAACATCAGATTCAAAGTGTACATGTGTGGCAAGCACTTCAGCTCAGCACATAGAGGCCACATAGCACAAACTCAACTAGACTTTTGTGAGAAATCACAATCCTGGACAGAGTGAAGGTAATGAAAACTCTGTGCCTCTGCCATCAAAATTTAGCAAACATCTAGCAGTCTTTACAATATATTGCACATCTCTGCATATTTATTGTGTTTGTGTTGCAAGGTCTTGGCAGTGGCAGAGGGACTATAGAGTCAGCTTCTGTGAGAAGCTGTTACAAGCTTCCCCAATATCGGATGGAGCCAATGCCAACCAATTCCAAGACTGAGATCATCAGAAATCATGGCAACATATTTAAGAATGGGAATGCAGACACCAAAGTCAGTGAAGAAGAAGGTGGAGGTGCTCCAGGGACTGGAGCAAAGATTCCCCTGCAGCACGTGGTGAAGACCATGGTGAGGCTGGCTGTCCCCCTGCAGCTCATGGAAGTTACTGGTGGAGCAGAGAACACCTGCAGCTCATGAGGGACCCCATGCTGGAGCAGGTGGATGCTCCTGAAGGAGGCTGTGACCCTGTGGGAAGTCCACACTGCAGCAGGTTCCTGGCAGGACCTGTGGACTTGTGAAAAGAGGAGCTCATGCTGCAGCAAGTTTGCTGGCAGGACTCATGACTACATGGAAGAGACCCCACACTGGAGCAGAGGAAGAGCATGATAAGTCCTTCCCATGAGGAAGAAGGAGCAACAGAAACAAGATTGCGTGAACTGACTGCAACTGCTGGGGGGTGGTGGTAGAGAATTCAGGAGAGGGGTTGAGCTCAGGAAGAAGGGAAGGGTGAGGTAAAAGTGGTTTTATGATTTAGTTTTTATTTCTCATTATCCTGTTCTGATTTGGCTGGTAGTAAACTAAATTAATTTTCCCCACGTCAACACTGCTCTACTGTGACAGTAATTGGTGTGTCATCTCTCGCTGTCCTTATCTCAACCCATGAGCCTTTTGTTAGATTTTCTTTCCCCTGTCCAGCCAAGGAGTGGGAGTGAAAACTGGCTTTGGTGGTCACCTGGCCTCCAGCCAGGGTCAATCCACTACAGCTGATTACACAAAAATACCTCTCATGCCATAAATACTGTGATCAGCTACAGCAAAACCTATTTAAATAACTTCGGTAACTGATGCATTTAAAATCCCAGCTATACTGCCTATGCTCAAAATACCTTCAAATCTAAACAGCGAAGGGCAAAAGAGTGGAAAACAAAATGCCGCAGGAAAAAAATGACCGATTTAATCATTAGCTATCACTCCTACAGATAAATAAACTGATCTATAGGTTTGTTACCTACTAAAGAAATAGTTTGTATTTTCTCAAGTCACGCACTAGTGTAAAAACAAGGACAAGAAGGAGCCTTAACCAAGCTTTGCTTGCGAGTTAATTAAGCTTTTGGAGTAATTGTCCTCTCATAAACCTCAATAGATTTCTCTCAGTTCCTTTCTCAGATACNCTTTTAGGTACTGATGGAAACCCTTCACAATTACTAGCAGACCAGATTTTGGGGTAAAAATAGAACATCGCTCTCAGCACTCTGCATTTTTTTCCTGTCTTTGTCCCCCTCCACCCCCAACTAATTCAACAGAAATTCCGTGCAAGCTAGCTCATGCTTTAGGGTTACTTTCCTGAGAAATAAACCCATCTGCTTACTAAAATTTTAACAACAACATCACTTTAGGTGGAAGCACACAGATCTGAGGCTGCAAGATCACATCAAACTACAGTCTAATTTCTCTTTCTCCACAATGACACAAATGGTTTCCCCCCAAAACAAAGACTAAAATCGACAACAGACAAGTGCAACAAAAAGAAAGCAAAACCCAAACTGTCCAGTCACCCTGAAATTCCTTCTCAGGAATGGTGCACTTTATATCATCATGTCTCAAAGTACAGTGGCTAAGAAAATTTAATTTTGTATGCAGTGTTGCTCAAAAATACCTTAGGAAACACCGTGTACGGAATAAAAGAACACTATACCTTTTATGGTACAAGAATCAAAGGTGGCTCTTCCTGCTACTGGTTTTACTCAGCAGTAAAGAGAAAACCTTGCAAGTGTTGTTTACACAGTACTAAATCCTTGTAAAGTCATACTGAAACAAGCCTGCTATCTGACCTAGCCCTTAGGGCTACTTAAACACCTGTGGATTTATAGAGTTCAGATGTCTACAAGGTCTGTGCTGAAGTTCATTTCCAAACCTGTGCCCCATGTGAAGTTCTTTGTTGGCACAGTTAAGCCATTACTACTTGTTTCTGGTTTTGGAAGGCAATCGCATTACGGAACAGAACGGATTCAGAATTAGGAATACTTATCTTTACACGCAGGCTGTAAATGCGTGTAACTGCTAAATACTCAACGTATCAGTTTTTATTTGCAGAAGCTTAGCCTCACTAAGAGCAAAACAATGCAGGGAAAGAGAGGAGTTATCCTTACTTGTATGTGTATAACTCACTCCCCAGAAGGACGTAAAACACATATCAAATCATGAAATTTAAGCAGTGATAGTTTGCACTAAGATATTAAGTGTTATTAGGGAAATACAACTTCTCATCCCTCGCAGAAAATAAACTCTTCTGCACCCAAGACTACAGTGAAAACAGCAGGATATAAACCAGGACCAGAAGAACAGGACAGAGCACGTTTTAAACTTTCTAAAAATGTAATTAGTTGGAAAGCTCACTGGTTAACTCCTGGTCCCACAGAAACTCGTATGTCTGATGTGAATAGAACCAAGATTACACTGTCCAGAGGGTTTAAGTAAAGAAGAGCTCAAGTACAATGTATCTCTGAAAGTCAAAGGTGTTTGCTTTCAATTTTGTTCTTTCAAAATAATCATGAATTGAAGTTTACGATTAAAGCTATATAATTATTATGATGACATAGCTCAGTAATAGCCATTTTCTTTAGATTCTTTACTACTGAGTGTATGCCTAACAAGCTATAAGAGAAAAATGATGGCAATTGTATGCACTTTGAGGGTTTATTATAACCTCTGCCCACCGCAGCCTATAAGTTTCAGGTTCTTTATGAGGTCTCCATAGGTTCAGGAATACCCATCCTTGCTTAGAAGAGGTGGAATGGCAGCAACTGTTTAGAAGCCTGTGCTGCCCCAGAAGCCACAGGGGAATCTTGCCCAGCTCAGCTGCAATGTGCACTGATGACTCATGGCTTTATTGAGATTTCACAGCACCTACTATTTTTCAGAGCCCCAGTTTCTTAGAATATACGCTCTGGAAAAGCTTGAAAATGTGATCCTTAGTATATCCTAAAAGTCCATAAAAATGCAAGCAAATAATAATAATAGGAATACATTATTTTTTCCCCCTCTGGTTCTTTATTTTCATGACTTTTAAGCCAATCTCATAAAGTATAAATGTGCCACCTTAATTTGCTAATGCTGGGGCCGGTGAGATCTCTTCCTGGAGCTCTGAGCAAATGCACGCTGAGAAAGAGCTCCAGGAAAGCACGCAGCCAGTGATATTTTTTTTTTTTTTAACTACCAAGCTAGTTTCACTACACGAAAGGCAGTAAAAGCAGCAATTGTCTTACTGTCACCCCACATCTCCACGACGGCTGTAGGGAGGTTTGTGCTGTCACTACAGAGCAGCGAGTGGTGGCTGCACACGGTCAAACCAAAGCTGGTTCTAGTGCAGGGGGACAAAGGACGTACCCCCACGCCCCTTCGATGTTTAGTGTTGTCCTAACCTAGAGCACAGCAGCGTTCCTTCACGTATTTCATCTAAGCCGCTGCTGCAGCTGCTTACAGTTCATATTTGTACACTGATGAATTAAGAGTTACATAAATGCTAAACGCACTTAAAATCAGGCTCTCAAAAAACCTCAGGACTCTCGTGGAATGCAAATTCCAAATGAGATCCCTCTTTAAAAGCAGATTAATAAAACCAGCCATCAACAAATTTACCACCTCTTTATTTTCACATTCTATTCAGTATGGCTTTCGGTAGGTAGGCGTTTATACTAAAGTGCTGCCATGCCCGGCCTCTTGTGGATCTACCCTGTTTACACATCGCTAAATCTTTTTTATCGCTTCTGACAATATGTTGTTTCATATCTTTATATCTGTACTTATGTCGGTTTTATTGTTGGGTTATCATTGTGGTGCTGAATTACACTTTAAAACCCATATCTGTTTATTTGGTAGGGTTTGGCTCACACAAATATTTCCATGATCATAGCCTTTCTTTCACCGTTTATTTAATATACGTTTACACACAATTGCTTTGTACCAAATAAAATGAAATTTAATAATTGCCATCAGTTTTTATTACTAGGCAAGGAAAAACTGACACTTTCTGGCAAAAGCCAGGGATGACACAGCCAAAACAAATTATTTATCTCAGTTGCTCTCCACGCTGAGTCCTTGAGGTCTTAGGATGAATTAAGTGCCTAGCAACTAACAGATATTCCACACTTCCATTCCTTTCCTGTCTTTATGTGGAGAATTGGGCCCTCACTAGGAACTCTCTCTTATCCCCACTTAATAAGAAGATCCTCATTTATCACCAATTGTCAAACCATGCAGATCTTTCCACCCAATCCGATGCATTAGCCATTCTCAGAAAGACTGACTGCTGTGCTGTACATCGGGAGAGTCAAAAATATGTGAAAACTGCAAGAAATTCTTATTCACGTAGCTGCTTATGCAGCCAAAGGTTATAAAACATCTTTGTTCTGACAGCTGCTGGGAGATGCGAGAGCAGCACCAATTCAGGGAACAAGATGAATCCAACTAATCTTCTGCTTGGATATTTGGGATAAACTCAAAATTACCATCTACAGCTTTTTACCAGTGGCAGAGAAACCAGGGCACCATGGAGGTAAGGAGGCACAGGTCACTCTGGTCCCGCATACTGTACATGGTATTAACGCACTTGCCTGTCTGAAACTGTATATAGAACTTCATCAAATACATTTGTTAATTAATTTGAAGGCTTCTCCTGTACTCTCTGTCTGCAGCTAGCAAGCCAGCTAAGTCTGGCAAGTTGGGGTCATGCAGCAGAAGGTAGAAAATGGGCTCAAAGTCAAACCCCCCCGATTCCATGTCACAGGTGTCTCCCTAGGACACACCTCAGCCCATGCCCAACCTTTAGAGGAGAAGAGTTAATCTGAGAGCCCTGGGGGCAGTCAGTAACATGACTAAGGAAATTGCCAAAGTGGGATTTTGGGTATTAAGGTGTGGAGGCAACAGTGAAAGTTCCAGAAAGGGCTTTTAAAGTACGTGGAGTGTAGATAGCCCATTTACTCCATATCTGCTTGGCAGGTAGCACAGGGAAGCTCCCTGTGGCACTAGAGCAAAATGGTTTTAGGTTGCTGGATGTGATAGCGGTGTGAGGCCATGGCAGTAGCTGCTGAAGAGGAAAAATGAAGGGTAATGAGTCTGAATTAAGATGAATAGAGCAGTGGACAATTAGCTAGCTTGTCAAAGGAACAAACAGTCATTAAAGGAAGCCTTTCACAATGTAAACCCATTTGTATAAGGGATGCAGTAAAGGGGACATCAATTTCACAAGGCTGCAATTGAGCCTGATCTTATTTCTAACAAGGCCGATTCTCAAAATCTCAGCCAAATCATCAGTTATTTGCCACCTTCAGTGGGAATGAAGAACTAGATCTTTGATTAAACTTCATTCCTAATATTTGATCTGCTGGAAAAAAAAAAAGGACTACTGGATCACTAGAGTACTTTGATGGGACAATATATTTCTCCTGTTTGAAATATTTTCTACCACAATAAACTGCTGAATATAAATGCTAAAATACAGATTTTTTTTCAGAGGGCTTGAGAGGTATTTTTAGGTTTTCAAAAAATTGGACAAAATGACATCATTTTGTATCTAAGTCTGAATTTTAACGAGCAGCTCTATTGATAATCACTGAACATCTATATTTATAGAAAGACTGAATATCATAAATACAGGATTCTGCCATTATCTACATATGCTGCACTTCTCCACCATACAGAAATCAGTTTAATTTCTATAGCAATGGAAATATGGCAATTTACACCAGAACTATTAGTCAGAACGTAAAATTAGATCTAAGCCAATGTGTTGGCTCAGGTTTAAAAATTGGATCTAGCTAAATTTTTCTCATGTACGCTTTAATTATTGCCTCATTGGAGGAAGAGAGACACAATTCCATGCATACCCTCTAAGGTCATTCTAGAAGGCTCTTACACTTTCAATGTCACTTATTGTGGTGCAGATGTACTCGTGACCCAGGTCTTAAACAGCATTAAAATGCACAGCAGCAAATTAGGAAATCCCAGTAAAAACTGGATATTAACAACATTACTATGACTTTCATTTTTAAAGGTTATTTTGGTGTCAAATAAGGATGAGTAAAAATATTGAAAGAAATGAGAAAAGACTAACAACCATGTTTTTTGACTCCTACTCTATAGAAAAAAAAAGAAATCTTTTCTTTTAATTGTTCGTTTGAAAAGTATCCAATTTTCCCTGAGTAAATAAAAAATAACTGCTCTCTTGAGAGTGAATAATCTCTAATTTGTTTGATTCTATAACTAAGTTGCAAACACCGGGTACGTCATCAGAGGAAAGCTTTATAGAATAAGGTGGGAATTTTGAAAACAGAAAAACTGATGTGCAAATTCTTAATCCATTTTCTCAACACGGTACTAATTTTGACATATTAAAAATCAGAAAACTATCAATTAAGCAGGATACCTTCAGATCTTAACAGTGTGAATGTACACAAGTAAGCATATAAGAACAGAATACAATGAACCCAGCTAAAAGTGTTGGAAGCTGGCTTTCTAGACATGTTTTTATAAGTTCTTTTAGGTTCTTACACAAAATATAAGCACGTACCATTGTCAGTCAGCATTATTTCATAAGTAATATATCAACCGGATAGGTAGAAAGAATTGTGTACTAAAATATGTTCCCTATAGCATGAGTGATACAGTGGAAGGTAAAATCGAGAAAAATTAAATACCTTTTCTCCAATAGTTGTGTTAATAAAAGAATGAAATGAAAAGCTTGGCAAAAACCTCACTCCTCCTTCTCCAAACATATTCACAAAGGTCATACTTTGGCTATTCATCTAAATTGAAGCTTAAAGTGTTTTTGTTTTCTTTTAAACTTTAAACTTGAGTGATTGTGGGGAAAAAAATTATACACTGTGCAGGGTATTCTTTTAGATGCATATTTTCTAGCATTGTTATTAATAATAATAATACAAAAAAAAGTGTAGCAGATCAAACCAGAAGGAGCCTTGAATATATTTGCTGGGAATTGCCTCAGGCTAAACACCAGGGACATGAAACAAACTGTTCTTATCACCTTTTTCCAAACACAACGATTTAAATTTACAATGAAAGTGCCAGCACCAGCTGCACTTTAAGAAAGCACCACATGTCTTGATGAGCTCCAAGAAAATGGAAAAAAGCCCAGTTCAAGTTGGAGGTGTCATCTTCCTCTAGCCAGCTGGGTGACACAAAGCTGAAAGCGATGAAGTGCTAATTAGAGGTTGATGAACAGAATCTCCGAGTGGAAACTTGTCGGAATAGCCTCTACTGAATCACAGCCTTATAAGTCTGCCCTTATCTCCCCATGCAGAGCACTGTCAGAGTCAGAGAAAGGCAGTGTGAATCCAAATATCTATATGGTTAGGTTACATGTTTTATCTCGAACCATATGTCCACTTTATCTGGGAGTTATTTAAAAATTACCTTTTTTATTTTTTTTTAATGCAGATCTATCCTTTCCCTAGTTAGTTCTCTTCAAATGTCTGGACTCTATTGCAGAAGGAGCAATCAGACTTTTGTTTGTTTTGTTTTTAAAAGATGCCTTTTGAAACCAATTCCCATAAGGAAAAAAAATAAAATCTTCCAATGCTAAGTGAGAAGCAAATAGATATTTCTTAATGGGAGATATGAACAAGACCACACGGAAGAAAAACGAGGAAATGTATGGAAAATTAAAAGAAAAAATGGTTAGAATAGTCCAAGTTGGGAATTGTCCTTTGCTAAATAATAAAGGCGGAGGGGGGAGGCTTTAGCTGGCAGGCCAGCTTGGTGCTTTTTTGTTCTTCTTAAGTAATATTGATGTTGAAGTGTCGGCTTTTTTTGGCGAGTATCTTGTTCTAATTGGACTGAAAGCAGAAATGTTTAGCAGTGCTGACAGGCAAGTACAGGCAGGGCGGGTTAACTTCTAGAAACAGCAGGAGCTGCTGCTCACACAGCAACAGCAGGTGCTCCAAGCTGGGCTGGCAGCACATGGGAAGGTAACCACAGCGTTTTCGCAAATCTGTCTTTCTTGCTCTTCCCTCCACCCCACCATTTCCCCTTTTCTTCCATCTCATCTATTCCTCCTAACTACATCCTTACAGAGCAAACGCTAGTGTCACCGCATCCCTCCAGGTCCTGAATCAGCAAAGCCCTCGCGCACGTATTACCAGCTTCGGTGGGAGACAAATATGTGCTGAATATTAAGAGCAAATTCAAAGGCGCTGTTTATTCTGGGTGACAAAATCCAATTAATAAGAATGAAAATCTGAAGGCAGAGAGGAGAGCTGAAACCCCTTCCACGCTAATGCAGACGCACGACTCTGAAGCAACTACTCTGCGTAGGCACGCGCTGTGCTAGAGCCACATGTATTTGGGTCATCAGCTTGGCATCAGAATATCTTATCTGGCACTTTTTAGAAACTTTTGCAACTTACACTGCATCAATACCCAAGAACCAGCTGAGTTTATGAAAAATAGCCGTTTCTTAATAATATCAGGCGTTTTTTTGTAAATGGTATGTAGTAAAATGATCATCCGTGAGCATTTTGTCATTTTGTTGGAGCGAATAGCACCAGAACTAAATTTCATCAACAACCGAGTAGTTCTGGAACATCTTTCAGCCCATATGCTAACAAGTCCAGCAAAAACAAACTACACAGAGCAGAAGCATTCACAGCAGCCCTTCCTCTTGCTCTCTAAATTTTATTCTTGGGAGGCTTTATACATTTCTGTGCAATTTATGATGAGGGCATTGAGACCTGAAATACCACAGATACAGACCCTTACTGATATAAGCAGAAAAGAAAAAGAGGATGAAAACTTCAGGAGTTTGTCACAATTAAAAAAAAATGAATCCTTTGCCCTGAAGAGCACACAATTCAGGAAGAAAAATCCAGAGCCGTGATATTTTTTTTCTAATGTAAACAGTACGGCTTATACAGAATCACACTTTAAATATTTAATACCCTATAAGACATGAAGTACACTTTTACATCTGTAATTTCAGTCAGTGTTTTGTTCTGTTAGCCCACTGCTTCAAAAACCTAGTTCAGATTAATTGTTGTCTCTGGAAAAAAAAAAACCTGAAGAGAAAGAATCCATGCTCTTTTGAAAATGTCAACTCCCATTAAAGCAGCTCTCCAAAATAATGATGTTCATATGATTTTTCCCTCTTTGATTAGGCTTGTATAATTCTGTATTATCTTGGTAGCTTTGATGCCAAACAAGATTAAATTGTCATGTACAGTATATTAAATTTATAATCTGAATAATAAAAAAAAATCACTGATAAAGGCACTCAGAATCAGTATCTAGGGACACAGCTACTACATTTACACAATTTACACCACCGACATGCCATTATTTCCTAATTATTTATGGCCTATTATCAATTTCTGGTCAATTCTTGGAATCAGTCACTATAATTATTTCCCCACGGCCTCTTGTTTAGATGCAACAGAGACAGTTTTATCAAGCCTCAGCACAGCACCAACACATGCATTTCTTCTGCCAAGTGATATTATTTTTCACTGTCTTACATGTGATTTTTCTTCTGTATAAGCCAAAAATATTTAAACTAAAACCTCATAAGTTTTAAAGCAGCATTTTATTACTGCTGACATGTATTCAAAACTCCTATACAAAACACTCAGAGAGGATTCCCTAGAAAGTGGAAAAAAAAGAAGAAAAAAACCCCCATCAAAATTGATATAGTGGGAGAATCCTGTTCAACAGTAATGTGATCGTATTGTCTATCCTCTTATCTTTTCCATTTTTTTCCAGCACATTTTCATTTTTTTTCCTTTTGTGTTCTATAAAAATGGATGAAATAATAGCTGATTTCTGCCCTCGTGTCTAGATTTCACTTCCACTCAAATCAGTCCTAAAGCATGCAAACAAAAATCTACATTTGAATTCCTAATGATTCCTCCCATTGTCTCATTGCTGCTACAACCTGTCAATCACTGCTGAAAAGTGCTAATCACTCCCAGAAATCCCAGTCTCCCAGACAAAAGTACCAGTCACCACAGAAATAATACCAATTGGTCATGGATGGAAGGCAAATCTCACTAGGGATCTAACTACACAATGGAGTTTATTAAGTCCATTTTGCTATAGTCTAGCTCTGCTAGCAGCGTCCAACAGTTTCAGACTTTAATTTCAAAGTCAGCTAAAATCCACCAAAGTAACTTATATTCATTAGCTGGGCTTTGACTGAACCGCTGTGAAACCTCTTGGCTGCAAGGGGCCTTTAGTAGAAGTGGCAGCTTTCATTTTCAATTTAAGGAAAATACATCTAGTCACACGTTAGGTACTTCTTTCTTAATCAGTTTGCTTTTTACAGGCACTTAGTTCCTTACAAAGCTGGTTCTTTAACTAATTGTATACAACTTGGGCTAATAATACACATGAAAGAATATCTTGGAGTTAATACTCTGTACCTGACCAGTTCCCCCCTGTTACAAAGTTCAACTTCTGTAGAAAAGTAGTAACCATGAGTACCTACCATGAATGTGAAACTCTGCTGCCTCAGGTCATGAAAACTCTAATCTAAAAGGGGAAGGTGCCTAATCCAGTAGTCTTGACATCTAAACTGCTGTATCCTAAAATGCATTTTTTTTTTGTAGGTCTCAGTGCAGATTGCACTGTTTGCATTTAAAACTATAAATACAGGCTGTGTTTTCCTGTTACATCAACTAAATACTTTAGTATGTTTGATCTTAATAAACCATAATTAAGCGACATACAGTAATTACCTTTTAGAAATCCCTATAGTGATTATTACCTCTGGAGTTGACTAGAGGAGACTAAGAATGTGCAATAATTTATTTCCATTGGTTATATGCACTCCATTTCCTATTTCTCTGAGAAGCAAGATATTTTAAATGAGTGAAACTTCTCTTTATGTAACTCTGGTTCATCTGCCTTTAAGTAAACACTATTGCAATCAGGAACTACTACCGAAGTGGAAGCTATGTTTACTAATTATTGCAGTGGAAAGAGAACTCTGGAAAAAAAATACAATATTTACATTAAAAACTACTTGCAAAGAAGCATAACTCATGGCCTCAAGCTCCACCAGGGGAGGCTCAGGCTGGACATTGGGAAAAAAATTTTCCCAGAAATGGTCATTGGTCACTGGCAGAGGCTGCCCAGGGAGCGGGTTGGGTCGCCTTCCCTGGAGGGGTTTAAGGGATGGGTGGACGAGGTGCTGAGGGACATGGTTTGGTGTTTGATAGGAATGGTTGGACTCGATGATCCGGTGGGTCTCTTCCAACCTGATTCGTCTATGATTCTATGATAATTTGTATATGGCTTCATGCACTGTGCCTGCCTGCTTGGTTGGATTTCAGTAGGGTTCCAGTCTCCAATTCTGAATGCTTCTTGCTTCAACAAGGACCCTTAGCTCCCACTCTTAAAGCGCTTCCATAATGCACTCGGTGCCCATAGTGCTGGAGAGGAATTTGTTTTACCTCTTTGTTGCTTTTACTTAGTGTCCAACACCTGAGAAGCTCCCCCTTTTAAGCAGATCTTACAATTTAGGAGACTTTTTCTTTCTTGCAGTTAAAATAAACAAGCTCCAATGACTGCAGAGCAGTACATAGCTCCAAAACACAGGTTCATCAATGTGCTTCTCACGTGACTACAGTGCCCGTTCTCCTGGATACAAATAATAATGCGACTCAAATGACTGCACAGATGACGAATCTGGACGGGAAGCAAGCTTGCACTCAGATATGCTCACTTTGTGATACAAGCCACTCCAGGCACATTAATTCAGAAGTACATTAATCCACAGTGCCACCTAGCCACCTGTGTATATTTAGTTTAAATGTGACAAAAAAGAAAAGCCTTCTAAACTGTAAAAACTGTTAGCCCTCTACCCTTCCTCACCCCTCCAGTCGCTGGATGGAGATGGAGTAGAATAATAATAAAAAGTAGTCCAATGTGTTTATAGCAACTGTTACTGACCTAAAGGAAACCTGCAAATCTTCGCTACAGCTCTGTGTTACACTGTTATTACTCCAAACAACATAAACTGGGATATTAGCTGCACTGAATTAAAATGACACATTCCATAAACACCTGCTTAGTCGTACAAAACTTGTTTCCCTGCAACATGGAGCCTCTTTCCCCTCTCTTCTCCTTTTCATTCTTTCTTTTCAGCTCTCTCAATTTAGATTTTTACATGATGTTTACGTTGCAAGAAGGTTTTAAAGCTTCGGTAAGTGCCTAACTCAGGTCTTGTTATTGTAAAAATAGTATCAGACTACTGGATATTAAAATACATCCTCCAAATATACATCTAATAGATATTCTCAACCAGTAATACTCCCACAGCAATTTTATACCGGCCCTCTTTGACAGAATGCTCAAAACACTATGTAGTTTCCAGCTCAAAGTGTGAGAGAGAGGAGTTACTTTTGAGTTCTTCCCCCTTTGACAAAACTGCACAGTATTCCCTGACTACCATCTACAATTTGCACAGGAAAGAAAAGGAAATAGGAGAATTGAAATGTCCCCATGACTATCCAAAGCAAAGCCTGAAGGTGGTGTCTGTCCCACCCAGCAAGGCAGAAAGTACCAAACTCTTTCCTTCCTGGCATATTTGCTGCTTTTCCAGAGTTTTGTTGAACATTAACTTACGTATCATAATTCATTGTGTGACACTGACTTGAGGTTACACTTGGAAGCCCTCCCAGCCACACAGGGGTCTGGCATCAGGGATTCCCCTTTGCAGGCTTCAGGAGAGCTCCATGGAGTTTGGAGTCTCGAACAAGACAAGCCAACCCAACTGCTCAGAGAGGAGCCCTCAAAGCTTGGAGAGACCTTTCTGTCCCTTCACGCAGCAGCCTGCATCCAGCCTCTTTGTATGTTAGTGTTGATAAGATGTATGATTTCAGCACAAAACCTTTATTTAAAAATAAAACCTGTTAAGAATTACTTCTTTTGAATCCCGCTAATACCTAGCGTGTAACATCTGCAAAAAAAAATCTGCACTTTACAGAAGCTGGATAAAGGAAATCATTCAGGTCCTCATTCCTGTAATATCTACAATTGGTCTCTAGCCAATGCCAAAAAAAAAAAAAAAAAAAAAAAAAAAAAAAAACCCTCCATCACTTTCCTTTACATCACCACAATNGAGGACCAAAAAGCCAGTCTAATAAAAAAATGCCTCAAAAGGTAATTCTAAACATAACCTTCTGCACGAAGATGACACAAAGAGAAAGCCTAGGGTAGAGCAAATAAGAGAAAAACAGAAAAGAAGCCATTAGGATTTAAGTTTTCCCACTTCTATACAGAGAATTTTTCACTCTTATTCAGTTTTCTATGAGCAGAACCAGCGATCCTTCCCCGCTTTTTATCCCTTTTAAAGAAAGCAAGCTGATTAAAAAAGTATGGCACAAAAAGAACATGCTTAATATAGCAAAAAAAAGGAAAAAGCCCCAAAGAGCAAGAGACAAAGAGATAGGTTGTTTCTGACACAGGATAAAATAAACAGTTCTTATTTCACAGTTTTCTTGTGAGTAAAATGGCCAGATTCCAGCTCCCCCCCTTGGTACCAGACCTAGGCTGGTGCCAGGGGACTGCAGACACTGCTTCTTCCATGGTATGTTTTTTATTCTCTTAATATGCTATTTTGATGATTCTTTTGTTAACCTCTTCCTTTCTTAGCTCAAGGTACACATGGAATTTATATGATCATGTTCCTCTCCTCCTGTACTTCCTGAACATTCACTGGCATCTTTTTCCTGTTAAACACTTGATCCTGACAACAATATAAATCTGAACTAGTAGGCCAAAATACACTGAGTTTATTGACAAGGAAAGAAAAAAAACCCCAAACAAACCAACGACTGAAGTGGGGAAAACTAAAGGAAGCATGGTAAGAAGACTTAAAAAAGTTATGATTTCAAAATTAAATTTTGGAGGCAACATTTCAGCCTCATCAACTTTACCACAAATTCTGCTGTCTGCCACTGGCCTCATCAGTATAAAATGTGGAGTATTCCAAAGGATCCCGCCTGGTTCTGGTGTAAGGAAAAAAAAGTTAAAATTCAGGATTTCCTCTGCATTTTACTCTCTCCCTTCCCTGCGGAGCGCCTGTCCTTTCTACATAACCTCAATACTGCTTATTTCATACCAAAGTAAATGGTGTAGGCAGGATGATGACTGACACCTGATCCAAGACAATGGGGTAAGGGCCCAGCGCCTGGTAGCCTTGTGCTTTGACAGGCTTTTTCTCCTGGTGACTGTTAGCCATTGTTTGATAACTACAGACTTCCCTTCCCACAGACCTTTCTGAACTCTGCTGTCTTTGAACAACACATGAAATGCAAGAAACGCAAAGGAACGTATTTACCAGCCAGTAATTACAAGCCACCCCTCACGTAAAGGTAAACGGTAATGAGGAATGTGCAAAGAATAGCGAGCACTGTCAAAAGGGAAAAAAAGGAAAAAAAAAAAAAGAAAGCTTGTAAAATGTAAAGCCATACAAAATGCCTTATAGACTTATCCTGCAGTAACTGTATCAATTAACCATGCTAAAAGCCCTAACTCAGATAGGCGCTGCACACAGCATGTCTGCCAGTGTTTTATTATCAAGTCCATTACGATGAGTTCTTGTCCTAGACAAAAGGAGGACAGAAAAAGAATTCAGGCTGACAAATTAGACTTGAAATCAGTTTCATTTACATAACGACTGGAAGTTCATTAATAACAGAGTTTTAATTATTCATGCTCTTGTTTCACTAGATACAGCAGTTTTCCCCCTGCTGTGCTGGATGTCTGGATTAGCTAAAATGAACCATGGCAAACTGATAGACTGCCCAGATTTCTTAAGTTCTTTGCTGCTTTCAAACTACCGAGGAGAGCACTTGTGGGTGGAGGAGTAAGGAAGGGCAGGGGGGAAAGGGGAAAAAACCCTTTCCTTCAGCTCACGTCATACTGTGCTAATCAAGAAGATATTCAAATTCTGCTTTGGGTGCAAACTTCAGTTGGAGAACTCAGACTCAAAATCCAAATGACAAGAAAAAGTTTCACAAATATATTCCAAATTTTGCATCTATTTGCCAACATCTAGCTCCTTGTTTAGACCAGTAGCATCAACAAAGGATATTTGTGCCAGGATACCTGGTGTTATGAGAGTGTGTTTCAAGAGAATAACCAACCACATTTCAGTATCTCAGAAATTAGTTTACCATCTACGCTGAAATAATGGCAATTTCATAAATTCTATTTTCTCCCATTTCTTCCCTGTTTTTTTTTTGCTTTGTACATATTTTCTTTGGCTTAGCTTTGCTTATATTTACAAAGTGGAATAAAGGAGCCCGGAAGCAAATATATTCTCCCACTAGGATCTTTGAAAAAAACCCACCGCATTAAAATGCAACAATGAGCGGACAGCTTTATCTTATAAGTTTTTCCCCATCAAAGCATCTAACAAGTGACTCCCATTGACTTCACCATATCCTGCAGTGAAAGAATAGGATGTGTGGATTTTACATGAGTATTTGGTATTCAGGGAAACCTGAGGGCCCTACTCTCCCACTGCAGGACGCATGTAATACCCATTGAAATCAATGGGAATTACTCTCATGTCCTGCAGCACAACCAGGACTCACAGCTACGTGTCGTGAACTGTGAACGCTGGCAGGTGAACAAAGTGCGGGATATATTTGAAGAATGATTCTTACTAAAAGCTGCAAGTTATACTTTGAAATTCTTCCTTTTTTTCTCCTAGCATGCATCTCAGGCGTGAGACCACGGGTCTTTTCAGCCAAAACTTGAAGTTTTCTGAAAACAAACCAAAGAGTGGAATAAAAACAGGTTGTGTAGAAGTGAAAGCAAACAAATGATCTCCTAAGCTTTTGCAATTCAGTGTTTGCTTTTTGCTGGAAACACCAATAACTTTTTTTGCTTAATTTCTCTCCACCTGTGAAAAATTAATAATATAGCTAGAAAAAAAATAACAATGTAGAAAGTCTTAAGAACACAGAAAGATATCAATAGATATCTGGGTAATTTTTGCTTTGGTACATTTTTAGGACCCTTTTGTATTATGTTGCTATGGGGGACAAAGTTTTCCCTATGTTTATATTTGAATTCAGTTACAAGTATTCAGCCATGCAGTTTTTGTCAATATGTTTCATCATCCATTTCTGTTTGTTGGTAGATAGTATGTGCATCCTGCATATCATGTATGCACACAGTTGTTATTGTTTTTAAATGGAAGCCAATTCTAAACTAGGAGAAAATAAAAATACAAACAAGGCTGGAAGTCAGTAGATTTAGCCTGCATTCCAATTCTATCACTCTCCCTCACCAAAAAAAAGCCTACCTGCTGACCCTGGGCAAAACCATAAATCCCTCAGCTATGTTGATGGCTAAGGAATATATTCACATATAATTATTCATAGGAATTGTTCTGCAGGGCTGGACAAAAATTCTGGGAGTCGCTGTTCGCTGCTGTGAATAAGCAGTGCATCCACTGACCTTGGATTTTCTGGCCCCCTCCCTGGAAATACAGCAACAGTATTTCCCTGACTGATCGGTTTATGCCATGAATACTTTCCTCAGTCAGGTTATAGTGATGAACACAGTAAAAATCTGAAATGAAAAGAGACGCTGGATTCCTGTTTGAGAAGATTTGGTTGATGTGGACAATTTCCTATCAGTCTGAGAGTGACAACAGAAACATAATAAAGGCATGAGTGGTGTATGGATGCATTAACCGTGTAATGTGTTTTCGATTGGAACTTGTGAGAATAATGTGAGTTTCTTACAGCCAGTTCCAAATTTAGGTTGTTCATAAAGAAACTAGTGCTAAGCTGACAGACTTGATAGGGTCTAGTGGAAAAAGAGGTCTGCTTACCACAGAGGTCATAAGTGACCAAGGTTATCCCAACCTGGTCTATGAATACATTTCATTCTTGCTCTCACCAAGTTCCCAGACATATAATGTCTCTCTCATTCCGAGGGAAGATCCAATGTTTCTAACCATTCTAATCTTTTCGGAAGCACGGCAGGCAGTTCCCATTGCACAGATGGCACACAGAGCCTGACTGAACTAGCAGACTTGGTGCTGTCTCAATGCCTTTTACTGGCAAGAACTGATTGAGTGGCCCTGATTGATACTCTTAGTACTAGCTGGACAATCTGCCTTGTTATGTTTAAACCACAGACCATGTGGCTGTTGGGAGATAATTTTTTTTAACAGCTTTTTAACAATTCACAGGGGCAGCTCTTTTGAGAAATTATCTTTCCTGGTTTTACCACGTCACCGTCTCTACACGTTCATTGTCTGTCACTGGTTTTGCTAAAAAACCCCAAACCCATCCCTTGTATTGCAGTTTGGTTTATTTTCATTTGTTTTGAAGTTATAGAATATAACTCAGCAGTACAAAATCCTGGAAAATAGTGAAAAAAGTGTCACAAATGCAGTCTTGAAAAAATATGGACACACATCGCCTCCTTGTCATTGATAGATCACGTTGCTGAAAAACCTAACAAGAGATAGAAGCTTTAAGCAACACATTAGAGCAAATTAAAACAGACTGAAGGACTCCCAGATTGCTGTGCTGGCCTGCATTTTAAGTTATTCTAAATTCAAACCTACCCACAGCTTTACTCTTTGATATCATAAGCTTGCAAACAGAGAGAGCCCTTGATTTTTACATAAGAAATTAAAGTTAAAAAATACCTATGTTTGATAATTTCTTTTTGAAGACAGTGATTTACTGTGTATGTTTTTTTTTAACTTGTCAAACCTAACAGTTTTCTTTAAATCAAGTCAGAAACTCAGTCCCACTTGGCCAGCTGCACAGTTTGTGACGCAGTGAACATGCATTTCTTCCACACAACTAAGAGGAGAATTATGTACTGCCTCTTCTCTAAGGCGGATACTTAGGTGGAGGGGACGAGACAACAGAAAGTTGTTTTCAGATCTAATCTTTGTTATCTCCATTTTCCACATTTACAGTCCTCGTGGTCTCACCTGCTCTCACCAGGTAGTTTCCAGTTATCCACTAGTTTCTCTTTAGCCTCAATAAGGAAATCTTCAAGTAAGGTTAGTGCAGAAGATTAAGACTGCATTAAGATTAAGTCTGAAATGTTCTGCTACCAATTAGCCCTCTAGTATTTCTGTAAGCCTTGAATTTTTGATGCGATCAATGACACCAAGTGGAGCCATCTTCTGTGGAGTGGTTATTAAAGATATAAAAATCAATACAAAGATGATACTTGGAAATCTATATCACGAGATAATGAATCACCATGAGAGCCAGCTAAGAAGGAATGTCAGCAAACCAAACAGAAGGTTTGTGCATAACAAATTATTTGATGCCAGTAGAGTTTAAGCTAAATTTTGCATGAGACAGAAGTCTTCAGGCAACACTTATGATACATTTGCATGGCAAGGTTTTAATGAGATGAAGACACAAGACCAACCATGCACAGGGCTTTTTGCGCATCAGAGAGAGACAGAAGGAGTGAGAGATGATTTAGACATATGGGATTAAGACAATAATGCTATAATTTGACTTTAATGACAAAACAGCATCAAAAACTTTCTGCCAGTAATCCTTATTCAATATCTTTTAAATGAAACATTATTTGCCTGCACCTTAAGTGCTGATTGTTATTGGAGTTGTGTATTGGAGCTTCACAGGATACTCCAAATTTAATTTGAACTAGGGATTGATTTAGTTGGCTTCAAAGCCAGGTTTTACTTTCCAAAATTGAACTAGCGCATGACTTCGCAAGTTCATTTGGTTTTACTGCTTGCACAATCGTATGAGACTTTAGAGCATTTATGGTACATTTTGCCCTGCTGATCTCTTGTTCACTCACATGTACAGACACATACAGACTATTAAAACAAACACTCCTGCTGCCCCCCACCTTTTCCCTGGGAAATGCATTCCTCGCTAAAAGCTACTGAGTGAAAAGACTCACACAGTTCAAACCCATATTATATGAAAAACATCATCACTTTGAACTTCTAATATATCAATTAGAAGGCTCTTAGAGCATTTTACTATCATCAGTTATGCTGTAACTTTTCTGCACGTTCTCATTTTGCAGATTGCTTATAACCCAAACATTAAGCATTTGGACCTCAGGCGATCTAAACTTTTTTTCTGTTGTGGGATATTTACCTGCTTCCAGTTCTAGTGGAAAATGTGCCAGGAAGTTTGGAAGTAGATGATCTTCCACCCCAAACCATTCTATGATTCTATGACTGATTGCCTACCTTGTTTAAGCTGTGAGATCTGGGAGATGCAGCTAGATCACTGTCACTGAGTCTCAAATGATATTGATAAAACCCAGAGAACAGTATCCCAGAGGAAGTCTAGAAGATCCAGAATGACAACAGATCCCATAATGCAGTTTATTCTGCTGCAGCTACAACACCAATTTGACCCTAATATTCATATAGCTTTACTCCAACTTTATCTTTTTATTTTTGTACTAACTGAATATATTCCTTTTTAGTCTCCACATATCCTTTCAGGTGCTGTTTGCTCTTACTCAGTAGGATTAGGGCACTTTCAACACACCTATTGTGGTGCAACAACAAATGCTTCCATTTCCTTGTTTTTCCTAGGCACACACATCTTTCACATTTACAGCTCCTAGGTAGCAACAATCACAGATAATCATGCTCACAATCATAGCTTATTGTGCTTTTAGCAGGACACCATATGCAAACCCGTTAGTCTTTGTTAATTAGTAAATGCCTGTTGGTTGACAGTCCCTAGAGTGTGTAATTTTTGCGTGCTATTTCTTCCTTATGACAAACCCCCTCTTCAAATCAAGAAACTAAAAGGCAAGAGCAGTTCGGATCCTCAGCGCAGCACATGCATACCTAGAAAGGTTGCCTCATTTGAGGATTGGCCCTTCGCCCTGTAAGAAGGAATAACACCTAAACATCACAGCAATTCTACTCCTGCCTGCTAGCGGTTGGCTGGCAGGTTAGTGAATCAACCATCTCGTTGCATTGCAAAGCTACTTCAAAACTAAACAGAGCAATAAAGAGGAGCCGTGACACACTTTGTGCAGTTTTCACCAGCCATTGCAGTTTTGACTTAATTTGTTTCCCTTCCTCTTTGCATCTCGAGTCTTTGAAGGCAAATGAACCATTTGGAGTCATAAAACAAGGAGAACTAGAACAGCCTTCAGTAATAGCAAAAGCTAACGGAAAAAGCAGATCTTTTTCAGGCAACATTTCACATGGCTCAAAACGTCTTTGCTGCAGTTTAAATTCTGCAGCCTTGCGATTGTTCTGACACCTCTTTATTGTTCCTTTTAAGTGCAAATGCCTAGGTAGCATCACTATAAATGAAACAGTAGTGTTCACAGATTGCATTCAACGGCTGTTAGAGCTTCCTCTCCTTCATCTGCACAATTTGCATCTATTATAGGCTCAGGAATACAGTTTTTGCTGCTTCCCAGTGGCCTCAGAAGGGTATAAGATCCCCCCTTAAAGAACTGCAGTGAGGTTGATCTGCAAAGCCCTTCCTAGAGGCAGTCCTGCTATGCTGCTTACTGAAGGGTGTGAGGAGGGGAAGGAGCTGGTATCGTGAACAGTTTGAAAGGCATCGTTGTGATGTGCAATGCAAGTTCTCCATATGATCCCATCTTGTGATATCCACCACGAAATTTAGGGGTGGTTAATCTGAATTGCTAATAAAGATGCAGAGGCCTAGTCTGAGATTACAGCCCGCGCGTTGACAGCCTCCTGAGCATGGCTCTGAGGGGTCCTGCACAGTGATTTGTGTGATACCCTGCCTCTGGGGTGCAAGAAAGAGGCAGGGGAATATATTTTGTACCTGTGAAATTCACATTTCTTTCACAGCACCTCAGGGAAAAGGAGCGTATGGAGAGCAGTCTCATCTCTCTTAATTCCCTATTATCAGTTATGTGCTGAGAATATTTGAACAAGGAGGTTCTTCAAAATTTAACCACTGTGACCTGAGCTAAAACCCTGGCTGGTAGTAGGGAAATGTTTTCATGCAGAGCAAGATAAGATGCAGGAAATGCTCTGTGTTTACTTTCCGATTGCTTAAACCTAGAGAAGAAGCAACCTCTCTTAACAAATCAAATATATGAAGTGCAGAAGCTGCCTGTTATTCATTTCCAAGAAAAATAATATTTTGATGATTTGCCTGCTCTTCTTGGATAAAGTTTTGTAGATGAGACCCAGAACCTTTGTCCCTTTGATGGAAACGTTTGCAGTAATTGACAGGTGTAGTCCGGAATGCCACATTTCAAAACCTAAAATATTTGAACTGTGAGTTGTTTAGGGAAGAAACTTACAGTATTTATGTTTAGAATTTAGACCAGGCCTGATTTAGGAAAGGAGACCTTTTAAGATAAGGTGCCAATTACAATCTGGCTAAAGGTGATCGAGCATTTAACCTGCTTGTATTATCCTGCACAATTATTATCACACAAGTCCAACTTTTCAATCCAGAGTCACACCACAGCCTGCAGTGCTATTGATGTTCAGGTAGCACACACGCTCATTGTCCTTTCCATCATAAGACTCCTCTATTGCAATATTCACATAAGGTGAAAGCAAAGAAACTACTGCTATTGTTATTGTTATTTTCCTTTGTTGTGTCTCTCAGGAATCAGAAAATAAGCCAAAGCCAGAATAGAGGAATTCATTGTACTAGGCCACCCTGCTGATCAACTAAAACAATATGTTATCATATGCTTTATCTCTGTGACAATGCAATAGGATTATATTGTTTTATCTTGTTTTACTAGCAAGACATAATTGTATACAGCCTCTCCATGAAGCATGCAAAGTACTGAGACCAGGAATTCAAAAAAAAAAAAAAAAAAAAGAAAAAAAAAAAAAAAAAAAAAAAAAAAAAAAAAAAAAAAAAAAAAAAAAAAAAAAAAAAAAGGAGCTAGGCCTATGGAAAGATGTTTTCTTGTTTTCTTCCACTCTGATCAACTGAACAAAAATCTGAAGAATCACTGACACAACATATTTCATATTCTCCTTTTTCTAAAAAGAGAACATATTTAACTTACAGAAATGAAGTACTATAAATACAATTGGAGCCTGCATTATCTGTCCTTTGCATCCCAGTCATCTCTTTAAAATCTTTTTGCTGTATTTCTTTCTTTTAAAAGAAAATAATTTGGAAAAATCTCTCCAATGACTGTAAGGTTTTATAAATAAATACTCCATTTGCATATCTAGCTTTCATGCGGTACACAGTAAACCTCTCTTTAAAACCAGAATAGACACATTTTCCTGAAAACAGACACTTGGTTTGTTCCATAGTTAAAAAAGACGAGATTTTAACACAATCTGAAATAAACTCTTTGAGAGGACTGCCCTCGCTGATTACTTACCTTTCTATTTTAAGGTGACACTTGTCTATTACTGCTGTAAACACCTTAGAACATGAATTCAGTGTCCCATTGTAGATAAGCCATCAAATGTGATCCTGTCATTTTCCTCTAAATTTGAGCCAGAGACACAGAAGTGCAAACAAAATGCCTCAGCCTCCTAAACCAGGCCATGGTTACACAGAATATAGATTTTGAACCACGCTAAATACTCTAGGAAATCATTTTCAGCTACAACGTTTACCTGCTTAGCACAAAGTTCATTTACATAACATACTTTAATTCTACAAATAAACTCATATAAAGGCAGGTTTTCTCCTATCAGGGAAACACGAGTCCTTGAGACGAACACACAGAATTACATTACTAATGTTCAAAGAAAAGCAAGTGCATGAAGCTCTTAAACTTCAGAAAGTCTGCAAGGACTGCACTTGCCACTAAACTCATTTGCTGCCCCAGTTGTCCCTGTCCAATGATTTAGAGATAGTCCTTTATTCCTCAAAAAGAGGAGCTGGGTACAGGCATCACAGAAGATATAAAACAAGTACAATGTATGTTCATGTATATATATAAATTTCATGTTCGCGTTCCTCTACGTTTCCCACAAAAACGGTATTTGAAACAAGGTAATTAAATTAGACCACTGGTAAAACTCCAGGAGAGATTAGCTCAATCAGACAGAAAAACCCCAATAGCCTCATTGATATTCCGTTGCACCCTTCCAGACAGAGGGGTGAATGCAGAATAAACAGATGCAAGCAGGAAGATAACCACTTGGCAAAACCTGGGCCAAAGAGCACAGGAGCCAGCTAAGTACAATCATCCAAGTAGGAGGGGGAGCACAGAAAATGGTTCATTAGGAACCCCTGCAAGGCTTTTCAGCCTCACGTGGCAGCCTTTTCAGCCTCTTGACACCAAATGCCAAACGCTACTGGTCTCTCTCTCTCAAAAGCAGCATATTTTTTTAATTGTCACCGTGGCTGCACAAGCATTGCCAGGAGTCACCCCCTCACTTGCCTCATGCTTCCCACCACCTGGTGCTGGCAAAGATCCCTTTGACTGGCAAGGCAGTGGGACTTTATTTTTTCCTTGTGGCTCTTTTGTAAAGGGTACAATGTAAACCGTTGTCTCCTTACATATAATTAAGTGCTTAAGTGGCGGCGTGTCATGCTGCAGCGTTGGGATCTGAGCCTGGGTCTTGAGGTAGCTTGCAGGCTCAGAGGGTTGACAGGCAGCATTGCATTGAATAACGGTGGTGACAGTTGCCAAAGACACAGTTAATTCAGCTAGAGGATAAATGCAGATGCAAAATGTAGAGGGGCCTACCTTAATCTCAGCGTGATCAGAAATGCTTTAAGGGAAGGATAAACAGGAACAGCGATGATGAAGCAGCTCAATTAAGTCTGCCACAGTAGGACCTCCAATCCCTTACGCGTCTTTTACCTAAGATTGGGTCTCATCGTGCCCAGCTGCAGGTGAGGTGATGTCCTTGGAATGCTGTCACCTGCAGGAAGAACAAAATAAAAAAAAAACACATAGTATTAGTGGGTTTACGATACAAACACCACAAGCACTCGAATAGCAAAACATGATAAATTCAATCACATCTTTGGCCAGATGTGACTCTATATTTATCAAACAAAAAGAGGACGTAGGGGACTTTTCTTCCTTAGTTAGTGAACGCTGAGGAGTGCCAGAATGGTCTTAACAGACAGGGAAGAAGGAAGGAAGGAAAAAATGAGTGAATGTATCCAGGAGCTTAGTTTGGTAGCTGAAAGTAGGCAAAAAAACTGCTGAATCCCATGTAACAGTGGAAGGAGATTAATTAAAAAGAAAATAAAACTAAAGAACCCCCGCAAAAACAAACCCCAAAACCTCCAAACTCAAACCAATCCATTCTTAATCTTCAACAATTACTCAGCTGAAGAAAGCATTGTTGCCACCTGCCTGTATTGATCATGAAAATTGAGGTCATTCAGTGGAAGGCTGCCACCACCATTAAAGCAGAATTTCTTTCTCATCCAGAGGGACAGTAGTTGCCTTTGGAGACCAAATACAACCAGGTCTGAATTCTTCACCTACAGTCTATTCTTCCCCAAGCACGGATCCAGTGAGAGAGACAAAGGATTTTGATTTGCACACCACTGCTTCCTTTCATTCTTTTTTTCTTGAACTGGCATATGCTCATTTAAAAGGACCAGGCTCTCTGCTTGCCCTGAAACACCATTCTTTTCTATCTGTAGTTGAAATAAACCTCCCGAAATATGTTTGGTTTCTCTTAAAAGCGGTGGCCAACAGTCAGCTGCAAATGGGCTTAGAATGATGTTAGCAGCACAGGTTTAAAACTCACCAACTGGTGTGAAATAAAAAGCACCATGAAATTCATCTCATCACCATCATCTGTGAAATCGTGGTCAAGCCTTGCTTCCAGCTACCCTCATCCAAACCTGGAGAAATTCTTTTGAAATCAACACAATGTTTGATTCCAGATAATGAAAGCAATGAAATTTCCACTGGATTCAGTGAGATTACTTCAGGATTTAGCTTTCTGGCTAAGCTCGGTGTTCCACAGGCCTAACCGAGAGCACAGTATCCTCATCCGTAAATAATGTTTCAGTATTCTGGAGTTCTGTCTTAAATAATAAAACTAAATAAAGCTATTTGCATGTGTCTCGGAGCCAATAAACATTTTCTCTTCTTTCTTGTATTTCTCATAAAAAATGTTTTATTAGCAGAAATGATTATGTAAGGGAACGTGAAACTGGAGTTATTAGTAACTGAGTACTACAGGAATTCTCCAGCCTAAATTGGCTACAAGAATTTGATTATAAACTGAGAGAGAAGATCTTTAGTATTATCAAAGGAGCGAAAAAAGAGAATGACAGCTTTGCTGCAAAAACCAAACATATGAATAAAAGCTTATTTTGGAACTGATACCCAGAGTAGTAAATGAGAAACTAAAGCAAGCTCACAGCCTAAAACACAGGAGGTTCTGTTCTTCTGTCAGTTTTGATCACTGTGCAGCCCCAAGTAAGAAACTTCTTTAATATCTGTATCTAATGGATCAAATTGTGATATTGATACCATCTTCTCTAAGGAGCTTTGACATCCCCAGTGCTAAGTGTTATTACGATGGCATGCCTGGGTCTGTGGCATGGTTTCTGAAAGCAAAAGCTGCTGGTTTCAAGCAGAGAAGTAGCATATGCTCAGTTTCAAATTCAAATGTATTTATATCTGAACGTTAATGGGAATGTTATTTATTCACTTAACAATTCTGCACTAGACCATATGAGGCAATCCATTTTTTTAAAATACATTTATTGGCATTGTACAGAGAAAGAGGAGTTAAAAAAGTAGCTGAGATTCTTCAGAAGTTGCAGCGTGCCATAAGGTGGTGAATGCTGCCCTCTGGCTCAGCTTGGCAATGGTCACTTATTCAGAAATGGTCTGTTTTCAGAGTGTCGGGGGAGAGAGCAAAGGTTGAGGTTAAACAGCTTTCCTTAATGCTTTTGGTCTGTAACAGCTTCATTAATAGTCTAAATGCTTTAAACGATACCACGTTATAAAGATATTTCCTGAAGGATTAAAGTTTGTATTTATTTCAATATTACGTTTTCCAAATATCTGTAAGACAGAAGAGGTGGTTTGTTCCGTTGCGTATCCATCTTGAACGAGTTGTATAAAAGAGTCAAGGCGGTATTAAACTTACAAGCCCAGAGAGGACAGTTTCTTTTACACAGATATTTTTTTTTCTTTAATGATTTTAGAAAACATAACTTAGTTAAATGTTTTCTTTTACAGTTTTAGGCTTGATTTAACAACAAAGGAAAGGCACACCGCTCTGTTCATATAGTGGAGGAAAGTTTAGTCCGTTTCACTGAAAGACAGGAGTGAAATGTCTGTAGCTTAAACATAACAGCGTTAAAATTTGCTAAAGATTATGCTTACGTTATTCTGCTGTGGATACACCATTGCTTTTTTAAAAAAAACCCCACATATGAACAAATCTTTAAGTAATAGAACACAAGGATTTTATTGTGCTCATTCTCTCAGAAAGTGGGGACCATCCTTCCCCTTAAAAATTGCGCCTTTGCTTGTACTGCCTGTACTCCTTGTATTAGTTGAAAATAAGAGGAAATCTTCACCCCTTTTAAAACTGAGGCAGAAACCATTTCTATTAAAGAAAGTAAATATTAGGCACTTTCCATTACTACCCTCCTCATGGCAAGTCTTGAAGCCCAGAGCCTACCTGCCTTGCTGATCAATACACCAGCAAAGAAGCATTAGAACTGTTACTGTTCTGAGTGCGATTTTTATTTTCCTACCTCCTGCCTAAAATTAAGTGCTGTTGGGGGTGGTGGTGGAGGAAGTATTGAATAGATGGATACAGGCCACATTTTAAATCCAGATATACATAAAGCAGGATTTCCAACCAGTTTCCTGTCTTTTATAATCTCACTTTATATTCAGACCATTATGGTACAACTATTCTGGTATGGTAGCATTTTATACCCATCTTGCACTCCTGTGAAGGACGATGTAGGTTTTAGGACAATAGGAAATCCAGCCCCATGACTAAGTCCTGAAGCTCATCTTTTTAGAATAGAGGCTGGAGGAGATTGGATGCTTGCCTCTCGAGATGATAAAATGCAGCGTTCTGAACACAAGGGAGCGTTTCTTCTGGGAATGTTTCACTTTGGGTAAGTGAGCAGCACTCTTCCATAGCTGAAGAGAAAGTTTTGTTTGTCTTAAGGGAGAAGGTTCAGAGTAGCTCTGGGAACAACCATCTTGGAATCAAATTGCCAACAGAAAGAAGAAACCAATAGGGTTTTTTTGTTCACTGATCGTACACGCTGACATAAAGGTAATTAAAAAACCAACTTTGGTATATTAAAAGAAAAAGGAAACCCAAAGCAAATGTTCAAAGGAATGATTTTTAGAAGCTATGAATGCCATACGTGGATTCAAAAGACCCAGTGGAATCAGGTAAGGAGAACAAAATACCCTGGGAAACCTCATAATGTGCTCTCAGCTGCACTTAACAGCAAAATCTCCACTCTCAGAAAGATTCCTAAGAATTCTTTCCTATAAAAATGAGAAAAATCAAAGGCAACTCGCAAATCTTCTACCTTAAGTTTTTATTTCTGAGAAAGGCAAACATTACACTAATTCCATATCCCTGTAAAGGAAAAGATATAGAAAAGCTTTTAGCATGTAAAGATACTTCCTTTATTTATTCAACAGGGGATATTTAGAAACAAGTGAAAATAACTGCAAATGAATCTGAGCTTTTCAGCACTAGGAGTGGCTGTTTGGGAAACTTTGTGTCCATGCCTTCAGCCACTAACTTGGCTTCTGAGAAGGAAAACACCTGTTTTGAGAGAAGCCACGTAATTAGAACTGATGGAAAATCCTTTTTGCAGCAGCATTGCGGTTTTGAAACTGATTGTCACCCTGCTTTGATCTCATAAAAAGCCTTTCAAAGATTTGCAAAGCCAAAATAGTATTAAAGTGGCTGTTTTGAGACTCACTCTAGTTTGCTGAGTGTGCTCCTGTCTGACCAGAGTTTTCACACTGACGTTTGGCAGAATACAAAGCTGCACCTCAGTTGTAATTTTCCCAAGGGCCAGAGCCACAGCCCACAGAATATAGAAGTCTCTACAGTTTGATAGAGATGTTTTGGATTTTATAAGGTGGAAAGAGAAGAGAGAGAAGGCTAGGGACTTGACAGAGATCTTGAGACAACAAAGTTAACACTTAAAGGTTCTAATCCCAATCTGGAGCTAAATGGTGGAAGTTCTGCTGGGTTTGCTCTGCTTACACTTGAACCATTTTCTTCTCTTATGGTAGAGATGAAATCCAGTCTTTGGAGAACTTCCACTGCTGTATAAAGACATTTCTATACATTCTCCTGTAAGGACAGCCACTGAGCATGACTGTGGAAGAGAAAGAAGACATAGAAGAGCCTCTGCCATGCATGTGTTTCTTATCCTGTCCCTTCCAGTTTTTTAGTGTTTCTCTGGACATTTCTTTGTGGAGGTCCCAGCAGAAGGGGTAATAGGATTTTTATATTGATACTGCAATTTCCAGAAGCAGAAAGAGAAATACAATGAAGGAAATATTTTTGCATTTCCCCCACCTTTATACTAGTCCAGCTAGAGCATCTCTCATCACCCAAGTCCCCCAATATATTATTTTTAAATAGTACACTCCTAGAAAAACCTTATTTGTAGTAGATTTACGTCAAAGACAGACAAAGGAATAACTAACTCCCAAGGAAGAGTGATGGAAAGTCCTGTTGTCACAAGTGTTGGGGTCTTTTCTCACTCCTCATGTTACCTATTTGCCAACTTGACAATTTCAGAGCTGTGACCACACAGGGATGATGCAGCTGCAGTTTTCCAAAGGATCTGACTGGCAAGGACCTCACCTTCTTCCATCAGAAAACATTCCAATGCATTCTTCCATTTATTTGAAGAAGCAGTTACTTTGCACAGGACACAACTCAAGCCTCTAGCTTCCCTGATGAAAGTGGGAAGACTTGGTCTGGCCAGAGTTGACCCAGAGGGTACAAAGCGAAGGGATATGCTAAATAAAAAAACTGCTTGGTTCTTGGTGAATTCAAAAACTGCAGTTTTCATCACCTGAGAATCTTTTCATGGAGGTGCTAGCAGCTCCTCTTCTCAAAGTGACAATACATGCATAATGTAGCTTACAACATCTCACATTTGATTTGCATCAGAGCAGAAGAAGCAACCACTAGAAAACTACCTAGAAAATGTAATATATTTCATTGAGAGAAAGTAGAACATCAAGCATTTCAGTAAGGATGCTGATGAGCTGTACAAGATATTGTTTCACCTCTAACTATAAAAATAAACTGGTTTTCCATTTATTCTGTTCTAAGTAACCTATTTTTTTCCATCTGATTTTGTGATAACTTCAACACATTTCCAAATTAAAAAAAATTAAAGTAGTAAGTCAGACCAAAAAATAAAAAATAAAACTACTGCTAATGATTATCACCAAAAGGTACAATTACTATGAATTTTCAGAAGCACTTCTGCTTCCAACTTCATGAAATCAAAAAAACCTCGACATAAAAGCAGAGCTCTGAACCAGTTGGGTAGCTTGAATCTAATATGAACTTCATCTTTGAGAAAGATACGCTGCACATCTTATAGCTAAAGACAGAACTTTAATTTTCAAACCATTGAGAATAGAGGACACGGGGAGAATTCCTCAGTACTATGTCAAGGAAAACTAAGAACATTTGCTCAGACTCCCAATAGGTGTAGTAAGACATGTTAAAAGTTGTGTAAGTTGGAAGTTGGCAATAAATATTGTAGTCCTTATATGAGTGTTTATTTTTAAAACATGCACAGTCAAAGTAAAAGAGTCCAGGCCTTTAAGTGAGGTTCAAGGCTATACTTTGAAATGGGAGTATGTGAGTAGATGACATTTAAACCATCTAAATTAGAAGAAAGAAATTAAAATGAGTTTATACTTAAGTGAAGAAAAAACCAAATCAAGCTAATCATGTAAATCTTAAGTTATATATTGCATCAATGTCTGGGTAAAAGAAGGCAATGAAAGACAGCTTGGTAACAAAGACTGAACCGCTGGGCTTGAAAGGAAATACCAAGATGTGTAAAAAAAAAAAAGAGAGAATGGAGAGACATTCCCCTGTTCACTGTGACTATCTGCAGTGGCCCAGGAACACTTGGTTGAAAATTAAGGCTCCTTTTAACAAGATGCTAAAGGTTGTCTGACAGCTACTGGGATGAGAAAAGAAATCTAAAAGGAAGAAGAGACTCATAGTAAGTATAATAACATACATTAAGTATCATTTTCACACTCATTGCATCCATCTTAACCATTATCTTTGTATCAGCACCTAATTAATACTACTGGACCAGGACTCATAGGCTGGTAATACTACTTTTCATATCATTTTCATTTGAATCCTCCTTAATGTTTTCTTTGTCTGGGTTCTCTGCCTTAATCCAAATTAACTTTGCTTTTATGCAATGCCCCTGGCAGAGTTTTTGAGACTCACGGCACAGAGTCACATTACACTAATCCAATGGGGAAAACTGCTGAAAGGACTTTTGGCTTTTTTTTTTTTTTTTTTTTTTTTTTTTTTTTTTTTTTTTTTTTTTTTTTTTTTTTTTTTTTTTTTTNGTTAACTTTCTGTCAAGTCATTCTGTCCAGATCACACAATCTCTAAACCTGACATCAGAAAAAAGGGGATGGAGCTTTTGGTGTCAACCAACAGTTACACTGAGTTAGATACACTGAGAAACTGCACCGTGAGAAGAGAAAATTCACTTCTGGGCATCTCACAGAGCTGTGAAATGCTCTCCCAGCTTAAGAGAGAGGAATGAGGCTACAGGCCTGTCAGAAGAAAAGAATTTAAAGTGAGGTTGTGTCTGAGGGGAGGGCAAACTCAGTCAGTGCAGACACAGAGTTTGATCCACAGCTCTCTGAAGTCAAATGTTTTAGTTTACGTCAATGGCCTTTGATTAGGCCCAGAGAGAGCTGTAAGATCCAAGGGCTGCCAGGCTTGGTTACAGTCATCAATACTATAAATCCCTGAGAGAGTTTCCTTACTAAACTCTAGGCCTTTTTGCTGCAGGACGCTAACTAAGGGCATGATCCTGAGCAAACTTAGTCCCATCAGCTCCAAAGGCTGTAAATTCTTTTGGCCATCTTGCAGCACACACGATACCTGGGTTTGCTGGAGTTGCTTAACACGAGAAAAGGCGAGAGAGAAATAGGCAGTTCCTTGCAAAATGAAGCTATTCCCATAGCCAAACCAGGGGGTTCCTCTGAGAGCAGGGTGAGTTAGGAAGGCTCAGCCTGCAGTTGAGTGGTCCCAGGGGCTCAACTCATCCACACAGCCAGGGGCAGCTGAGGTTTGGTCAAGCTCCTTTCCCTCTGCAAAAGGGAAGCAGGACCCTGAGGCTGCCTGAGGGGAAGCCTTCAGGTAGTCTGGTGAATCATTTTGCACCACTGAGCCCAGCAAGTGGTCCACTCACTTCAGAGTCTAAACCAGCTTGTTTCGCTTCTGAAGAATCTTACGAGAAGCAGCCTGATTTCTTCAGTCACTAAGCCTTTCTGTAACAGGACATGCTCAGATGGAAATCTGTTCTCTTAGGAAAGAGAAGCTATAACCCTCACTGCTGTAAGGGCTGATCATAACATTATTGCATACTTGGGAAATCCTTATCTGCAGACTAACCTCAAAACTCAGCCTCTTGCACCCTTCAAAGTCCAAACTATATTCCTTGAGGGGGTTTTGGTGGGTGTTTCTTTTTTTGGGGGGAAGTGTGTGTGTTATTTTGTTGCGGTTTTTTTGTTTTTGTTTTTTTAATAAATTTCATTAAAAACCCCCAACTTTTGCAGGATGAACAGAAAATAAATCAACACCACCAGCAAACCAGCAACTTGATTGTTTTTCTCTGCTTCTGCAAAAAAAAAAAAAAAAAAAAATAAAAAAATAAATAAATAAAAAAAAAAAAAAAAAAAAAAAAAAACCCATAAAAGCTCAATTGTCCTCTCAGGACTCCTTGGAAGTCTTAACAAAAGTCTCTAAAAAGGAACTAAATGAAAGACCAGGGAGTTAGCAGCAGGACAGATCTATCATAGACAAATCAGACAAAACCTTCTTTCCTTCTGACCGTATCTGGGCTTAATTCTGATCTCCTTACTCATGCTGTGTAATAATTCACACCATAACTAGCCCCATTGGAGTTGCCAAAATCACTCTGAGTAAGCCATAAGCCTGTTTGACAAATATCACTCTAATGCACTAAGGCTAAGAATCCTGAAAGCTAATTCAAATATTATTTTTGTAATTATATGGCCTCAAAGAAGTTTCTTTTTTGTTCTTGTTGTTGAGACACCTTGATATCTTCCAAAAAACTGGGAAGTTTGTGATTTTGTTTGTTTTGTTTTTCATCTTAGTATAGAAGCCAGCTAGAAAATTAATGTTTTGTCTACCCTAGAAAATGCAATGAATATACAAAGATATATGAAGAACTGGCACCTTTTTGACAGAGATATTTACACAGTAAAACCTGAGGCCAAGTCTACAGTACAAATTTCTGTCTGAAAAGCACATTAGTCAGCAACGTAATGGGACACGAGCTCAGCCATTAACCCAGGCCGAGCACCTTATTTGGCCTACCCAGTGATTAGCCTGACGCAAAGCCCTCACTTATTTACTGCGTCTTCGTGTTGCTTCATTCACCCACACTTACGTGACAGTAAAACTGCGGAGAGGGAAACGAGCTGTGCTGCTGCAGAAATGCATACTGGAGGGGTTTTTTTCCCCTCTACCTTTGTAAGTTGATCTCTTCTATGTGCCTTTCTCAGGGAGTTGTCAGAGGGACTATCCGTGTTTCTAATCACATGAAAGAGCCATTGGGAAGTATCAAAGGACTATAAAAAAAAGTCAAGAGAATATCCTGTATTTCCTTCCATCAAGGCTGGACACGAGTATAAGTGGAAGTACTTCAAGAGCTAATCAAGATCCTTCAGAAGGCTATTAAAATACTGAATTCCTCGAGTTCAGCACGGAGACACAGAGCCTGAGGAAGTCCCCAAGGTGCCGGCAGCAAAGCTGTTCAATGAGTGCTATTGCACAAGATGCCCAATGGTCCTGCCAAACTCCTCCTGCAGCAGGAAGCCTGGCAACAAGGCACTCAACCAGTTGAACAAAAACTACAAGCTTTGCACCATGCGAGTGATTTGCCAATAACCAGTAGCCTGCAGGCTGGATACTGTTACCTAGTTAATAATGAATGCTACTGATTAACCTTTTGAAAGCACTTTGTCCACCACACCTACCGGTGGGAACCTGCAGTGGTAACGCTCGAGGGAGGTTGCTGACATAGGAGCAACACTGGACATAGTGAATAAGCAACCCAACAAGCGACAATGACTTTATGAGTTGGATACAAGCCAGGATAGTTCCTATTATGACCCTGCAGTAAATTAGGCGGAGACTGCTCCCCCCACCACCACCTGAATCCCCAAATTCTTCAAAGAAGCACACTACTCAAACCTGGAAGACGACATCTAAAGCACTCAAAACCAATGTGTCACTCTTCTAAGAATCATGAGACTACTTAAAAACTCCAGCAGAAAAAAAACTTCTGTATTTATCCTTCTTTTCATTTTGTCTTGGGTTTTGGTTCTATCTCCTATTAGAGAAAACTAAGCTCAAAAATTCATAAATATCAAATAAGCAAGTTAAGACTCAGCTTAATAGTCATGAAATAACATGAATTGAGGGGAAAGAACATAAAGAAACAGAAAATTCTGAAATTCTATGACATCTGCACTAAAATATTGAGAGTTGGCGACTATATTGAAGCTGCACAGGATAAGCAAATATAAAGCAACTGCCTGAATCTTAATCATGGATAGAAATGAAGGAGGAAAAACAAAGAAAACACAAAAGAAGAGTATAGGAAGGACAAATATTGAGGAAAAAAATATAAAAAAGATTATAATAAAGATGGGAAACCCAAATTTCAATTAAAAAACCTGTTTCACTTTATCTAATGCCACAAAGAAATTGTTTATGGATAGCTTCACTGTGGCATTCGCAAAACACTAATAAATTTTCTGTTTTCTGAATTTAACAAAACCGCTAAAAAAAAGAGAAAAGAGAAATTCCTTGCCTAAACTGTCCTTTAGGTTGAGATTTCACACAACAGTTGAACCGGTTTGACAGCTTGCTGCTGTTGATTGGGGAAGCCTCTGCTTTGTTCCCAGCCATGTGGTCCTGCTTCTTCCCTTGTGCTGAAACAGGCGCTTGTCTGGCACCTGAATAAAAATATCCCACTCTCTAAATGAAAAAAAAAAATCTCTTTTTATTCTGCAGCTATTTTTTTTTAAAATATTGAGGAGAAGTAGGTGGCACCGCTCCAGAATCCTAAGAAACTCACCCTTAAAACATTCCTGGAGCTACGGTGAAGACAGACATTAGTGATTTTGCACCTGTTCTGCTATTTTCCCATTTCATTTCGTTAAATGAGAGTATTGAACACAGTGCTTTCTTCCTCACACATTAATAGAAACAATGCAAAGGGGTAGGTTATAGCCTCCTGTGCAAAGAGCTAATGAAAGCAGCACACGAGAACTAGAGCTGAGTTTCCCCTCTGAGTTCCACACTGCAGCCTGACGCTCTCTGGAGCACAGATCAAGGCAGGCTATCAGGCAGCAGCAAGGCTGAAGACCAAGAACAGAAAAAAATTACAAATAATTTTCCAAATTAGGCTTCATTTACACTCTTGCAACCTGGCTGACATTCACCTCTTCAGCTTCCCTTCACAGCAGAATTTGGGGTTCTGTATACAAATTAGTTAGACTCTCTTTGTATTCATGACATTACTACAATTATTTAAAATAAAGGATCTGGTTTTGTTCCCGTCTCTTTCTGGAAGGGGCAGATTTCTTTTTGAACGTTCTTCTAATGGGATGGAAAGAACCATTCTTGTCTCATAATCCACAGAACAGAATGTCTATTACTTTGCATTAGCCAAAGGTTTTAATTTGGGAAAAGTTATTGCCAGAAGACCAAAAGAGAAAAAAAAATGTATTGCTGAAAACAAAACTTGGTTTCTAATATTCAACCCTGATTCTTACTTATAAGAGTAGCTTTGTTTCTATCTGTTGTACAATCAGGACACTAAGATTCGGGCTATTAAAACCAGAGATTATTCAAAAGTTAACATGTGGTTTTTATTTACAGAATCAGAACAAAAGGGGCTCTAATTGAAACAGATCATTTAAATAAAACCAGCATACTACTTATGCGGATGCTATATGCTCACATGCGCACCCAGCCAGAGCGTCCAGAGTTTTCTGCCTCTTGGCATTACACATAGATACCCAATAAGCCCCAAAAGTCAGCATGTGCCAGCATTTTCTGGCTATCCAGGTTGCCCAGTACAAAGTTGGGAATTAACTGGGCACAAGAGGAGCCTCTGCTAAAACGGAGTAAGATCCTCAGCTGCCTCTCCGGGAATTTGTCTGTGTTTCATCAAATCCAGCATATTCCTGAGAAATATCTGAGGATATTTGATGAAGTGACATTTCCCTGATCATTTCCCTCATTGTTCCTTCTCAAGAGACAGCTGAAATTAGTTAGATTGCTCGTTAAAAGAAACAAACACAGGAAATGAAACCGTTTGAAAATAATTTCTTAATTTTGAGGGTGCACTAAGGTGGAGCAATCCTCAGCGAAGATAAATGAAAATGTAAACACACTGATTTCAATCAAGAGCACTTTTCATAAGAATATTTCGCTCACTAGTTACTGCTGATGGCTCCCCGTTCCCTTCAGAGGTGTGTTACCTACTCTGGAATATACACAAGAGTTCAAGTGTTGCATAATTACACCAAACAGGGCCTATACAAGAATATCCTGTTTTGCTTCCTGTACACTCACTAGGGTGGCTCAGCTGAATCCTTGACAACATCTAGCTCCATGAGGAAAACATCAAGACTCCTTGCTAATAGCAGTTTTCTACCTAGAGCTTCTCAGCAGTTGGGCTGTTTAGCCCCGAAGTGTAAGCAGACAATCACCCTATTGTTTACTTTCTAGTCAGAAGGAGCATTACTGCTTTTCTTCACTGTCCACGGCCTCTGTAATCCTAGCAGTCATGTTCACTCAGCAGTAAGTCTAAATGTGTGCTTCCCAAAGGAGTTTCAAATCCATGACATAGATTAGCATCACTGTGGTTTGACGCTATCTGTGACAGATTCCACAGTAATTAACATTTTAAACCATAGTCAATACCAAAATTATTTGATGAGGACTCCCTCTATCCCCCAAATCGTGAGAAATTAACAAATCTAAGGGGTATTATTATTATTATTATCATCATGAAGTGAATAGGCCGGGGAAGACAATGTATCTTTCAAAAACCCTGTCAGCATTGCTTCATCTCGTTACATATCACTATATCTTAAAAAAAGAAGCGACTCAATTGTGCGATGGTGAATCACGAAACTTCAGAAACATTCAAAGAACACACATGCCACTACAAATTAACCATTAGCGCTGCACGGTATTCATCCTTTCTGTCACACACTGTGGGAAGCACGCCTTATTAGCATGGAAGCATGGAGCAATAGTATCTCAGAGTACTTAACATTCGCTTACCTTGGAAAAAAAGGGCACACAATTGCAGTCAAACAAAAAAAAAACCCCAACCCCCAAGATGCTGCGGCTCTATTCCTACCCACATTTAATCCTAGGATTGAAAAAAAAAAATAGCAAAATTGAATCCTAAAGCCTTTTCTTTCCCCTCTTCCAGTTCACTGTTTTTCACAATGACATGTAGTTTTTGCATTTTTAATCGGCCTTAATCATAAACGAGGTGGACATCACAATTGCAGCTATTTCAAAGTTCCCTCTCAAACACATTTTCAGTTTTGAATTTCAATAGTACCCTCGACTGGGGGTCTTCCTGGATCCCAGATGTCGAATTATATGGTCTGTCCTATTCTTCTTAGGGGAGTGATCCAGTTCCCTTGCTAACTTTCACAGGAATCTGAATAAATATTCCGAAAACATCCACTTCTTTTTGAATTGTATTACAACTGAACTTAGTCCTCTGTTATGAGATAGTTCTCTTTGACTTAACTTTCTAAGGAACATCTGCTCTCTTTCTTTGCCTTTTGTCCCTTAGTAATATGAAGCATCCTCTGCAGATCCCTAAAAAAAAAATAAATATAATAAATCTACATTTAGCATCAGTGTTCCTGTTTGAGGTCCTGTGCGGTCTATAAAACCTTGAGAAAGGGGCCCACTTCCCATACCTATCCCTACTTACATGCTGTTTTATTTAAGAATCAAGAGTACATTTTACAACCACTTTGCCATGTTAAAAAAAGGAGAAACATAAAAGTGACTTTCAGGGGGAGGGTAGACTTATGTTTTGTTTCACTAGCTTCTTTCAGAGCAAACTTGTAAAACGAAGATATAAATGCCAAACAATTTTGTAAGAGCTAATGTAGCAGTAAACCAAAGCCTCCCACTGACCTAGGAGCACAACTGGTATTTTAAACCTGTACTGCTTCAATGTGTGTTTTATACACATACAGGAAAAAATGAAATTTCAAATATAAGTGTAACCCAGCACTATGGAATCACGCATCGCCAGAATTACTCCTACCTACTCCTAGCTCAGATAGGAACAGAGGCTGGCAGATAAGGCTAACATTGTGTAAGGTATTTGAACCACCAGAACGGTTCAGATATATATCACAATGCATCACAAAGGTAAGTCATGGCCTTTGGCACCCCTGCTCATGCTGTTATTAATTATGCATTTCCTCATCTTATTAGTGTTTGAATGGATGCAAAAAACCAAACAGCGCTGCCCTAAAGGATATTACAGCCATATTACAGACTGATGTTTTTCTGGGATTGATAACATAGGAACCAGTCCTACAAGTGACCTTTGGCTTGTGCATCCTCAAGACAATTTCATTTTTTGATAGATTGCACGGACACCTGCGATCTGGCTTTGTGAGGGATCATTTCTTCACAGATATTGAGAAGCCTGCTGAGCTACATGGTACCAGTCATAACCTCCCTTGCTCTTACAAGGGAAAAAGAAAAATCAGTTGAGACTCAACCGTATCAAACCATTGAATTATTGCATAATCTCAGACTACCTGCAGACACAGGCACATCTCTTTGCATTCATTATGCTGTGACTGTCATTTCATAATTTGCTTTTAAATCATAAGGATATTAAAAACCCTATACTTATCATAGCTGAATTACTATCATCTGAGATAAGTTAGGAGTTGAAGCTTAGATAAAGTTATGTAAATTTGCCTGTAAAGTTATAGACTCGTCGAGTTATCTGAACTTGTACAAAAATCCCAGTTCCTAACTTTGGGTACGTTCTAAGTGACATATCTTTAAGCAATTCTATTTCCCAAGGAGTAAGCTTTATTAACATTATCAAACGGGTGAACTGAACTCCCATTGTTCATGCTGAACCAGTTTACAGCAACATCTGCTGGATAACCTAGAGCTGTAATAACAGAGACCCTGACATGCTGAAGCGACAGAACAATATGAGAGACGGCTATGGGAAGGCAAGGGTTAGATAAGAGGATAAGAGAAGGCTTTCACATCAAAGACTTTGCTTCGCAATGACACCTACCCCTCGCTACTGCCTGTGCCATTGATTTCATGACTTGTCCGGGTTGCCAGTTCATCTAGAAGGCTCCCCAGCTTATGAGAGGTTGTATCAAAAACAATAAAGTCAGATGGCAGCTTTGTATGCCTTGGGGGAGAAAGCAGATCCATACACTGGGGAAAATGATAGAAAAACTAGTGATATTATTTTGTTCCACAGTCATTTAATGTTTTAGCTGGCATTAAGTTTAAGTGCACCTTATAGCGTTAATATCTCAATTCTGATGGCCGAAAGTCCCCTCCTCTTTAAGAGGAAGCACATTTAAATCCTCCACACTAACATTAGTAAGTCAATAACAAGAATATTTTCTTTGATGGTCTTGTTGACATACAACAGTTGAGGCAGTTTTATTATTTTTTTATTATGGCAGGAGTATCTTTAGGGCAAAGTGTCTGGGAGAAACACTATTAAATACTTAGCCTGGACAAAACCTTCTTGCAGAGGAATTTTCAATTGCTTTTCAGCTGCACTGTGGTTTACTGTTTGCTTTAAATCAGGCCAGACTCTGAGCTACATACCACGGTGTCTTAGAAAAATCATTACAGTGCAATTAAAAACAATGCTAAAGGTGGAATTCCCCCCCCCTCCCCTCTTTCTGTATAACTGTTGCACGCTTCCTCTGCGCTTTTCATGATTATCTGCCCCAGCTCTGGTCAGCAGATACAGCTGTCATGAAACACTCAACAGATGACAGTGGCTGGGTGATACTTCATCCATTTTTGGATGCTCCGCTGACATTTGAGCTCATGCCTTCTATAAATGCTGTCATGCCCCTGACTCCTTTTAGCCAACACAAGCCTACAACGTGCAGTGACAATATTCATCTTTCCAAAGGAATAGAGATAAATTGAACTGCCCTTATGAAAAGCAATATAAAATACTTAAATTTAGTGTCCTTTAAAACTTTTAACCATTATAGATAGATATGGCTAGAAAATAGATAGACTGATAAATTGGTAGATGGATCTCCTTTCTTACTGCTGTTTCATCCTTAAGCTATTTTATTCTTATAAGGCTCTTCAGAGATTGATTTAGCTTACAAAGAACAGCAATTTCTCTCCAGTTTTAGGAAACCGCTAGGAACTCCAGTGCTTTGAAAAGAAATTGATTAGCACAACTTCTTTAAAAAGAAAGAAAACCAGCTAAAAGGTACACAGTATCTCTGAGCTTTTCAGGTAAAGGCTGTTTAGCGTCTTATCTTAAATGAAGTTTTAAAAGTTTAATCCTATTGCATTTTTCAAATAGGCAGAGGCAAATTGGAAGAAATGGCACCTTGTGAAATGGACTTTGTGTTTGTTTGGGGTTTTGTTTCTTGTAAGCCATCATTATAGCAGTACCATCTAATATAATTGTTTGGTATGGAGGCACTGTGACAATCCCTATATGTGTCCCACATAGGGCACTAAGTTTTGTGCTTCCCAAGGTTCAATCCCAGTCACTGTGGTTCCTGATATAAAAACAAACAAGAGATAAGAGACGGAGAGAGAAGAGGTGGATAAATTCCTGTACTTAATCACAGGGATTAAGAAAGACTTCTTGGGAATGGCGAGTGCTGGTATTTTGTCCTGACCTAGGAGGGGTGGCTACATTTTTCTCATACTGTTTCCAGCACAATCCATTCTAAATACAGGCTATCCAGAGACTATCACTGCAAATGTAGCTGATGTGTTTAATTGCACAAACACTTGATTATGCCCTTCACTATGAGGCCTATGTTTTTTAATGTTCTTAAGAACGTTGTGATTTACAACTTAATTTACACCCTGATGATGAAAGAAAATGTAAAGGGCTACATCACTTTGTCAACAGTCCCTGCTGAACAGTCAGGAGATATTTAACCAAGCACTTAAGTAAGCAAGACACACCTTCTAGTGTGATGAAAAGGAACCCAAAGTTAGTAAGTATGATCTAATTCTTCAAGCCTAAACTTAGATTTAGCACTGGAAGTAATAGTAGAATGATGCCATGACACTGTGAGGGCATAGTCAGGAGCAGGATTTAATCTACTCTACAAAGTACATCCTTTGTGAAAGTACAGAAATTAAGATCACCGAAATAATTTTAATCAAAATTAACTTCCACAAACACAACATTATTTACTAACACTAGCCATGTTTGACTACTGCATAATGCAGCTGGCTGATGCAATTGCTTACAGATTTTGAATTAGTCAAAGAACATTCAAGATTGCTTTCTTTTCACTGTCAGGTTTAGCAGCAATGACTGAAGATAGGGCAATTTCAATCACTTTTTATACTGTATTCCTTACTGTATTAACAATTGCAGGATAACAGAAAAGGAGCACTCGAGTCTCTACCTGAGCCTATAATTAATCAATAGTATCAATATGATCACAGCCACTTCTTATCATTAAAAAACCTACATGGTTTACTATGCAAAAGCTGCATTTGTTGAAGGTCTAATTCCCAAATTGCACTTCTAGAGATAGCAAGCTACCAAGAGAAACTAACGCTGACATCTCAGCTTAGCAGTGCCTATTGTTTCATTTATTCTGCAGTCAGACAACATCCTTGGCTAGATCAGAACTAGTGTGGATTAGGTGGCCACATCTGACAATCAGTTCATAAGCCTTTGCCTTTGGACCACAGCAACATACCTGGGCACAGTCAAATACGTATCTGTCTGAGCATTAAAGAAATGCTGGTGCTGTATACAAGAGGGTTAGTCTTCCTCTCTGCATAGAAGTCTTCTGGATCCTATTTTCTCTACAAGCCCATGCCAAGAGCACAGACAGTGATTCCCTTTAGTTTCTGCCTTTAAGACAGCACTCTTCTCAGCAAGTATGAAATACTACGGAATATATCCATTTATTATGGGTTTGTATCCCCTTAAATATGCTCACTTATTTAAAATGTATTTATCTCATGTTCCAGAAAACCATGTTCTTTATCCATAGCCATATCATTTGTTACCTTTGCTGATTTGCGTGGTTGCATTCATTATCCGACATCTGAGAGCGAAGTAAAAAAGTAGAGTTCTTCACAGCTCTGCCTTTTGCATTTAGAGGCCCTTTTCTACTAGCTTCAAAGCTTGCATCAAGTAGAAGGATACATAAGAAATTATATAAATATTTGAACTCCTCTCCTGTAACCTGTAAACTTAAGCTCTGGAGAAGCCCACAATGCACCTGGAAATCTGGATAGCATTACTCTTTCATCCAGCATTTCCCATCCCATATGTTTATCTCCCACGGTTCCATGAAGCTAAATTAATGGAACATTACTAGTTGCATTCTGAGTTAAAAAACTCAAGAATCACCTGTTACACACTTCATACAAATAACAGTGTAACACTGAAAGTTTTCATATGAATTTTAGCTATAAATCACCTCATGAGACAGTTTTTGTTGTAAAAAAAGGGCAAGAGTAATCCCTTTCTTTCATATGTACATGATTTTGCCTTATTTCAGTATCATTAACTTTGGGAGTGGGCATTTCATGCTTTTCTTGGCTTTCTGTATAGATGATGTTATCGAGGTTTGAGCCAAGAGCTGTGTGGTAAAGGTTACTCCTTCTGTTATATCATTCTTGAGCATATGACAATGCAAAGTGATAAAGGACTGACAGCGTAAACACTGGGAATAAAAGTAACAAATACCCTGCAAACACACAAAACAGCAGAGCTGAGCAGAAAAAAAAAAATTCACGCTGCAAAGATTCACAAGCCACAGCTGATCTGTTTGAGCACTGTGAGACTACACACAATAGGGAGCTTTCCAGTACTAATCTGTTCTGACATTTTATAGAAGCTAATTCTTGCAGACAAATAAAGGTCTAGTTTGGAACAATTTTATTCAGGCCATCAGCATCCTTCCTGATTTGATCTGATTTTCAAATAGCATATTTTTTTTTTT
>WAAB01013870.1:80734-92721 GCA_013389865.1 Piaya cayana
AATAAAAGTAACAAATACCCTGCAAACACACAAAAAAGAAGAGCTGAGCAGAAAAAAAAAATTCACGCTGCAAAGATTCACAAGCCACAGCTGATCTGTTTGAGCACTGTGAGACTACACACAATAGGGAGCTTTCCAGTACTAATCTGTTCTGACATTTTATAGAAGCTAATTCTTGCAGACAAATAAAGGTCTAGTTTGGAACAATTTTATTCAGGCCATCAGCATCCTTCCTGATTTGATCTGATTTTCAAATAGCATATTTTTTTTTTTTCTGCTTGTGGTCTTCACATCCTGCATACAAGCATGATAAAACTAGCAAATCCGGCGTTCACAAGAAAGCTAGGATATCAGGCAGGTACAATTTAAACAGATTTTCGAGCAAGACACTCGCATGACAGGTAGAAAGTCAAACAAGAACAGAATTACCAATTTCTATACAGTTGATATATATTTATGCCTATACACACAGGCACACACATTGAGAATGTTAACAAAATATTATGTTAGCAGTTCTTCTGCTGGGTACATGCTGATCTTCAGGCACTGGCTAAAAACATAAGAAAATGCTATTGAGGTTTTTTTTGTGGCTGGAGGACCAGCCCTTCTGTCAGTGTTTCACTGCATTATTTTAAAGAGCAACTCTTCACACATGAAGAGAGAGATGCTGGTGATTTAGGCAGGCCAACACGCCACAGTACTCTTACTCGGCTGATATTTAATGGTTTATCTTTCATAACCTCAAGTTCAAACAGAAGCAGCTGCTATCAGGGATGTGATGGTATTGAACTTCCAACCAAAGGCATAGGAGAGCTTCTTTTATAGCTCTAGCCTACTGGACCCATCTGGCTCTTCACTTAAGTACTGCAGATGAAGGAGAGAAACACTTTGCTTCCCATCAGGGAGGTCCTGGACAGAATGCATAATTATTGAGAATAAAGGCTTTCCAGTCAAAACTCGCTGCATTAACAACACATTCCCAAACTTTGGTGGATGAAAATAAATTAATCCATCTTATTAGCTAAAAAAACCCCATTCTGGTGAAATCAGAGGTATATACAAAGAGGAATAGTACTTTTTAATATCAATATCCCCAAGTCTGATCATGGTAAGACGGGTCAGTATTTCTAAACCAGTTTCTTCTGCAAATTAGAGATGAATATTTGATTTACCTCCATTTTGAAACAAGAAAAGGGAAAGAGAAAAGGGAGAGTTTCTAGGCTTGTAAGACACTGCAGAAACTCTTGCATAGTCTCTAGTAGGAGATACCCCAGCTGCAAGTGGCTTAACTGAAGTAGTATTCCCCTCCTCCAGCAAGTGAACTGAAATGCAAGCCTTTAAAGGTGATTTCAATTTTTCTTTCCATCACTTTGTATCAGAAAGTCTGCAAGTGCTGGAAATGTTATCAAACAGGTTGCTCTAAAAAGACCTAAAGTAAAAAAAAAAAAATCATTTTCTAATGCAATAATCTTCTCTTTTCATTTTGTTCTCATGGAGATCTGACAGCAAGTAGATTACAGCAGAACTACATTTACCTCCAACTCCTACAAACATCTGTAAATTAGAATTTGCAAGAAAAGAATCAGATTATGAACTTCCATTACAATTACAGTGCTGCAGAACAACAACTATTGCCTTGTTATGATCATAGCTAATCCTTTCGTCGCCCACAGTGGACCAAATACATTTTCATATCTTAACAGTAAAAGTAGCAATCTTTTGTTATGAGTAGCTTTTAAAGCAGAGGTATCCAAGCACAGTGCAATTTAAAAACAAAGATCTGCAGGGGCTTACACGATACTTCATTTCTTTTGGGTTTGTTTCCACACCTAAGAATGTGAAATAACATTATAAATATTACAGAATTCAGTCTCGAGATGGACTATAATTTTAGCAATGCTATTTTTACTATTGAAAGCCCTTCAGAGCATACAACAGCAAGCATTGCTAGAATTTATGTCTAAATGCCAAAATGAAGTATAGGTGGGTTCTCCATTGCTTGTTCTATCCAATATTATTATTGTTCTAGCAGACTGGGAGAAGAGGAGGCAATTCACCTCTTTTTTTCCATTATTTGTCAGTTTTCAGTCCTTCCTTTCTCCCCCATGTATACAAAATCTGAGGCACAGCATTTGACTCAGAGATATAAAAATACATAAGGAACTTGGAAAGAGTTTGTCTATACCTACATTTTAAGACGAGTTAGCAGAATTTTTTTTTTGTAGTCTAGAGAGATTCTCAAAGACACTGCATTATTTCCAAACACTGATTTCCCTTAAAAGCCAAACATGCAGCTCCTTGCCAAGTTTTATCAACCCTATATTTCCAGAATTGAGTATGTTAAACTTGGCCACTTTCTTTGTGTTTTGTGAGCCTCTTCCTATCCCATTTTTCCTTTAAAGTTCATCCTTCAAACACATGTACAAATGAAAATTAAGGGAGAAGTTTATGGTATCTTTGTAGGAATCCCTGTCACTTAGAAAGTGAAATTAAGCAGGAAAAGGCTAAGACCTAGGCTTATAAAGGGGTTGTATGTGGCATCCTCCATAGCTTTGGAAGCTACCAGAGGAAAAGCCCATTTCTCTAATTAAGAAATGATCATAAAATCATAGAATCACAGAATAACCATGTTGGAAGAGACCCACTGGATCATCGAGTCCAACCATTCCTATCAAACACTAACCCATGTCCCTCAGCACCTCATCCACCTGTTCCTTAAACACCTCCAGAGAAGGTGACTCAACCCCCTCCCTGGGCAGCCTCTGCCACTGCCCAATGACCCTTTCTGGGAAAATTTTTTTCCTAATGTCCAGCCTAAATATCCCCTGGCGACGTTTCTTTGACTGCTTTGCTGGTGTGAACAGGTGTTTTAGCTGGATAGCTCTGGTGCAAGAAGTACTTATACTTGCTAGTGTTTATAAACAGACCGCAGAAGAAAGCAGACCCTGTTTGCCTTCACGTTGTTTCTTGGCATTCTAAGGGTCTTACACAGCCAATTCTTCTGTGTGAGATGGGCTGAAGAATGGTTTAAGCTCTGTTTTAGTTATCCCTGCCCAAAACTACATTTTCCAAAACCTTTTCAGGTGACCCTTAGCTCTTGGAGGACCTCAAGTCTGGAGGTATTTGCAGGCTAGGCAGAAATCCACAGGTGCAAGAGGTCTTCTTCCTTACACATGGCAGCCAACACCAAGAATCCACACAGTGAATTGAGATTTTAGATTTCTAGCTAATGCAATCCATGAACTTCCTTCCCAAGGAAGGCACTCTGATACCCTAAGGATTTTTAAGTCTTCCATATTGAGAAGGACTTCAAGTTCTGAATCCCCAAGTCCTTCTTACGCAACAAAATGACTTCTCAGTACTTGCCCAACAATGTTATTCACAGTTCTGTGAACTTTGGTTGTTTTGGTGGCTTCTTAGTTCACAGGAATTTTGGTACCTTCCAGGTTTTGCTAACCATTAATTACATTTAAGTTTTACAGTAGGTACTTTCCAGCTTCATAGCTAGATAGGCCTAGCAGATTTAACTGTAAGAATGCAGTTGAAACGAGAATAACAACATTTACCCTGATTATAAGTTACCAAAACCATGTCAGGGCTGAGGTCCAGTTACGACGTCCTCAGCAGAAAGATAACAGCTTGTACCTCTGACAGCAACTCAAAGGAGAGAACTTATCTCAAACATAAGGAGCGAAAAAGCTGAAACTATTGGGTAAGAGCAGGAAAAAGAATGCTACAGGGCTAGAATCAGTTTTGCTTTTAGGGACCCAGCCATCTAATTCCAGAAGATGAATCAAGGTTGCAAATGCTATCTGGAAAACAGTACTTAGGACCTGGATTACCTGTTGCAAACCGAGACACAAATACGCCCCTATCATATGACAAATATGTGCCATAGTTTAGATGCTCTCTCACTGTTAAGTCACCTGATTTGACACACACACACACCTTCTGCTATTCTGTGACCAGAATTACACCTGCCATTTGTCAGGTCCTCCTCCTATGCACATTTTATTCACATAAGTGTGCATTCATTTTTGTGATAGCATCAGATTCTACAGAAGGTAGGGGACAGGGAAGAGATCATGCCACAGGCACAGAGGCTGTTAACCTAATCCAGTTCACAATTTTACCCCTTTCTTTCCTGTGAACTTTCAGACAAAGCAGCAGGCCAAGAAAACAAGGTAGGTAAGTCAGTCCGCAGTGCACAGGCGTGACCTTTCTGTGACAGAGCAACTTATCTCTTAGCATGCTAAAATTCTCTTTCGGATGCCTTCTTATTTGCTAATGTATTCGCCATGTTGATTAAATAGTTTTGTAGTTACAACAGAGACACTGTCACACTCCGCAACCCTGCTACCCCAACCCACACAAGTGGGCAGGCAAAAATGAGTCATTCCTTACTGCATACTTAGGTCTAGTTCATTTTTCACTAACACTGGAGAATTTCTTGAACCTTTCAATGCCCTTGCACTGTGTTCTATTTTTGCCAGATATATCAGCTTTAACAAATCTAGTTTTTCTGCCTTTGATGTTCTTGGGTCTTATTCCTAAGAACTATTCTTCTGTCTGTAGCAACGTTCACAATATTTCCCCACCAAATATATATCAATAAATTCTCATGCTATGCTAGTCTTCACTTAGGAAAGCAAAGTGAAATGATCAGCCCACCATATATCCTTGTAAAGCCTTTCTAGAGACTTCACCAAGCCAAACTCTTAGCCTTTCAGACAGATTTCAATAAACATCAGCCTTCATTAATGCGTACGTGATTTAGTAAGACTGCTAAGTTTTGACTTTTCTAAAACACCCAGAAAATTCCCCAAAACACTAATGGAAACTCATTGGTAAATACACATAGCACGGTTTTATAAAGAATCATGTCTAGTTAGGGTTATTTTCTTAAACTTCAAATCACATTGCAAACACGATCTTGTCTGCTGCTTCACTACTTGTTTCCCTGTTTTTCTACCACCAGATATTAAAATGCAACTTGTCTTACCTACTAGAATTACTTGACAAGCAGCATACTTTTCTGTTTTCCAGGAGGAAAAAATGAGTCCTAAAGAAGTCAGGTCTAAGTCTTCATAGAACCACTGCCCAAAGAGTATATTTTATTAAAATTTGGGTGCTAAGGTTCCTTCCAAACTATGTTATCCTACGTGCTATATTTCTGCAATTTTTTAAATAAAAATATTGATATTCTAGCTTTACTGAAAAAAGCAGAGAGAGATAAAACAGTGTTTAACATCTTAACATTTGGATTTACCTTCCTCCCTCCCAAAAAAATTACTCTCCCAAGTCTTAGCTACTGTATGTATGTTTCTGGTACCTCTCAAGGAAGAGATTAAGTAAGATATCTTAGAAATAAAATGAGAAGGAGTCGTATTAAGGTTATTTGGGAGCTCCATCCCTTAAGTTTGGCTCTTTGGATCTTCACTCTAAAATAAATTGTGGGCTATGATAATTGGACATCTCAGTTTCCATAAAGGATCTGAGTTCAGTTATTATCCCCTGTAATATTACAATCAACCTGTGACCTGGAAGAGAAGGCTATCATAATTAAAACTGACTGTGGGAAAAGAAAAGTTTGTCCTTAATTATACTTATGCAAAGTGTTTACAGGCTGAACAGAAGTCATACTTGTCTGTTTCTTATCAGATTGTTTCTAAGGAAGAAGCTAGAAATATTTGTTTGGCAACCACTTATTTTGTAACGAGGTCAGCATGTTCATTTCATTTGTTTTTTTTCCAAGTAATACTTAGTCCCACACCTTCAACGAAAGGACAAAGGCTATTATTGCACAGTATTAGCAAGAAGCTTATAAGAATACAGAGGTTGCTTAACAACATAATACAATGGACAAAGGCATCTGAGAATGGTGAAAGCTTAAAGGTTTTTAGATAGTGATGATTACACAAAAGAAATAACCTGTAAATATAAGTACTTGACATAGCTGTGTATGGAATAATTTCTATTTAACCTGCCATTTCTCATATGCTACCTACAGTAGATAATAACTAGTACTGTTTCAAGACTGTAGTACTGTGGGAAAACTTTGGTTTGTGAATCTGCTTTTGTTGCATACATACAAATTCCTGTATTCTAATATTCCTGCATATTCTGAATTCCTGTACATCCCAATAACTGAGGGTGGTGTTCTTCCTCAGCACTGGATGGACAATAACTTGCTTAACATGTGTATTCTGACTGAGGCCTGGCATTTGTGCAGAGGAAATTGAATCCAACAATTTTCATCTCTAGCTGGCAAAGTGTTACCTTGGAGATACTGCGATGCGATAAATGCATTATTGGTCAGTAGTGACTGGATAAAAGCAATATTGTCAGGCAGGCTTTCAGATGTAATAGGAATGGGAAAATCAGGAAACCAAACCAACTCATAGGACTTTCCTTTCCTTAAACATCAGGTGCCAACTTTAATACGGTGATAATCGGAACCAGTGCCTGTCTGTGATTGAATAACAGTGATAGTCCTTCCTTTATTGAGGGTCCTTTCATCTTTTCAGATCAAGTGCTTTATAGGCTTTAGATGAAGATTACCCTCTCCTCCACCTACATCTGACACACAGTCAGCTTCTGGGATGGCAGTGAAGAGCGCCAGTGGCACCACACAGCAGGTTCCAGAAGGGGAAGTAAGAAAGAATTAAACCAGCTGAAACTACAGGGGAACAGCAGAAAGGACAACATAATGACCCAAAGATGGAACTTGGCCAAGATACCAGGCTTAACAATCATGCAAGGAGCTGAGCAACTGTTACAGTTTAGTTTCATGTCTCATCAGCCACGGTAAACTCAGCCAAAACACCACTGCTGAGCCCAGTGTTGATAAACTGATTTAGTGCTCCTCTTGCACCTCTAAGTGGCAAGAAGTGTCATCTATTAATTTGCCAACAGCCCCAACTGCAACACCCAAGTTTCTATTGTTCTCCTTTCCAAGCCACGCATAACCCAGTTTACTTAATAGAATATGACAAAGTCACAAGGCAGTATGGCTAAAGAGACAGACATTGAAGAGGATAATGATCTGTCAGCAGGGTTGTGGCAAAAGGAATTTACATGAAGATTAATCAATGTTTACAGCTCTTCTCATTTAAGAGAAAAAAAAAGCTCTGTTCCTGCCTGCCATTAATTCTATGATTTTCCATAAAGAAAAAGAAAAATCGAGGAGCACCGCTTTTTAGCTGAGGAATAGCAATATTGTTCTGTACACTCTGCAGGCCCTAGCGTTAGTAGGCATAAATCCATAGTTATTCTTTGGTGGGGAACCAATGTTTAGGAGACGAAAGATACATAATTTGCACTCTGCTGGAAGGCACTTGCATATTATGGTAAAATTACCCAAGTTAAAAAAGAAAAAAAAACAACAAAGCCAAACCTCAGAAAAGCACAGTGTCAATTTGCCTCCATGATCCATGGTGATTTGAGAATAACCTTTTCTTTCAGAGTTTCTGTAATTCAAGAAAGGAAGCGAGGGTGTCTCTTTAAGATGCAGCACACAATTAGAGGTGACACGACAGAACACACAGCAAGATCTGTACAAAGTAGGATTTGAGGAACTTCTTAATAACCTGAAAACTGAAACATGAGTTGTTTTTTTTTAAAAAAAATCAACTTATTGATTTCCACATCATATTTACAAGAGCTAGTGTTGTGAAATACGAATTATAGCTTCCAACGCCACTATAAGTCCTGAGCCCCAACGGGATCCATCCTAATGAGAACAAGTGGGTCGACACTGCTCGCTTCGTTCAGTCGTTTCCCAAGAAGGATAATAGGTTTATACTCAGTGTCTACCACATGGGAGTGGATTGCACCGATGCTTGTCTTGGTCTTTCCTGGCCACAGCACCCAGGTAGGTGGCAGTGCAGACATTAAAACTGTTTTATTGCTGCCATCGTCCTTCCCTCCTCCTACTATAAGCTGCCTCAGGGGTCCTGCACCACATACCAACCTCAGGGTGGAGTAAATTCAGAATAACTCAATTACAGACGATAAAGCTACTCTTGATCAGCCCAACTTTCATTAAGGCAGGAATCTCTCTTAGGACAAGCCAGGATGAAATGGGACCATTTGGCATCGGCTTAATAGGCAGATTTATGAGTTGGCAATGGCTGTTTTCTTCTCTGCCTCGTGAGGTTTGCAGCGCCTGGTTAGGAAGGTGGTTTCCCTGGGCCTCTGGGGAATGCTGCTCGCCTGCAAGTCTTACCCGGCTGCTTCTCAAAGGAGCAGCCCCTTTGCCCGCCCTCCCCTGTGATAAACTCCTCCACCAACATGGAGTCAGGGCAAAACAATGGCAAGCGACAGTGACTGAACTGTATAAACATGTTGACAACTGATTAAGCAAAAATAAAACAAGACTCAAATAGCTCTTCTGCATAATTCCCAATTTGCATAACCAAAAGGGTGGCAAGACTCCAGCCACCGTTCATTCCCCGCAGCAGCCAGAATAATGCAGGTTGGAGCACTCCTTTGCCAAGGGGAATTTCAAAACTGTGCTGGGCACAAGAGAGCCTCGGCGGCCGCTCAGCAAAGCCTCCTGCTACGGTCACAGAGGGGCAACGAGTTTTGTGGAAGCTGCTCCTCGGCAGACTCATGACAGCACGAGCAGGCAAAAGGCCACAACAACAGGCAGTGGAGACACCACATATTACAGACCCGAACAGGAGACAAACTGCAGTGCACCGACTGCGGTCAGCACTTCATCTATGAAATTACCTCAGCTAAAGGAAGGAGGCATCGCAAGGTGTAATAAAGCAAAAACTGATGTCTCTCGCTAGACAAAACTCAGTGAACCACTAACCTTGAGCAGAGAGGTTATTGAGATTATCTAATACCGCACTCGGTCTCTAAAGCACCTCTAAATTTTGAGCAATAATTGTCAGCTCTTTTCCGACAAAACCAAACAAACCTGGGAGGTATTTAATAATTTTGCCTCCATCACTGCATATTGGGGTGGGCTGCGCTTCACTGCGGTCTTTAGCATCTCCTAAATTCTTCAGAGATTTTTACCCACCAGAGCAGAGCTGTCCACAGGGAGGCTTCGTTTAGTAAAGATTTGGCTCTTGCAAAACACTGTTTTGGGGTGGGTTGTTTTTTTTTTTTGGTTTAGTTTTTGAGTGCTGGTCGCTCATTTGGGCTTTTTTACATTACAGTTTCCAAATGATCCAATACGGAAACTAATGTTCCCTTAACTACAACAAACCAGCACTAACAAGGCAAATAGTGTGGCATTACCACAGCTGCAAGAAACGCTTGCTGGGAAGCCAGGAGCCTTGCAGGCTGTTTACAACACCATCAGGTTGCATCTATGTACAGCTCAGTCCGATGCTTATTTAAAGGCAGAATCCAAACTCTATTTACATACAGATCCAAACAAGCTCAGCTGAAATACGACCATTTTTCAGGTGGTATTGTTTGACCAAGCCTCCTTTAAAGTTGCTTTAAACTTTTTAGGAAACTTGGTTTAATAGAAAATTATTACTAGATTGGTGATCCCATTTCCTATAAGGTAGTTGGAAAACATTCCTGCTAATACAGCAGAACATTCCAGCTCCAAAAAATGAGTCCAGAGTGAGCCAATTCCTCCTATTTCTACCACAGCCACTAAAGCAGAAGAGTTCTGCAAAGTCATGACAACATAGCTGTCTTAGCCGTACCTTGTTCTCATTAATCCAGTTCTCCTGGACAATAAATGAGGGATTTTTAAAATATTGCGCATTCAGACAGGACCTTGCTTTTGTGCAGATTCTCAAGACTTCTTTTATATGAAGAAAAGTGAGCTAGGTTGAGTTCTCTTTTTCAGCCAGAGGCAATCTGTACAAGTATTCCTCTCCTTTTGGTTTTCTGAAAGCTGAGATGACAGTCAAGATTGCCCCTTCCCCATGCCTACTGCACTGAGGCCAGATACTGAATAAAGTTAAAGACTTTATTGGACTACCTACTCCCATTCTGTGCAGGCTGCTTTGCTTTCAGGTTTCTGCTTTTTTTAGGACTTCCACTAAAGTTTTGGATCAAGTCCTTGTATTCAAAGTGCTCAGATTTTTTAACCCTCTCTAGTGGCTAATGTTCTTTATTCCCTCTAACTCTTATACCCTAGTCTCCAACTGTTGCTGCAAAGGGCTATTCCCACTCCTTGTGCAGTGAGCTCCACAAAAGCAACCCAGGGTTTGTGTAGTTGAACATTTCGCTCTCCTTGCCCCTAGAGCTCTAAGCATACTTCATGCTGCATCCTCCCTAACTTGCTGGCTGTATATTCTGTCAGCATTATCCTCTAAAAGCGCCATTGTTCCTGATACTTGTCATATTTTCCTTGGCTACTAATTTCTGAGGAAAGATCCCCTGGTGGGACATCCCTTCTTTCATTTGTTACCCCATGTCTGCTGTCCTACATGAAGAGCCTAGACTTCCTTGCAAACTGGAAGCAGACATGCCTGTGGTTCTTATGCTTCTGCACAGACCCCCCATCTTCAAAGTCAGCATGAGTGCCACCACATACAACAAGAGGCAGTAACAGTGTAGGAGAAAGAATCTGGCTGCCTGTGGACCCACTGATAACCTCCACCTGAGCCTCTCCATTTGTTGGGTTGGTCTCCCAGTCCTTATTGCTGCTACCCCAATTTGTCAAAATGAATGGGATTTCAAACTCCACTCCCGCCCCAACTCCACCAACACCCCAAGCCAACAACTCTCAAAAGGAAAGGGAGTGAGAAGAGAGATGGGAGGGAGAGAGAAAGGAAATGGCTGACAGAGTTCCTTGGGACCTTTTCTACCCTTAACTTGAAAACTTCCAGATCCCCAGAGGATGCTTTTTCCCTGCCTCAATGGTTTGATGTCAATTCTTAGTCCAGCTGAGAAAGTGAAGGTCAGAGCTTCTGAAGTAATTCAAATAAACCTATGAGACAACGACAGTGGGGGGACTCACAGTTGGGGTAATGAAGATCCTTCCATGAGAGCCATTAAATATATCCAAGAATTCCCATTCAAACTTAGCACAGGTGATCAGTATTTCTGATGAAAGAGAATACAAGCTAATGACACAAAAGAATTAAGGAAATTTATTTAAACTCAAGTATCAAGATAGAACACCAAGTGCTTATCAGTGGCCCCTCAGCTTCTGCAGGACACAAACGCTAGTAAAGAACAGAAAGCCCAAGATAAGAGATGAGGAGAAACCCAGTAATATTAACACTGGATGTACACGTGTGCATAAGCACTCATGCAAACTCAATGCAATAAAGCCCTGCATTTCGCACACCTTTCTAGTGACAAGGGTTTTTTCCAGATTGCTTAAGTAAATGCCCATTATCACAGACTATTGCAATGCTTTATAAATTTAATTAGCATAAAATCTTAGGAGTCTTGCTTTCTCATTTCTACTATTCAAATGTGGGAAAGGAGCTGACATGACAACAGCCACATAAGTGTGGCCCATATAAATGATTAGATGATCTCCATGTTCTTTAAAAGATGAGGAAGACCTAATTTTCTTTTAGGAGGAAAAAACCCCACCAATCTCTGGGGGTTTGAAAGTATCTGTTAATGGTTGAGCAAAGTGAGTATCTAATTTGGGCTGAAATAACAAATCTACTACCTCTTTATTTCTGAGGTGGGAAAAATGAAGTAACTGGAAATTCTTAATTTGCTAAGAAATACTCCTCTTATCACATAGACACTAAATTATTTTCCCTGTTTACACATCCACAAGCACTTATTCAATTTTTGGATCTTACTTTGGCCGAGGAAGATATGCCCCATAATATAATTTGTTGTGGCTTGACATATCACATAGATGAATACTTTGATCCATATTAGCTAACCCCGGAACACATTACTGAAAGTTACTGCTGACTTTGATATTCTGCCTTTATATCTTCACCAAAGCTAGCACTGGCTTGAAGCTATTCACAGAACACCCTCAGATAATGTGATAGATTGTACATGAATTCAGCCTATAATCATTTTGAAGG
>WAAB01013870.1:119577-146580 GCA_013389865.1 Piaya cayana
CTCATCTCTCTATTCTCCCATTTCCCCCTCCTACTTCTGTACATTTTTCTTCCTCCATTGCACATCTTCTAAATGCTTAAACAGTTTACGGTATCACAGTACTTTATTATTATCAATATTGTAAACAGTTGAAATGATGATGGTCATGTATCCAGACCTGAAAGAATGCAGATCAGAATATCCCATGCTTCTATCTGTAAATCTTACTGTTTCCCAACTACTGAAAGACGACTTGGTTAATGACACAAAAGCTATCACTAAGACAAAATCCAGTTTTAATACTGAGGTCTGTCCCTCTTCTAAATTCACAGTTTCTTGTCCACCTCTCTATTTATACAAAAGAAGTCCAACTGTCTGAATGGGCCAAGCTGCTAAAATGATAAGAAGAGATAAAGAGATGGTCTCTAGATCATCATGTTGCCATTCTGAAAGTCATTTATGGATTTTGGCAGACAAAATGCACAGGGAAAAAAAGCATAATTGAGGTCTGACGTCTGATGGAGTGCTTTCATTTGGTTCTTTGTGATTCAAAGAGCTTTTCATTCTTGTTCCCTTTCTTCTTTGAAGTGTCAACCCAGTCCAAAATAGGCTGTGGGACTTCAAGGGACTTACAACCTGGTGTGACAAGTTCCACATTCAATTAAAAAGAAATATTGACATGTGCAATCCCTGCTATCTGTGAAAATGTAGATTTAACAGTAAATAAGAAAATGTGTTTAGTGTTGTAGGGGATTCTCTCTCTCTCTCTCTCTCTCTCTCTCAGCTGCTTGGGAGATTGAAGAGGACTGTGAAAAGCAAGGAAGGAAAGCAAGACAAACAAATGTTTCACAGTCCTCAAAGTCACCAGCAACTATGATGCTATGTTGAAAGTATGCCAGCCAGAACCCCTTCCCCCGCCTTGTTTCCCAGCTGCATTTTCTCCTGTGAGGGAGTAGTTTACTCTACAAGTTATCAGAAAAGCAAACAAACAAGGAAGTTTACACAAAAATCAAGGGGAACGGAATGATAGGACAATGACAGAAAACAACAAAAGCAAGGAAATACACAGATAAATGTCAAACGCACCCTCCGGACCCTTCCATTTGTTTTACAACAGCCAATTTAAAAGGCTCCTCCTTCCTTACTTTCAGGCTGCCTCCTGCTGTGTCAAGGTTTGAAGGCATTTGATACTATTTACTCTTAGTACCTGGTGTGGATTTCAGCAGCGCTAATGGATGCGCATTATGGGTGGGATAAACCCCTTTGCACAAAACTCTTGTGGCAGGGAAGCAGGTATGTTGACCTGCTGGAAAAAAAAAATTGTGTTCTCGTTTTTAAGACTCCATTTTACCACAAAATTCCTGCACTAGAGCTGGATAATACGCTTCATATTTTTCTGTTTAAGCTCCCCATCTCCATAACTGCAAGATAATATATTTGCTTGTTCTTTGTGGGTGAGATTTTCAATATCACTGAGAATTAACTTGAAATGGAGGCTAAAATCTCCCCGGATTCCAGCAGGAGGCTATTATTTGTATGCTCGCATTTGTGTGCCTGGGTTTTCCATAACTGTCTGTCTAGATCATAAGCACTTTTGGGTCAGAAACTGTATTTCAGTGCGTGCGTTAACCACAATCCACACAGCAGAGCTCTGATTTTGGATGGGCACTCCAAATGCCACTGAGTAACAGTAATTGAGTGGGGACTGCGGGCTACTACTCTTCAGCCAAGAACACGGGGTAGCCGGTTTGGTTGAAGCAGGATCAAATTCAAATAAATTCAGCCCCGGATTCTTTTATTTTATTTGTTTCAGACAGGAATGCACATGCAAATATTGACTAGGCAGATTCCTTTTCTGTTTTCTGAACAGTAGTGAGGAAAATGGGAATAGCTTTGTGCATGAAGAAAATTAATGGTTTTGGGGTGTTATTTTCAAATTGTTGTAAAGTTTGGCATAACAACATTTCTTTTATAATCTCTTTGATGGCTCAGGAATATTACTTTTCTTCTTTAGTAAAAGGTCACACAACTATATACCGTCTCTTAAAATCAGTGAATGCATAATGGCTTCTGCTGTTCTAGCAGGAATCATTAAACAAATTCATAAATCAATGAAGCACACCGATGCATTACTTTAATTATCATTTCTGTTCAGATGGTTGGTTTATGTAATGTAATTGTTTACTGTGTCTGAGTATTACACCAGAGAAGCTTGGCTGGATCTTCGTTTCAAAATCTATTCTAATTTCTTAAGCATTTTGATGGAATTAGCAAACAATGGAGTAGACTGAAGAAATGCAGTTAGAGGAAAAATACACCATCCTCCCCTTTTGGCATTTGGTATGAGATGATTTTAAACATTCCTGTCATTCTGTGTGTTTTCTTAGCGCTGAATGCTATCCTTAGATTTGTCAGCTAAGCCCCTGTAACAGTTTTTAGGCATTACAAAGCATTACATGTCATTAAGTAGACAGAATTTATGAGTTGCACTGTTGGCTTCAACGGTACCATGCTTAGGATATTCGACGTGACCAAACAGAAAATGATGGACATTAATAGCACGAGGAGCTCTGACATTTTTCTTTGAAATACAAGGAATAATGGGTCAAGATGAAATATTATAAAATTAATTTTCTTGGAATAATATTTTTCCTAGCATAGTGGTCCAGAATAGCTAAGTGTTTAACAATCCTGATTTATGTTTCTTGCAAAATCAAAGACTTGTCTTGGAAATCATGAGATTAAAACCCCTTCAACAACTATAATTTAGAATCTTATTTGTTTCTTGTGTTTTTAGCTTTTGGGGTTTGTGCTTTTGCTGAGAAATGAAACTCCCACAATCTGATAACCTTAGGCACTAGGGTTTTTTGGAATAAAATAAAACTAAGAATATCATGGAGCCCCTGTGATGGGATTTACAAGAGCCCAATGGCCTGGATGAAGTTAACTCAAGCAGCAAATTAGGGCCCTGCTCAGGGTATTGAACAGCAGGAAGTGTGGATATTCCTCAGCCAAACAGACTTCAAGAGATCTGAGTTGAAGACTGGGATTTCAGGGGAGTGTAAAGGGGAACCCCAGGCTGGAAGAGAGAGACTGAGAAAGGCTGTACACGTACAGTAATGCAGCATAGACTGTATTACATGAACAGATCATCTGGCTGAGAATGAGCTTTGCTTTTATCCCTGAAGACAGTATCAGCACAAGTCTTTCGCGTCCCTGTAGTCCCTCAAATTGGCTACAGTAGGACATTTGTGATTTACAGGCCTTCAAAACTGAATTTATTTGAAAGACTCTGTGATTCTGCTCACTACGTATCTTATGATCTATATATTCCTCTCATGTCCAGGCATGAGAATGCATATTTTTGTCCCGTGCTTTTCTGAACAAAGAGTGAAAGGTATTCATTTATTTGTAGAACACACAAGATGTTTAAGTGAGATATGCTACCTAAGTTTCTCATTAATGTTAACATGAGCTACACGTATATATCAGATGCAGTTCCCCTGAAGTGCGTATCTCCCAATACGCTGTACAATCCATCGTGGGATCTGAAGCTAATAAGTAGGTAATAGGGCCATCATATGAGTTTTCCTTATTTACAACTGTTATTAAAGTAATTCAAAAGCAGGACTGAGGACAAGAAGAATATATTAAACCATATTGCTTTCTAAATGAAAAAAGGCTGCGGTACAAGATGACCAGAACAATAAAATGTCATGTTTAATTCACCTCAAGGTTACTCCACCAAAGTCGGTGGGGTTTCATCGCAGATTAGTATGGCTTATTGTGTTGAAATTCTGTGGATCTTGTACATTCAGAAGTGAGTAGTACAGCATTTAGAGTTATATTTTAAAATCACACGCAGTATTTTAGAAATGGGCCACAGAAAACGACTCGTAAAGTTTTTAGAAGTAAATTGTTAAGCTGTTACAACTGCTCTACCCAGATATCCTTGGTGTAATCTGCAAGTTGAAGTATTTATGGTTTCTTTACCTTTTTCGACGTTTCAAAGAAAGATTTCATTTGGTTAAAAAAACCCTTAGTAATAATTCAGTAATGTTAATAATGCAATTTTTCCCCGGCGTCTTCAAAACTTCAACCATTCCATGTATGTAATGTTTCCTCCTCCTAGTAGTATGTGGCTTCATAGACTGTATAGGCTACTGCATAGGCTTGAAATCTCAAGGTATTCTCTAAAGGTTAGAATCTGTCTTAAGCAACAACCATTAGCATAAGCTGGTACGTAAGCTCTCCCTCTTGAACCTCAGCAGATCTTACGATTTAGAAGTCTATTGAACTTCTTGGCTTCTCATTCCTGGAGAATAACTTTTGTGCTGGTCCGTATCAGAAACGAGCTGAGGTGCCCAACACATGATAACAGGGAGAGCAGAAAACTGACATTCTTCCATGCTAACAGGCTTCAGCCCCAGAATATGAATGATTGGTGTTGTACAATTTCTTTTTCTATCTGAAACTTGTCAAGCAGTGTAAAGGAATTCTCACTGTTTTGACTCATTTGTGGAAATCTGTAATCAAAATTGCAATCAGCTGCTGAAGTGCTCCATGGAATCTTATTTTAGAAACATGTTAGCATTAATTGTGTTTTGTTAGCATTAGGAAAAGAATATTTTCAGCGGATACCGGATCATACATATCAAGGTATTTGGGACAAAAATAAAATAACATGTCACTTGAGCCCTGACGCTTCAGAAAAGGAAAGGGACTTGTAGATTTAATTGAGCCTGTTTTTCCTGTACATTATTCTAAATTACTCTTCCAAACACAACTTTCTCTGAGAAATATCTAGATGCATTTAGGCCTCCAGAAAAATACCTGGCACCAACCTAATTCTCTTTTGTCTTGAGGCAAGATTGTATGGTACATCTCTCGGCAACAGCACAAACCTCTTTTCCCTTTCTTGTAAGGACAACTCCAGTGAGTAGTTTGGGGAGGGATACACTCATAAGACAGAGGGATTTCATATTTCATAGTGAAACACACAGAAGAAGCCACCTCATGAAAGATGATGTCATGAAACAAATAAGAACAGAAGCTGTACGAATAGGAAAGAACATTGTCAGCATTGCAGTTTCAAGTGACTTTCTTGTTTATAAATAATTTACTGACATCAAATGTCAACAGGATCCACTCGTAGATCCAACTTGGAACAATACAAAATGCTTAGGAGTTGAAATTCATTGCAAGAAACATGAGCACATTCATATAACATGACTGTCTTCAAATTAACCTGTTCACTGTTTATCCTTGGGTTTTATACAAGTTTCACTACCAGGGTGGCTACAGAAAAATGTGACCTTGTATCACGAATTATCTACCTGGGTTTATGTGCAGCAGTTGCAATGATTTATTTGGGGTCTTATGTTTGTTTGGGTTTTTGTTTGTTTGGTTTGTTGGTTTTGGTGTTTTTTAATATGGTCATTTTATTGAACATTGTGAACGTGCTCAGCCCTGTACTTTACACTGAAGAAGGCTGCCCCATGGGACTTCTCTCCTTAGACAGTGCAGTTCAGGCACACAGAATTAAGACCTCTGATTTACCATGTCAGAAGAGATTTTTGTTCTTCCTTTGCCCTGTCATACTGTAGTTCTTTGTTATCTGGTAGAGGCAGCTTCTCTCCTCAATGAACCAGTCAGCGGCATTGGCATCCTCTACAAGGTTTCGGTAGCTCCCTGTAGAGTCTAACACCAAAACAAGGCAGGGAGAGAGATATATTATCTGTATTATTACCCGCAATTATGGTTCCATCTAAATAAATAGTCATGGTCCTGGAGAAGAAAATGAGGGTATGGCTGATCCTTGGGGAGCTACTCAAGGGAGACTGTTCCCCCTGAATGGTGAGGTCTGTACAACACTCGCTCTCATATCACAGCTGAGGAAAAGAGGTTTGTTTAGGGGACTTTTCTTCACGCTGTTTTCAAAATGGGTCCATGCCCCAAGGGCAAGGCCTAGTCTCCAGATGGAAAATAGTGAGGTAACAGGGCTTCAGCTACAGACCAAACAGCCAAATGTCTTCACCAAAGCTACCCTGATTTATTTATTTTTACAAGGTTTTGATTCATTTGGTTTGAGTGAAATGGCTGCTATTTCTGCCTTTGCTCAGTTTGAACATGTTTTAATAGAGGATTAGTCTCCTCAGGCAGGTGCAAGGAAGGTGCTTACAGGATACGACAGTGAAAAGAAACGGCCGGTAGGGAAAAAACCTCAACATGTTGTGGTATAATGAGCCCATTTAAACAGAAGTGAATGTTTGACATTTACATTTCCCTGTCTCTTGTACAAGGCCAGAACTATGTTCTGAAAATATAAAAATGATGGAAAATATTTTGCTTAAAAAAGGAAAAAAACCCAACCCTTTCATTTTCTCAGCCTCCAGACCTAAAAGCTTGTCATGGGAAAAACTGGGTGCACTCCATCCCTAGGGACAACTCGCTTCTCAGTTGTTGCACAGATCAGCTCTGGTGTCACTTCAGAGAAAAGATACTTACTCCTTTCTCAGCCAGTGGTGACACAGCCAGCAGTATTTAAAAATTAAAGAAAAAAATATTAAAGGAAGGAAAGAAATGAAAGTAAAATTGATGAAAATTAGAGACTGGGAGTAGGAGAATTACAAGAGAGGGGAAGAATTAATAAAGCCTATGTTATTTACTCTAACTTTCTAAAGCCATGACTAATGCATAATTTAAATATGTTTAATTAATTAATCCAGTAAATGGATACCTAGCAATTTCAAGGAGCTGGCAAATAAGCTAAAATAGATTACATTATCAGAATAGGCAGAGAGCATGCCCAATAATATCAGAGCTAATTTGTCTGTTAAATAACACATCATCGTTCCACTACAAATTCTGCCTTTAAACCTCTTTCCTCTGTTGCACCTATGGATGGTAAGGCTGATGGTTTGCAAAGCATATTGTTTATTATGCTGGTGGATATCGTCTCATTGTCATCTGTTTTCTACTGTTTGTTCTGTCCTGCACTTGCATGTAGCACAGGAATGTTTCCAATCTGTTCAGAAGCAATTTAGCACAATGGGCTCCTAGTAAGAACAAGGGCCAGTAGACAGCACACTGATACTACTAATAAATTAATAACTGGAATAGCACTGAGTAGTTCATACTATGGTTTAGTGCTTGAAAGCCACAGACATAATGAAGACGCATTTTCTATTTAGTTTTCTAAGAAAGGTAAAGAATAAGAGACACTTTTCTTCTTTATGATAAATCTGATTTATAGTATTTTTCCATGTCTTCAAAATTTTTAGGAAATGAATGACTATATTAAAAAGTAAGAACAACAGTGAAAATCAAAGAGCTGGTATCCATATGAACAAAACTATGTAGATGGAACAAAGGCTGGTCTGGGTGTCTGCCAAAACTCATATCCCACATGGATCCCTTTAGACTCAACTGAACTTGGCTTTGATGATGGAGACACAGGGCAAAAGAGGAAGGAATACGGCCATAGCAACACGGTTTTGTGGCAGCAAAAGGGATGTAAACACTTGTACAGGTAAAGATTGTATTGTAGTAAGAACTGGAGGAAATGAGAGTGGAAAAGACAAAATCTGCATAAGGTTGCTTTTTGACCTGCTTGTGAACCAAAATACAATAAAATTCATAATAAAATGTCAAAGGAAAGTTTTACATCAGAAACCAGTGGAAGACAGGAAAACAGTGAAGCATTCACAAAGAAACCCGATCCCACCTATCTCATTCCCAGAAAGATTAAGATAAATTCAGAAATGATTTTGATCCTTCTATAAAGTCTTAAACCTTCTTAATATAACATAGAAACAATCTTGGCTTAATTTCAAAAGGCCAATGTGTATTTTTCAATTGCTGACATCTGAATACCTCATTAGTATGTTGAAATTGTCACTCAAATGGCTGTTTTATTTGCTTAAGTGCTGATTTAATAGACCGAATGCAGGATTTGGCAGCACTGTTAAGGCACCCATATTTGAAAATTGAGTGCTGACTTTGAATTATATGTGACTGTATTTGTGACGCTCTTCAGTGAAAACAAGCCTCCTATCTATCCATCATGGCAATTCTCACATCAAAACCTGATGTACTGAACACAATCAGCCTATCGGATGTGACACTGCGTGTAGAGTTTGTCTTACTTTTTTTTGTTTTAAAATCAGGTTACAGGAAAGCATTAAACATTTTTTTAATTTGAACTGTTCCCTTACAATTAAGATTTCAGTTCTTGAGTATAATAGCTGATGTGAGTTTGGAGGAAAAAGACTAGAGAACAGCCCTGTGGTTAGCAGAAGTAGTGAGACCACAAGCTTAAAAGGTCCAGAAAGTATGAAGAGGGAACAGAAGAAATAAGGGTACTGTGAATGGCACCCTTGTGGATGACCAGTGGATGATGAATACTGGAAGGCAGTTAGATACCTGCCCTCTTTGAATTCCCATTCTGCATACAGGAAACTATCTAAAAGGTGGGTTTTAAGATGAAAACCTCTCTTAAACACTGAAGATGGAACTGACCAGTCTGGGGTTTCGGCTAGGCCGGGTCACTGAATATTCAAAACTAAAACACACCAAGGCAGCAACTATCTACCAACATCTCAAGACCTCCTCTATTGTAAGAAATTAATCTGATATTATAAGATAAAGCTGTTTGAAATGAATCTGAATGTATAACATCCCTTTAAAATGAGAGTTAACTCATTTGGTTAATAAATGGTTTATCCTTGTAAGAGTTTTATAGTAGTGCGGGACAGCTTTGTGGAACAGGAGGAGCCTCCTTCTCTGTAGCTTTTCTATTACCATTAACTGCAAGCACACATAAAAGGTGCTATGGTTGCAAAATATTATTATTCAAACCTATCAATGCTAAAATTCCTTTTTTACCTAATCTGCCCTCACAGCTTGAAACACGCTGGCAGTTCCTGAAGTACTGGTGTTTCATCCAGACGAGCTCTGGCATAATTCCAACACTGATTCTGACCCTTAAAAGGCCTGGGACTTCAGTTCAGGCCAGTCAATCACATCGAACCGTGACAGATCTGTGGTGTGCGCAAATACCATGGAATGGCTATTATGCTGCCCTCACACTCATTTTAACTTGCTCCTCTGAAGATCTTGGATCGGGTTTACAGGGCACTATCGCTGCTTTTTTAAAAAAAAAAAAAAAAAAAAAGGTATGATTGATGTACAATGCAACAAATGCCTTCAAAAAAAGAACAAATATTTGTCCACATAACCACAGCCACAGTGGGAAGCACAAACAGATATTTGAGTGTCCAAATATGTGCATGTAAAATCAGAAGGAATTGTTGAAAACTGACATATTCTTCAATGAGACGTTTTTATTTTTTAAATTGATAATGCCTATTACATTGAAACTGCTTTGCATTTTTACAGTTAGCGAATGTCAATAAATCCATGGCATGTAAAAGGGCATCGCTTCCATGGCAGCTATCAGAATTGTATACTTTGTCAAATATATGTACCTCTTAATTCAATAATCTTTAAAAGCAGTACTCAGTGTGGCTTACAGTATGACACCTGACCTTTTCTTAATGTCAAATACCATTTTACTTTAGCATGGAAAATTATTATATTTTTATAAATATAATAATTATTCTTGGGGGAAAAAAAGTCTTAAAGAAATAGCTAGGGAAACTGATCAGCTAATCAATCATTTCACTTGACAGCGATTTTATGTATTACTGCTGACATTTCTGCGAGTACCCTAAACAGGCCCATGGCATAACAGAAAACAGGAACTGGAAGTCAAAATTCTGCTTGTAATACTGGTCTCTTAGTTGTGTAGATAAAAACCAAAATTCTATTGTGCTGATTGGCAAGAAGAATGTAGCATGAAGTTGTTTTTCCAGCCAAGCTAGATAAAAATCTCTGGCGATGGTTTTACAGTATGTGGTTTGGAACTTTCCTTAAAGGTGGGTAAGTTAAGTACAATTTACAAAATACCTATTTAGTTGTGATAGATATCTCCAGTTCTGCCTTAAAAGCAAGCTGGCAACCAGTGGAGATAAAGAATTCAGTTCCACATCATTAGGAGATACAGAATTTTTCTGCTGCACTAAGCAAATAAACTTGCCACTGAATGAAATGTATCAGTTAGACTTGAATCTGTTGCTTGACCAGCGTGTTCATATTCATTATCTATCAGCATGTACTTTTCTTTTCATGTTGACAGGATAAACCTCATTTATTCACGTGGGCATTCGTGCTAGCGATAGAGTGTGGGTTAAAAAAGGACTCTGAAAAATACGTGTATTTTTTACTTATCTTTATACATGTAAATGTAGGAACACATGCTTGCCTACAGAGCAGCTGGGTTGTACTTAAAATCTTGCACAGAGAAGCGCATTGTCCTCTCTGTTGAGATAGACCAAGGCAGAATTTGGCACCGTGGAAGAAAACCAATGTACCTTCTTTTTGTTTATGATGTACCTCCAATGGAGCTGCGTGTGCCAGAAAATTGTTCCTTAAATAGCAGCCTTCTTCACCTTCCATGCTTGGCTTTGACATTGTTTTCTTTATGAGGTAAAGTGTAGAAGGATACAGCGCAGTCTTAGCGTGGCTTAGCAAGAGAGGAGTACCAGATTTAGACTTTGTTTATGACATAGTTCTTCTATGAATATGCAAGCAAAAATCAAAAGGCTCTCCAGCTTGCAAAAAAAAAGAATTAATTATGAAACCCCACAACAAACCTAATGAGAACTTTAACAATTCCTGATTCAAACGTTATATTAGAGGGCAAAGGAGTAGCAGAGATGAATCAGTTGCCTTACTAATGTATGAAAAAAATGGAGGAATCAGCTGCATTCATGAGTACGGAGAACATGAGAGTATTTTGGAATATTTATGTGAATATCTTAGGTTCTCCAGATATCTGCAGCTTATTTATTGGGGTAAAGAGAGGTTAAAGACTGGGAGCCAGGATATTGCTATTTGAAAGAGCTTTCCACCTCCAGAAGTCTCTTTCCTAAAGATAATAGAAGACTCAGCCACCTAGACAGTAATTTTTCAAAATGAACCACCATATAAAGAGGAGAGAATTTGCCTGAGACAGCATTTTATTACTGCTGTTACAGACTTTGCTAAATTTGGCCTCGGCGTTTTACCCCTAGCCATTCAGTAACTGAAATGACCAATAGAGGCTGCGACCACAGCTCCAAAAAAAACCTGTGCTGCCTACTTGTAATGCATTGCTGGTTGCTTGGCTTCCCTTAAAAGTCAACTACTCATTTGCAGTTGATATAAGTCTTTCTGTACAAGGCTGGAGAAAAGGTAATGTGACTTATGAACCTGCTTTTCAGGACACGGACAAAAGTCCACTTCAAGATCTACTGAATTGGCTGGTGCTGTTTTCCATCATGGGAAGTTACTACCCCAGAGCTCTGACAGAGGAAGGAGGTCATGTGAGTGCTTTTCAATCCATTTCAGGCAAAATGAGCTGGGTTAGCTCATACTCACCTTCAACAGTTCATTAAGCTTTCCCAGCTCATTTTGCCTGCAATGCAAAGGAATGTGTACACTAACTCCTCCAGAAGCAGAGATGAGGGGATGGCAACTTCTGGCAGAGGAAGGCAACGGGCCACTGGGGAAAAAGCCATTTTCCATTGCTTGTTCAGGAATGCTTTTCTGTGAACTCTCAGCCAAAGCAGACAAAGCCCTACCTTTTATGCAAGGCAAACTAAAATCTAGCCCAATGAGGCTACCTGAGACAATTTCGTTAAGGCTGATGCTCGGCAGAAGGTCCTTCACAAAAATCAATGTGACAACTGTTTTAAACAAGAGCTGATCATGGAAAAACTGCTCACTTTGAAAACAAGAAGTGAATGCTTAATTCAAATTTTACTTAATATATAGATATGAACACTTTCAAAGACTGAAGGACAAGAGGGAATAAGAAAAAGGCACTAGGTAGATAAAGACAGAGATCCCTGTACATCCTTGATCACAGCCTAACTAACCAATGTTTTTTCATGATACAAGAGAGGCTTCAGAGTCTTTGGACAGAAAAATATACAAGTGTTTCTGTGCGCATTACTGTAGGTGAACCTGTTTTTGCAGGGGGGTTGGACCAGATGATCTCCAGGGGTCCTTTCCAACCCTTACCGTTCTGTGATTCTGTGTGATTCAATTTTAAAACCAGGTTGAAAAACAGCTGCTATTTCATGAGGATCTTAAATGTGCAGTTTTGTCCAATAGGCCACTGAATTTAACTTGCATCAGATGAATCATTCCCTACTCTCACAGTTCAAGTAAATTAAATGCTTTAGCTATGGGATTTCAGGGCCCATAAGCCCAATTATGAAAACTCCTCAGGCCCAACTATAGTATCTGGTATCACACACAGTTCTGCTTCCTCACATAATAGTTAGAGTGTGCGGAATCAGGTCCTTAGCCAGCTAAGAACAATAAACCTAATGGCAGTATGTAAGGGGGAATAATTTGAAGGTATAGTAATACGTACTATGTAAGGATCTTGCACATGTCATCTTCTCTTTTCAGTTGCAAATTTATCTCTTTTAATGTGAGCGAATGAAGTATGGAAAGAGATAAGGAAGAGAACATGACACTGGAAGCCTAACTGGTTTGGCTTAAAATGCAGCAGCGCCCACTGCTTTGTTGAAGGAATGTAACCTGCTGGTGACAGCAATCATGACTTGACAGAGGATCAATCACAAGAGTTACAAGTGCTTTGCCCTTTTTCTGATATGTGACAGTTTTGGAAAGCAACATCCTAGATAATCCCTTGTGGAACAACTTTTTGGATTATCTCTAGTGACCCTAGTTTTCCTACGCAAACATAAATGTGCTTCATATTATTAGCCCCAGTTAGGATAATAGCCTTGGTAACAATGAGATGCAGAATAACTAAGGAGCTTTACTGTGCTTGACAGTTACAAAAGGCACCTTGAACAAACAGAATAAAACAACAACGACAAAAAATGCTTAAATCTACCTTCAGCTGCACTGCACAACTCTGGTGGGAACTATGAGGAGTTTGATTTATTCCTTGCATTTCTTCTGTTTTCAGCCAGTACAACTTTAATGAAATAACTAATTTAATTTCCTTCCAAAAATCACACTTACATGAGGTTAAAATTGGAATATCCCAGCAGAGAGCCAGACCTCTTTTATTTGGCCACTGTTCATCCTGTAACTACATGTGGCTCCTGCATTAGCAAAATCTTCCATGCCCGGTAACTAGAAGAACACTGGAAAGATTAGGACACACAAAATTTTGAAAGGATTTGCCAAGTTTGACATTTGCACCTGTGTAACTAGCAAAGGACAAAGTTTAGCCCTTAATATTATTTTATCCTGGCAGCATTTTAATATATCCTGGTTTGATTTTGCATCAACTCCTAACTCCTTAACAGTTTTAAATACGGTTGTGACTTACCGCTGGGGTCACTGAACAATGTTAGCTAAACATCCAGAGTGTGATATTTGATTACAGTTAAGCTTTTCCAAAAGCCAAGAGGAATCCATGAGGAAAATGCTAGAGATGGAATTTTTTAAGAGCCTACACGGCTACAAATTCACATAGCTTATTAACATATATTTTAAGAATATTGATTCCAATGAAGAAACGCACCCACAAAGAGAGACCCAAGATAAAAGTTAATGTGTAAATTGCTTTAAAAACTGTAGTTACTGTAATTACATGGAGCATTTTACAAGCAGCTAGGGACTGCTTTGGATAGATGACTGAAATTTAATCAGTATCTGGCACAGATTGCCTTTCTTTCACACCTCACATTTCTGAAGTACTATTCTAGGGAAAGCTGCTAGAATTGTGAGCCTTTATTATCACATTTGATCTCTCCACGCAGTTTCTGAAAGACTGACTTTCCAGATCTCATAGAAGATATGGGTCTGGGTCTTTTTTTCTCAGGAGCATATGTCTTTCTTTTCCTTTTTGGGCAAACTTCATCAGCTCTCCAGGCTCAGGTTTGTGATCACATGGAATATTACATACGAAACGCAGAAAATGTTGGTTTGTTAATGCTGCCACCTGAGACTACAAGATAAAGGAAGCATGCACAGCCCTTTGTACTCTGAGTACATAAACACTTGTGCTAAACCCTTTATAAAATACAACTTATTTCTTCTACAGGCTTTATTTTGTTATTTGTATTAGCTGTCAAGAAACTGCCGGTTAAGAAAAGGGAGCCTCAAATGATCTATGCCTTTTAAAGGAAGAAGGAAACAGAAAATAATTAGATATGGTAAATGTGAAAATTGATCTGTCTGAAGAGTGTGCAGTTTACACGCCAGAAATCAATCAGTTTACACCAAACAGATTAAAATCATGTATCATTATTTTTAATGGTTCGAGATGTAAAGGTCTGAAAGTCTAAATAGAATGCCTGATGATTACTTTTATTAAAATCCTAAGTATTGGAAGAAATACAATGGCTGTCTAGATTGATTACTATATTATCTGCTTTGCAGAAAAATAATATCCTTGACTTGCTGCTTGTTGCTAAAATCCTCATTACTATGCCTAATATACTCTGTCCCTGGAGTAAATTAAAGCATTTCCTTCTTTTGTACTGTGGTTTCCTCAACATTGGATTCTTAGAAATACTGGGACTATGCTGTGACATCCGAGTTCTAGAGATCAATTTATAGCTGTTAAAGATCATGAAGAATTGCCCATTAAAACAGTTCCTATTTGACAAATAACAACATTTGTGTTTAGCCTGGAGATTTATCAAGCAGACAGAGCACTTATTCCTGATGCCTGAATGAAGGTCTGCATGAACAAACTTATTAATCAGTTAGTGCTGGGTTTTAAAACACCTGTCTTATTTTTTTAAAAAAATAAACCAACACCCAAACACAAAGCAACAAACCCAAACCACACCAACCTGCGCTTTTACATATATTAAAATTGCACTCCAGGTTTGATAGCACTGGGAAGTGCTTATGTCAAGGTGTCATAGCCACAGGGCATACCACCAACAGACAGTAAAAGCTCTGATATAAAAACCAGTTTTCTCTTTCTTGAGAAATGCTCACATATTGTTTTAATCTAAGGCTAGAGATATGATGGATTACGCACATCCATATGCATATTGCATTTAGGCATACAAAAACTCAAGCAGATGATGATTGCATTTCTTCACATAGAGCAAGTGTGCTTGTTACTGAAGTCACGGGGAGCACTGCTACTGACCTCATTAGCTTTTCAGAGGTTCTGAATTCTGATTCACTGGACACTTCAATATCTAAAAAGTTCTAAACTAAAAACGATCTTTGAATTATTCCTTAATTATTTGTGAGCAAACCCCATCTTCTTAAGCAAAACCTTTTGACAAAATGAAAATGCTTCATTTTCATTTTGGGTTGTAACACTGTGTTAATAAAAGCACATAAACAAAAATATTTCCTAGATAAAGGTTTGTTCACCAAACACCAATATGTTACCAGTTTTGCTCCTGGTTTTGTTTCCAAAGAAAACATTGGTTAAATTGATACCATTCTGTTGAATTTATCAGCACTGCCGAAACTGCACACTATGAAAGAAGATGGTTTCATCAAAGCTGTTCCAAGCAGCTTAGTTATTAAATCCACTGGGGAAAAAAGCGAGCTTTACATAGGTCCCAGTTACAGAGAGTCTACTGTTTGCTAGTAGAGGGATCAGCATGACTAAAATGAGGAGGTATGGATAAGACAAAAGTTTCTAAAGAAAGCTTTGTGGTTCATCATCCTACTTAATTTCTCTGAGGATTATGTAAAGGTTGCTAAACATTGTGGATTTCTGTTCAAAATGAACACAGTATATGACTACCTAATTTCTGTTTACTGTTCGAACTGCTGCAGGTATATAGATATTTTAACAGCAAATCATGAATTTGGCCCTCATGTTTTATCGTATGGATTCTGCATGCTGTAACTTCTCTGTTTCTTAAGGGTAGGTTCAAAATCCAAGTACTACTTATTTTAAAAAGGAATGAATAATAGGAATACCATTTTCTTCCATGGATATTTTTATTCTGTGTTTATAGAGCATTTATTTTTTCAAAGCTGAATACTAATATTAACCAAACAATCATCACAACATCCTTGTGTGCCAGGTTTTACACATAAAGAAAAGAGAAACAACAACAAAAAGAGATGTAAAATACAGTGCCTAGTCCTGTAACTGAGGTTTCAAGCTACTAAAGTAATGCAAATAACAATAATGGTATGAGAGAAACCTTTCAAGTTTGAGTGTCTAACTGGCTTGATTTTCATAGGTTTAGACTTCTGAGCACTCACAACTCCCTTTGAAGTCGATTGAAAATGTGAGCCTCAGCACACATTAAAATCAGACCACTAATTTAGATGCTTAAACATGAAATTTAAATTCACAACTTCAGGTTTGGAAAAATTCGCCTAGGTGACTTTTCCAAAAGTACCTTACAAAACAGTGTCAGAACTGGAAGATTCTTGATTTGTGACACCTTGTCTTTGCAGATTCCAGCGTAGACACTATGGGCTAAACACACCACGTACACTATGACTGATCTACACAGCTAAAGCAAGTTGGCTTGGGAAGAGATTATTGCACACTAATACAGTCCAAAAATTTGTATGAGATACTGCAAGAACATGAGAAATGTCCCTTCCTCCCAGAGAAACCTAACTACAAAACTGGCTGATAAAACATTGCTTCAGGGAGAGGACTCGGTGAATTCTGGTTGTTTCATATAGACTCTTCCAGTCACCCATTTGCATGTTACCTCCTACCATGTTACAGAGAAAGCTCTCACAAAACTGTCTGGAACAGCTGTTTTATCACCTACACAATTTCTATAGTTTAGCCTTTCTTACACCTTTCAGCATTTATGCACCAGATTTTCCTGTCCAGTGTCCTAAAGTCACAAGCAACTTTTCTTCCTATATACAAGGGACCTAATTATGGTTGTTACTGTGCAGATACTAAGAGAAGCGAGACTATGCGGAACATCTTCCTCATCAGCTGACAGTCACAGCAGAAAGGTCACAGTACAGAAAGGACGTTCCTTGATCTGTATGACTTTCCAGCTTTTATGAGATGGCCAAAGTTCCCTTTATGTCACGTCTGCAGCAAAAGCCAAGAAGCAATGACTTGGACACACTATGATTCCCTAAAATTGAAATAAGAGTTAGCATTGGTGAAATCTGCCTAGTTCACCTCTTTATGTAGATATGTCTTGAGATACGTCTAACTTAGTAAGTACTGCTACTCAATAGTGTGAAATATCAAATCTGTGTGACCCAACATACATGTCGTCTATATTTCATGACATTTTAATTCAGCCTAGTTCTACATTAGTCCTGTGGTCTGAATGCCCACAACTAGTCAAATCATCCTCCAACTTAGTGATATCCAGGAGGAACAAGGCCGGTTTTGGATGTGGGCCACAGCTCAGTGCTTTGGGAGAACAAGGAGATTTGCTTCAAGAGCTTAGTCCTAATTTTTGGGCACCCCCATAAGGTACACAGTCCATCCACTCTCCCATATTGGCTCTGTAGCTTGAGACTTTCGATGCCAGCATGCACCAAGAGTTTGCCTACAGTGTAAGACAATAAGGTGGGCACTAGTCAAAAATCTTGGGGCTATAAACCTGAGAAACAGAAGAGGATTAGGGAGTTGCAGTGATCTAAGCCTGGTAATTACAAAAAGTTGCTTGATTCTTTTAATCATCAGGAAGAGATACTGCAATCTCACTTGCTGAAGTCCCATCTGAAAGTCCTGCTCAAAGACAATGAAAGAACAAAATCATGGATTAATGTTACAGCTGTACTAAAAACACGTAAAATCCAAACAGCATTGTAAATTAGGAAAGTTTACCATGGTTTAGTGTCTTTACTTTGCATGACATTTTGGGAGAGAATGAGGCATACGAACATCAAAAACGAATCAACTTAAATTAGGGTGCTTGCAACTTTAATTATTAGCACCCCCAAGTCTGGTTTTATAGAATAGAGATCACCTACATGGCATTTGAAAACCATTGGGTGTAAGTTTATAGTGGTAACAGCAAGTCTAATTTTCTTTCATACTTAGTATTTAATAGCTACAGAATGCTGCCCAAGGGGAAAAAAGTCAACAAGTAGTAACTTGATATTTATTCTACACAGACGTGAAGAAAGCTTAAAGAAATACACAATGTCTGAAACACTGACATGTATAACTATTTTAATTGTAACGTTGCTTTTCTTCTAGATTTTTCTGCTCTGGTATACGCTGAAATAATTGGTGCACTTTTCAGCCAACAAAAACCATCCCAGAACCAGCCCCCAACCCGCCAGAAAATCTTTTTGAAAAGCCCACGGTGGAATCATAAAAATCGCCACCAAGTTTGCACAGTCTGAAGTTGAGGATGTGGTGTTATCATTGTGTATAAATGATGCTGTCTTTCCTAGTCTAGATTATATTGTATATATGGACTCCTTCCCCTCCTGGTATTTCTCATCTATCTTGAGAATATTACTAAAGACTCCTCCAAGCTTTTCAGGTGCAGAGACCCACAGCCCTACTATTTTGGTAAGGGACCAGGAATACAGGGTGATGAACAGGACAGTGCTGGAAATCTTAAAGTCTCCTTAGCCCTCCACGCCTGCACAAACAGAAACAATCCTGCTATAGAAGCACTGTTACTATTTTTCCTTTTTTTTTTTTTTGCAGATGGAAGCGGAGGCATAGTAAATGTAGGTGGTTTACCCAAAATCGTGTGGGAAGTTTGTGGCAGAACCAATATGGAGAGTAAAGTTTATCCCCATCGTTTGCATCTGTATCTCTTCCTGACACAGATTCTTAAACATGCTTAAGATAAAGGCCGTATGAAACACTCAGGTCATCATTTTAAATTAACATATCTATTTTTACAGTGGATAATTTTCATTTCATTGAGATTTATATTCATAGTAAATATATCTGGTGCCTCAGTTCCTTTTTTAACACAAGAATTCTCGTTGGTGTTGCATTTTAAGCCAAATTAAATTATAAAAATGCTCAGTTGTGTAACTATCAACACCACAGTATTTCTTCTTATTATGGAGACAAACAAGGAGTACATTGGAAAAAAAAATCGTGAATCTCATTTCTGATCCTAATGAAGCAAGTAACCCATTATACCAAGGTTAATTTGTTGACTCATGATTTCCACTTATCCAATGATATACTGAATCATATGAACAAACCTCTACATCTAATCAGTTTTTTTTATTGAATCCTGACCTTTTATACACCTTCTTCTTGATTATGAATGACAGTGACCTTTATCTAATTTAAAACACACATACTGATGCAAAAATATGCAAAGTACACATGTAAATTCTGAATTAAGATGAAGATGTGCATAATCTTCCAGGGAGAAATTGCTTTAGAGAGAGATGTTTATATTAGGGCCAATTGAGGGTATGTGGGGAGAAAAAGTGAATTAACCAGAACTCAGATGGGTTTGAAGGAACAGCTGCAGAGATACAGAAGTCTGTTTAGATTTTCTCAGCTTCTATTTAGAATTCTGAAATGTCAATATAAATATCAATTTTTATTATGCTGTTCAGCTTTTTACGGCATTCATGAAATGATCAAAATGCAATAAAGTCAGACAAAACACCTCTTTACCTAAGATTTGGCAAACTGTACCTCAATATTGCATTTATGTTTCACTCAAAATACATAATATTCATTTTCTACAACACAAAAGCTGGGTCAAATTCACACCATTATAAAACTGGCTGGGTTCACTTTGCCATTTATCTCATTAAAGAGGATTGGTAAGAGCATCATCTGAAGATGGTCTTTTTAGTCCAGGATATAATTGCGAACTGCTGTAAATGCCAGAAAAAATATAAGAGGAGTGACTCCTGGGGAAAAGAACTCCCCAACTTTCCTTTTGCTTTTTACTTTTTCTTCACTAATGGGTCTGCATTGAAATTACTAAAGATGAACCCAGCCATGGGCACAGTCTGAACCGCTGTGTAATCCTATAATCCACTCTCTCTTTTCACAAGTCATTCCTTCCTCTGAATTGCTGTGAACCTACGTTGTAGATCAGCAGCTTTGCTCTAGCCTCGCTCTTAAAAATATATTTATAAACTCTTATACATACAGAAAATTTGCAAAACTTGATGTAAAGACTGTCAAAGCAAAAATCCAACAAATGCATTCCTCTGAGAGACTCCAACCAAACAGTACCTGGCATTAGCATGTACTTTCATGATTAACAACAGGGGGTTGTCAGACTGCTGTTTCTGAAATAAACAGATTTATCCTGACAGATAATCAGCAGTTTGCACTAGCTAATACATGTCATCATCCGCCATCGACATCATTACATTAAAAGCACACTTAGTATAATGTTTTGCAGGAAATTAAACAGGTTTTATGATAACGCTTTTGGTGGATTTTTTTGGGGAACGTAGACGGAAGCCTGGGGAAGAAACTGGAACATTAGAGAAAAGATGTAAGTCAAACAAGACAGGGAAGATCCCCAGATATGCCACATCCTATTTAGTTTTTCACAATCTATTAATGTAATTTCTGAATACAATAAACCCAAATGTTCTGACTGTAAATCATGTCTTGTAGTTTCAAGCAGGCCTTGGCTGTCCCTCATATACTCATCTGTGTTACCTCAATACTCTTCTGTATCCGTCCATCTGTCCTGCCTATTCCACATAAAAAATACCTACATAACACACCTCTGTGAAATACATCAGATCTTGCTACTTATCAACGTATTTTTGAGACTGGCTGGTGGACTTTGGGAGACCAATCATATTGAGAATCCCCTGCACAATTTTCTGGAAGTTGAATATTTATCCTCTTCAACTTTCAGGCATCTCTCTGTGGACCCTCCCTTGCAAAAGAAGACAACCGGTTACGCATAACTCATTGGACGAGAAGTTGCAGAAGGTAATGAAATATGGAAAAGTTTGGTGCAGAGCAGCTTTGTGACCTGCAGGGAATGTGGAACAATGTCACTTATACACGGGGTCCCTGAAGACCCCTCCCTCTGAGCTGCATACTTAATCAGTTGGCTCTTTCTGCAGGGATCAAGTTCGGACTCGGAGAACAATGAAGTTTTAGTAAGAAAAACAAAATATACATCCCCTATAACCTCCAAGTAAACCATTCTTGCCTCAGTTGTAAAGGTGATGGGAACTATACACCCTCAGGTTTGCCGAGGCAGACTCTGCAATTTCTTTCTTTTTTAAATTGTAGGTTGTCAATTAACGTTCCACTCTTACTGTTCCGTGAACTCCCCTAATGCTGGTAGCGCAAAGACCAAGTAGCAGAAATTGCATGCGGGCTGTTACTTGACTTCAACAACTATTTCATCCTCTTCCTTACAGTGCAATTTCTAAGTCACAGGCTCCTTTTTAGGGACAAATTAGATATCGAGGTCCTGGCTCTGGCGGCCTATTGTAACTAGCTTTAGTTCTCCACAGATAGAACCTGCATCTCTCTCTCAGGCCTTTGTCTCACATGGGATGCATTTTGTCTCTTCTGCCTTCCTCCTTCATAACTTGGTAGGAAGACAAACAAGAAAGAGTAGCTAGTTACTTAGGGATTCAGTTTTATCCATTCACGCTCATGCATTTTCACATAACATTCCCCCTAATGTTACTAAATCCCCCAATCTTCCCCAGCCAAACCAGCAGAATTAAAACAGTGGGAGGGACGAAGTCTTTACATGACAAATGTAACCTTTAAATAAATGAGTGGCAGCATCACACAGACTTTAAACACGTTTTAATTCCTACATCCTCTCTGTCTCTTATGAAAGGTAATCTTTAAGAAACATGTATGTCTTGGTTAAACATCTCTTACCCTCCTTTCCCCCTTTATTTATTTTCCCTCTTCCTAATATTTCATTCCCAGTTGTTAAAACTAATGCAGAGTTTTGCCACAGATCTTTTACTTGGGACAAAACCTCAGCACCTTATACTCTGATGTGGAATGGAGAAATAAATTCTAATCTAACCAAATGATTTCAGAGGGGTTTTTAAAATTATTTTTCTTTCTGAAAGAACTGAATTTCTCCTGACCCACATTCTGCATATTTCTTGTACTCAGTGATGTTTGAGGCTGCTTAGATTTTCATTCGCATTAGATATTTGGGGTCCAAAGGTCAAACGAGCATTGCTTTTGAGTCAGAAGCCTTCTGGCTGCATTTCTAATTGTTAATCTTTTCACACTGAGAGAAATAAAAAAGTAAGAGGCAGTTCAAGCTACCCCAAATAAACAGACAGAAGTAAATCAACAATTACTTTCCCTGTGTGGACTGCGCTTGCTCATTTCTCCTCAAGAGATAACACTCTCTGACATAACGTCAGATAACCATGTTCAATGTTTCACAGACTTGCCATTTAAAGATTCATTTCCACTCCACTTACTTTCTTTTTATCTACCCCTCTTTTGGTGTATTTCATCTGTGAAAATTTTCATGTATGCTCCCCAGGAAAGGTGTTGGGGTGAGAGGGAAGCAAAAGGGTCCGACTTAAAACACCTCTAGACGTTATAAAAGGAGTACGATAGGACAGAAAAATGAAATGCTCTCATGAGTATAAGTTGTTTGCATAAAATTCTCAACTGTTACGAAAGCTTCAGTGCAGTTCCTGAGGAAGATGGATATGTAAAGCCTCAGGTTAATTTCAATCATTACCAAGCATTTTACATCTGCTGAAGAATTCCAAACTTATAAAGGGGTGTCAATCTAAAGCTTTAGACCAAAATAAATAAATAAATACGGAAAAACTTCAAAGGCTGTCAGGAGGCAAGTTAGGAATCTGATTCAGCTTTTAACCCCTAGAGGTATAAGCATGCCTTATCTGCAAAAGAAATGCAAGGTCTGTACACTGCAATGTTACATTTTAATCATCGACTCTACAGTACAAGGCAATGATAAGAAAGGACACTATGATACAATTGTGTGTGTAATTTGATGAGAAGCTGTGGGGAACATATTCTTTTATGAAATTAAAAAAAAACCCACTAATGACAAATCACTGACCGAGGCCTTTGTTGACAACTGAGTTTCCCATTTGTAGCTGTGTATTTTCTCAAGGCTACACCACTGGCTTTTTAGGACCCCCAAATTTTCTTTCCTCTTTAGAATATTTTTAAGCATAGTTCAGCAAATGTAGCTGCTGAGAGCTGAAAACAACTAAAGCTTTTAAGAAGTTGGACTGAACTTATTAACAAGCTCTACAGCAGCCTTTTAAGATGATAATTTATCTTTTTAAGTGTCTTCTGTAAAACCAGCAGGAAAGAGCCTGATGGGAGTAAGAACCCTGCTTTATATACAGTTACAAGGTTTACTGTATCCTATAGATTCTGCTGCAAGGCAGACTACAGTGGAGTATCAGGTAACTTACCTTGAAGAGATGTTTGACTGAGTTACTATAGCAATGGCAAGTTGCCGAGGCAGAGGAAGAAACCACACCAATAGAAAAAAAGGAACGTGCCATAGAAAGACACAGACAATATTGTATAGTACACTCTATCGTGTGCTGTATACCATAAACTAGCCTGAAATGAAACACAAAGGTTCACTCCTTCGAGAGTTTTCTGAAAATAAGTCCAGAGGCTTCAATAATATAAACACCTGATTTCTTCAATTTATTTCAGTGGACCAAGGAATTAAACTGAGTGATGTCAGGTAAACCTGGTGAACCTTCAAGGAGAATTGAGTACATGATTTGGAGGTAGCTGTACGAAATGCTGCTGATGACTCACCAAGGAACACTTTTGTCCCTGTAAGACATTGGTCATTGGGTAAAAGGTAGAAAGGAAGCAGGAAATAACTGTCTGCTGCAACAATATTTTAATCCACTTACAAAAAATCTTCTTCGGAAAGGCCTTTCTCTCCCTTTTTCATATCTCCAGTGGTGAGTCATCTAATCTCATCTCTCTATATTGCTAAACTCCACAGGGATCACCTTTACTTCTCAACTTTATCCCGGCCAGAGATCCAGTCAGACAAAAGATCCTTAATGTCTTTCCTTCAGTTCAGCTCTCTTCTCTAAAATCCATTCCCCTTCTCTTTCACAAAATGAAAGAAGTAGGGTTTTTTATATAAATGTTCTTTCTTTTCTTTCTTTCCTTCTTTCCTTCTTCCCTTCTCCTTTATTTTTACTTTCTTTACTTTCTGCTGGGGGAGGCAGGATGCCTGTATCAGATCTCTCTTCTCTAGAAATAAAAATTGCATTGTGTGGAGCAAGTTGCTGAGAAGAATGCATTTCTTTTCCCCTGTCTAGAAAGGATCTAAAATTTTAAACTCATAGAACAAAAATACATGCTTGTTCTCTCTAAGTAACATTAATTTACTCAAAAAAACTCTGCACATGAAAGAGTTAATAAAATTTCTAATTACAGTATAAGAAAGAAAGAAAGGTCAGACTCCACTTACATCATTGTGAAGGGCTTTTAGTACATACTGCTGTAAAACATATTTCTTTTTTCAGTTGCCATCCTCACAGGGTAACCTGCATACCAATAGGATCTCCAAAATGCCATGAAGCAAAAGATATTTATCTGTTAAATTCTATGTACAGTAACCTAACAAATGCCAGAGAAAGAAAGATTGCCCTCTGCACAGTAATACTTGTGTAGATGTCTTCTTTATGCTAACAATGACAAGGCTCTCTAGGCTTGTACTGTACTCCAAAATCAGAATGCTTTTTTTTTTTTTCAAGAAGCAGACCTGATATCAAAGAGAAAAGATGCACCTTTTAGGCACTGCAATACTTAACATAGCGGGCAAGTACTCTTTGCTGAAGCAGACTAACTAAAAATATATAATCCGGAAAGGTAAAATGGAAAGCGTACGCCTCAAGTGTTGTTGAAGAAATTAGACAGGCTATGTTTGGGAATATCTACGCTTCTCTCTCTGGTCTTGTCTGGTCAACTACATTTTCATTTGAAACTCTGTCTAAAGCTTCCCAGAACTGTTCTTTAAATAACTTGAGTGCCTTAGATAGTAAGCATATACAAAAGCAGGGTGGCTCCAAATCTAATCATTGTCATCTCTTAACTCCAGCTGTGCTAAACAACAAACAAGAACTTTACTGTGGGACGTGTGTCAGAATAATTCCAATGATTTCCAATATATTACTCTCCATACACATTCTTTGCAATTTAACACACCCAAAGCTGGTTTCATACTTATTTTTATCATTTGCACCCCTAAATTCTGACAACAAATTCAAAGAAATATGAATAAATAAACCCAAGATTTACTGTCTGCTTTCATAAAGCCAGTGTGTGCTGCCAAATGCATTAGTGCAATATTTCGTGTGATGCATGCTCAAAGTTAGACTGCATCTAATGAAGTAGTGCACGACTTTCCTTTCCTTAAGGAGTTTTTTTTTTTAAGAATAATCTCCAAATAGTTGTTCCTGAGTTGCACTTTGTTTGCAAAGCAAGCGCTGCCCGTCCAACCTTTCTAAACAACAGATATTAGCAGTGATCTGTGAGGTTTCCATTTCACCACTTCTGCAGGCAATTTTATTAACTACATGTTTATCTTGTGGTCTAAATTTATGACGGGGCCCATTTGCAGCAGGGCCTGGAGTTTCCTTGTTTACAACGCTGCAAAGTAAGAGGTGACCTTTTTTTTTTTTTATTTTCCCTTAAAACCTTTCAACAGTTTGTTCTGCTCCAAAGATAGCACCTTAATAAGGTTTCAGGCCAGAAAGCTCTCTTGATACTGTTTGCCTCTGGGGCTTACGCAGCACTGCATTAACTTACAGAGACATTAGAAAACATTTTTAAAGGAAAACACAAACTTGCCTGTGGATTACATTTGTAGGTTGGAAAGCTGCTGTGCCAAAATCCTACCTGCCATTATGAAAAGGAAAAGAAAATGGGGAGCGAGGCAGGGAGGGGAGGTGGGGGGGGGGAGACACATAGCTGGCTAAATAAACAGTAAAACAGCTGTTTAAACAGTTCACCTACACGCACAAGTAACAAAAGCATCAGGCACCTGGCGCAATTCTATTAGGACCTAGTTCTGACAACAATATGCATCATTATAGTGGGCTAATGAGCAAACACTGGAGGCATTACATGTCTTTAGAAGAATCAGGCTTCCTACCTTAGCAAGACTGATAGAAGGAAAGTCCCCCTTTAAAGAAAGTTGTGAGTAAAACCAGGCAGCAGTTGCAGTAAATTGAGTCCTTTCAGTCACTGTATACATGCAGCAGTTCTGCAATAAGGGAAAAAATATAATGGGAGGAGCAGCTGTGAACGAGTGACCTCCTGAAGCTGAGTTCTCTTTGTGAATCAGGCACTGGGAGCCAGTGCCTCTGATTTGCATGGATTATCTCCACTTGAACAGAGACATTTAAATTAACCGGCGCAGGGGCACGGGGATGAAAGGAAAAAAAAAAAAAAGAAGGAGGAAAAAAAATATATATAAAAGGAAGAGTAAGTGAGTGAGAGAAGGAGAGAGAAGGAAGGAGAGCCGAGAGCGGGGCGCTTGGCTGGAAACGCTGGTTGAGGCTGAGCCGTGTCTCAGAAGAGCTACAGCTCCCTCTTCATGTCACAGTTGTAAGATGAGGAAAGCTGTCATTATGGGCGAGTTTGAAACAGATTTCCAGGCCGCCCCCCCCACCCCGCTCCCCCCCAGCTTCCGATGGTTCATTTGATCAGATTTCTGTAAACACTTAATAATTCAGCCTGTCGCGCGGCTCGGGTTTCATGCTGCAAGCATCAAGCGATTATAAATCTGGTAAAACCCCGCTAAATGATTTTAAACACGGAAGGATTTTGAGCAGAGCAACTCGGGCAAATGGAGATGGAATATCTCCAACTGCGCCTTGACGGGTTGTTTAGTTGTGAGAGAGCAGGTCTGTCCAGAGAAGAGCGACAGAGGTGGTGAGGGGGCTGGAGAACAGGCCTCGTCAGGAATGGCTGAGAGAGCTGGGGGTGTTTGGCCTGGAGAAGAGAAGGCTGAGGGGAGACCTCATTGCTCTCTACAACTACCTGAAGGGAGGTTGTGGAGAGGAGGGAGCTGG
>WAAB01013870.1:146789-157231 GCA_013389865.1 Piaya cayana
TATTCACAGAAAGGGTCATTGGGCACTGGCAGAGGCTGCCCAGGGAGGTGGTTGATTCACCTTCCCTGGAGGTGTTTAAGGGACGGATGAATGAGGTGCTGAGGGACATGGTTTAGTGTTTGATAGGAATGGTTGGACTTGATGATCCGGTGGGTCTCTTCCAACCTGGTGATTCTATGATTCTATGAAAAGAGTTAAGGGAAGGCAGCGTTCAAAGCATTTCTGTGCAGGAGGTTCACTAATAGAATGATGGCGTGTGCTCCGCAGTATCTTTAACATTATATAAAAATCCATCAAGACAAAAGAGACGCAAAAAAAATTTGCATTCAACCACTTCAGAATTTCTCCCTTATTACCATAAATACCACAAACATTACCTGTTGCACATTCCTGATTTGATTTAAATGCAGTACTTAAGCTGATTAGAAAAATATGAGAATATGTTCAAACCTCTTGAACCTGCACCCAATTCAAAGAGGAACCTGAACCGAACTTTGTTTCTTTTGTTTTAGAGTATTTCAAATAAGTTATTTTTACACCACGGTATAGAATTTTGTGAACCTCCACGTGTATTCATTCTGCTCAGAAATTAGACCAAGAGTCATGAAAAGCAAGTAGAACGGCTTGTCACAAGTCCTTTTGTAACTGGCTGAAAATAGGAATGGATGCAATTAACATTCTTTGAGAGTTATTATTTGGTGAGACAAAATGTCCTGTATTAGTACTTCAAGCAGTCGAACTTTTTCTTGTAAGAAACATGTCTTACTGTAAAATACTGCTTGTTCTGAGATCAACAGAATGAAACAGTTTCCAAAGACAATCAGGGCTGAATTCTGTCTCCAGCTCATTTGCAGATCAACCTGAGTCCCGTATGTGTCCTGTTCTGGTTCCTGAACCATATTTCTTGGGTAAAGCCCTAGCACTTCTCTTTGCAGGATTCCCAGCGTTTACTGTAACACAGATTCCAGAATGATGCCTCTATCTGAACAGAATATATGGAAAGCACTACACTTAATCTAGTCATGAGAAATTGCTTCTTGGAAATAATCACATTTACAGTAAAATTTGCTGCAGATAAATGATCACATAGATATTGGACAAAGTAGTGGAGAATATATTTGGATTTTCTAATAAATGCTATGTGACACAGTTATTGGTGTCTGCCTGAGCCCCATAAAGCACTTCCACTGAGAAATGCTCTTGGTTCACTGCAGAAGGTTTAGTATGAGAGGGGGAGGATCCTTCACCTAGGCTCTAGTTCTGAATATTTATCCAGATAATATTTAACCTGGCTGAAATCTCATCCTTCCCCGTGCACACTCTGGAACTTCTCTACCCTGTTCTTTGGTCATATCTTACTTGTAAATTGGCCTCCAAATTTTATTTGTTATTTTCTTGCTTGTTCTTTTTTCCAGTGACCAGTCACCAGGTAATAACAGATGAATTTGACTCCAGCAGGGCACTCAGATATCTAGTCTCAGTATCAAGCCTGTAGATGATAGCTGTGGAAAGCAGCCTCTTGGTTGATAGATGGCTTTGAAAAAGATGGTTTGTCAACCAAATTTACTCCTATTACCCTGCACCCTGCAATACATACCTCGATCCCACAGTATGCCAAGTTGATAATGGCATAAAGATTCAATCCCACCAACCTGTATGTCATGGGCAGCAGGTAAGCCTGGAAAAAGAAAGAAATAGCCAGCAACAAGAGGGATATTCATGTTAAAAGTACAGGTGAGAGGAAATTACTCTGTAAGGAATTGAGACAGCTGCCGACAGTACAAGACAAACTACAGGGACAGTGTGAACAGGATGCAGAAGCTGTGGGATGTATCTGCTCTCTGGAGAGATACGTATGTCTGAAGAGTCATCTGCTAAAGTTCATGAACAGGAGACCTTACGAGACATGTGCCTGGAAGCAATGAATGAAGACGTGGATTCGTGGAAGTGGTGTAAGGAAAAGGAAACTGAATGGGCAAATGGAGATTTACCGACAGTTGTTGAGTGAGAGGTCATATAAGAGATAGCTCAGAGGAGACTGGTGAGTCAGGGAAGCCTGCAGTGAAGGGAAGAAGCAGAACAGTATGGGAAACAGAGGAAAGCTAAACAATATGCTTGCCATATGGGAGCCTGAAAAAGCACAACAGACAAAACCAAAACAGAAGGTAGAAAGAAAGTGGAAAAGTTAATTCCACCAGTGATTGTAGGAAACTAGGAACTAAAGAGGAGTGGGACAGGTAGAGAAATTTGTGAGGGGTAAAGAATGAAAGGCAAGATTATCTGTGAATAGAAGGTAAAGTGGACTAAGATCAAAATAGTGCCTACATGAACTGGGAGCCCACGTTAAATAGAAACAACTAAATTGTCACTAGATCAGTTCCACAGAACAGGATGCGAAGTCATTTCCCAAGAAGGAGGATGTGGGATGTGGGTGGAAAAGTAAAAAAGGATTCTTCTAGGAAGAGAGAAGAATTTATTTTTTTTTAAATTTAATTTTCTTCACAGTGGTAAAATGATGCCATGAAATTCCCACTGGAATAAATCAAAGATGATTACACTAAATCATTTCATTTTAGGTAGAGGGAAAATGCCTAAAAAGTAAAGGCTCGTGGGAATGGTATCTGGCTGAATAACCATGGAAACAACTGGGACTGAGAGACACATTGTTAAAAAAGAAACTTAAGAGAAATAGGAGGAAACCTTGACAGGGGTTCATGTCATCTTCATGCTTTCTTCCTGTACACAACAAAAAGCAAATCTAGTCAATGGAAACAGAGCTATAGCTGAGGAAATACCAGTGGGGGATCAGGAAAGAGAAGGCAAAATTATATATAGGGACTATAGTACTGAAGTGTACATACTACCTGAGAAAGATACCAAGAAAGCTTAAGTAACCTTGCATGTCTGACTTCTAACAATCTGATAGATATGAGAAAGAATGGTATACATAAAAGAGAGTATGTTTGGGCTAAATTAATGTATGTATTTACCAAGTAGTGAACAGCCAGTAAGAGATGAAACTATTACTATCTTTGTTTTAATAAGCAACCCAGATGCTATGAGAAAACTGTTCCAAAAACTGATCGTGAGTTCATTTAAATGAAGCGGAGCAATCAGGAAAAATAAGTCTTTATAGCTCAAAGGGCAATTTTTGGTAATGTAAAAAGTCTTGTTAGCGAAACTTATCTATTTAAGACCTTGAATGGGGAAGAGCCTTTAAATCAAAGGTCCTAAAGCAACATGGAATGTGGAGCTGGTGGTGGGGAGAGAGTGTGTGGGAAAGTGGTCAAGCTATATTATGCAAATTAAGAACTCCATCAAGATGATTATGAGATACATACAGAGCACAGGAGTTTAAAAAAAGACATAACAACAGAGACAAATGTGTTTTAGAGGTCAAAACAAGGTAAAGCAACGCCAACAGTCAAACTGAACTACAAATAGGATGAGATGCTGAAACAAACTGCAAAACAGGCTTCATGCAGAGAAAGTGAGACCAAATAAAACATGGGACTTCAATATAAGGGGAAGTTAATGGGAGTAAAGGAAATCTATCTACAATTTAAAACTAAGTGGATACTTTGTGTATGTTTTCAGTAATATTGCCCAGAGAGGAAACAGGATTAATAATGGGAAAGAAGTCGTGATGATGGAAATTACCAAACTGGAGGCAAAGCTAAAAGCACAGTGCATTTAGGCCAGGGAGAGGTATTAAATAAACTCCATTTTGCAGGTCTGATCAGAAAGGGAACATGAAATCCCAAACCTGGTAGGAAGCAGCTCAGACGTGATCCTGGCTGACTGGAGAGTAGCAAATGTATTATCTGTTTCTAAAAGGGAGACCTATGCAGCTACAAACCCATTAGTTTGACCTCAGTTGCTTTAGAAGAAATTTTGAAGGAAAAAATAATTGAAGACAGGGAAGCAAATGGGAAATGGGATAACATACAAAAAGGATTTACTAAAGATAGATTGTGCCAAGTGAATTTGTTATCTCTCTTTAATAAGATAACTGGTTTTCTAGACAAAGGATTTATGGTACATCTTATCTATATCTGGGCTGCATATAATACAGCATCACATAGGAAATGAGGGATTAGGAGAAGAGTTGTAAAGTGGATAAGAGATTGTCTAATGGATGGATGACAACAGGTGGCATTGAAAGAAGCAGCGTCAAACTGCAGGAAGTTTACTGACAGGAATTCTCAAAACTCAGTTTTGTGATCAAACTTTTTAAGGATCCAAGCAGAAAGAGAAGAAGAATTAAATCTATGATTTCTATTAAGCTAGGAAATAAAGTCATTACAGAAAAGGATCACTAGTTTGTGGGTTTTTTAATTACAGAAAGTACAGATACCCAAATGTTTTACACACACACATAAAATATGCTATTGTATTTTTCTACAATAATAAAAAAAAATCATATCATGCACAGGCTTGAGAGTGAGGCCTTTTCTGAAATTCTCTGCACAATCTTTGTCACGTGGAGTCAAGAATATATTCTAAGACTGGAATAATTGCAGAAGGGTGCAACTGCAACTGCTGGCAGACTGAAGAGCCACCACTCACGGAGAAGAGTGAAATGCTTTGCTGCTTTTGTCTGGCTAAGCAAAAAGCTGAAAGGGGATATGGCTGATGTCTATAAATGTATTTATTAGACACCAGGCTGGAAAACAGCCATATAGAGCTACAAGACAAGGCTGACAAATGGAAAAGCAGCTCATGCTTAGATAAGAAATACAGAGATGATTCCAATCATGAAAGAGTGATTTTTCCAGGCTTCCAATATCTGCAGTAGGGATAAAAAAAACCCCAACTAACTGCATTTTAATAGTGAACAATTCTTTTATTAGAGAAGTCATCTCACCTGGTTGCCTATGCAATTAGAAGACTGAAGGCGAGAGATGCCTTGCCTTTTGTTCCCTGTTTCTGTAATATATTCCATTGAACTCAGTGACCTGTCATGTGTCTTCCCCCTCCTCCTTTTTTAGTGCCAATCAGTGTCTTTGGTGTTGCTGAAGAATAGAGCAGATTCTGTGGTGTATCTGTCACACTTCAGAATATGCTGTCCGCAGATGCACGGTGCATTCATCCCACTTCTACCCTTCATTTTGAAACACGTCGGATAAGGAGAGATTATGTCATAGATACAACAATTATTTTAGCGTCCGATACAGAATCTGTTAGGCCCTCAATCCAAGATAACTAAGAAAAAGAAATGGAACATTGAAAGGAGCGAGATAATCTTGCTGGAAAAAAAACAAGAGTGTAGTTTACAAGGAAAATATTACTGGAGCAGAAGAAACGAGAAAATCATATTATCTTTTAGCATGAATGTGATCACAGAGCAAGTCAGACAGAGTGAGAGTGGAGGGTGTCGGAAAGATTAGAGAAAATGGACAAAGAAATTCAAACCCAGTTTTTAACTTTTACAAGAGGCTTGATTTTGATTCACTTATGAAAGAGGACCCTTTGATTTATTTAAATCCACGTGAACATCCTTGCTCTGCAATTGTACCACCTGTTAACAATTCTCTGTTGATTAGACAATGGAAAAGGAGAAAAGAACCAATCATGGTTATAAAAGCAGAAAAGCCAAATACGTTGTAACAACTGGCTATCACGTTGATAGGACATTGCCACTTCATGGAAAGGAAAGTCTGGCAGATAAAACTCGGTACCTACAAAGTTAGATTAATACGCAAAGAAGAAATAAGCTCGCTGATGGTGACGGTTTTGTTTATTCTCATTTCCAGTATGGGAAGATGTGAACATCAACATTAACTGAACATATTCAGACAAAATAAGAGCTCTTGAACTTCTCGTAGCCTATCATAAATGTATATGCAAACTGTAACTAAACCTCAAACATCCAAAATAATCAAAACGTTCTACCTGAAGAACTTCTGATAGAGTTAGAACTGAATAATTCCAGAAGGAAGAGCCTATGATCTGGTTTCATAGAATTATAGAATCACCAGGTTGGAAGAGACCCACCGGATCATCGAGTCCAACCATTCCTACCAATCTCTAAACCATGCCCCTCAGTACCTCATCCTCCCGCATCTTAAACACCTCCAGGGAAGGTGAGTCAACCGTGGTGACTATCTAAATGAAGCCTTCGCTTGGAGGAGGCCGAGCCAGTCAGAGATTTTCTGACTGAAAAAATATTCTTGAGAAAAGCTGCTTTGCTGAAATGGAGATCTTCTGACAAATTGCTGTAGATTCCAACCTTTTATCCCTTGTAGGTCTTTTGAAGAAATATGATGCTGGAGTGGTGCAGCCAACTGTGAGTTTTAGACCTTGTATTCCCTGTCTCAGGTATGAAACTATCTGCAATATATTCACCGTTCTGCCTCAGATAAAATCCCGGATAAGTAAAGATGCTGACAAGAATGTAATTTTCATTGTGAAGATATAGGGCCGGGGAATCCTGTAGGAAAACCCCAAATTGTATCAAAATCTTCATTAAAGACAAAACGAGCCACCTCAGAAGCAACCTGCTTATAAGCATCCAGTCTTCAGGTTCCATCCTGAAGACAGCTGAAGTCTAACCCACCAAGGAGACATTAGGTCACACATGTGGAATTCAGCCCCAAAATAAGCCACTCAGAAGCTGAGAATCCGCATCCCAACAAAGATTTAATTGAAAAAATATTCCATAGATGTTTCACAAAAAAGTGCAGTCTGGGAAAAAAAGGAAAGTTGGTGTCTGATGAGAAACTATTTCACTGGAAAATTCCTGCATGACTTTAATTCTTCTATATACTTGCAGATGTGTATGAGTGTTTTTTCTCAATTTGAACAGAATCTCTGAAGTAGTTTCATAATTTGTATTAAAAAAAAAAAGAAGAATGGATGCTCTGAATAGTTTGAGCTTTACCTATGATGTCTGTAGGTGATGAAATTGCGAGTTCAGCTTTTCAGACCCCACATAAAGGGACGGTAGCAATGCATTTTAAACATATTTTGCTACTGGAAAAAAAAGAATAAAATAGAACATTCCAGAGAACTTTGAAACTATTACTGGTATTTTGCTTGTAATGACAGCTTTCCCACACTTTACACAAAGCATAGAGTGCCAGTTAGACCCAAATGTGGTGGATAATCATTATAGAAGAAGGGTGAAATTTAAATTCAAAGTCTAAGACTGGGTAGTATAATGAGCAATAGACAGGCTATGCATTTAATTCCATTAAGTGAAATGTATTTCATTAACAAAAGTGTTAGTACAATTAAAACCTCACACTAAAGGAATGTGAAAATCATCAGTGGCAGCTAAAAAGCTGCTGCCTTATGGCACATATTGCGGAACAACTGAGACTGATGTGGGATTAAATACATATGAAATGAGTAATAATAATAATAATAAAAAAACCTGACAAAATTGTAGCGAAATTTGAATGCTAATTTATGGCACCTACTGAAAGAAGCGGGACAGCAGATCATCTGCATATAAATGGCCTCAACACATTTCTCGGTGGCAGGCGGTTGCCCCGCTCAAAAGGAAACAAAACACATTTTTTAAGTAGACCAAGGCAAGAAACGCTCCAAAAGGAGATTCATTTCGTTTCATTAGTTAAAGAGCTGGAATAATAGCATTAATATATTTTTAATACGGTCTAGTAAAATTAAGAAATTGTTGAAAAGCGGGTATGGAAGAGAGAAGGCAAGAAAAGAAAGGAGAGCAGAAGAGAGTGTAAAATAACACAACATACCTCCACGTTAAAGACAGAGTGACTTTATGTAGATACTGTTATACATAACTGTGCTAATTGACCGTCTTAATTTATCATGAGAAAGTCTTACATCTTGTGAAACACTGAGCATCAAAATGGAGTCTGAGGAACAACACGCTTAGGGAAACAAATACCTACCATAAGTACCACATAACAAAATAAGTTAGAATATGTAGATGTCCAAATACCAATATGTAACAACTCCACCCATAAATATCATAATTACAGAGGAAAAAAAGACAATACAGGAAAGTATATTCTGTTAATAGTTGTAATTTTTTAAAGCAAAATTAAAATAAATATTATAAAATCTATGGAAAGCAAATATACTGATGTTTTGGAGTCATTTTAAACAAAAAATAATAATTGAAACTAAACTTTTGATTTTCTTTTTGTAAAACTACTTTGTCTTTAGTATCCGCCTCAGAGGACCAGCTATTTCTGGCAAAACCAATTAGTTCAAACTTTTACAGTGCCTGACATCTTGCTCTTTTACATTTGTAAGTGAAAATTTGAATGCATATAAATGAATTCAGCAAGAAAGAATTAAAAAAACCAACATGTGCATTGATGAATAATGAATAAAAAAAGACAAATAATAATTTAGAAGTTTTATGTGCTAGTCTTCAAGACTGTGTATCAGAATTCACAGTGAGTTCTTTATATCTGTAACCATCACACCTGATTACATGGCTTGATATTGTGGTTTAACGTTCTGTACAGCTTTATTATATCATTTTTTTGAGTGACCGATTGAAACCGATCCCATCTGCTAAACTCCATGAAGGAAAGGGGTTTTGATTAGTGATGTGAGCGTAGCTGTATTTTCAAAGCTACTTGGTGCTTCTTCCACTTGTGTCTTATGAATATAATGTCATCAAACAAGACAAAAGAGTAAGTCTATTGTCATTATAAATGATCAAGTGTTTCTTCTCTCTGTAAATACAGAATCAGTGTTCCTGCCTTTAATTGCTGGACTGGCTCAAGGGGTGGGCTGAAAATCTGGTAATTCCCTCATACGCTTATTAAGTGGCGGTGAAATCTAAATCACCCTCTGCGGGTCTTCGCCTCCTTATTGTGTCAGGGCTTCCTCTAAGTCCCTTTTAACCCTCCTCCCTGCTCCAGCTTCTGCAGCTCTCACCATCTCCCCAGAGCACCAGGTCCCCTCGCAGAGGCTGCTCACTGCCCTTTCTGGTTCTCAGGACTGTGTAATATATTCCCTATTTTCTGACCTTTGTCTTTGCAATTGAGAAAGAGTTCTGTTAACATGACAGAGAAGCATTTTCAGTGACTGATTCACTTGGAGACTTTTGGTATTTATCTTCTCAATTCTAGTTTTAGCAATCCAAATCCTCTTCTCCCTTTGAGAAGTGAATGGAAGCAGTGTGGGCAGACATGAATTTTAGTGTCTGGATGAATTAAAATTTTCAGATCTCTGGCTGCCTTCAGGAAGCTCTTTTTTCATTAAAAGTGATTTGCATACTACCAAACTATGTCCCTTATAACTATGTTCCTTCTTGAAGCTGATTTGAAACCTAGAGCTGATGGGCAAAAATCAACAAAATTGCTAGAGAGGAGATAATAAGGTCAAACAAATCAGTAAATCGTTTTTTAAAGAAATCTTTCTGGGTTAGTTTTCTGTTTGCTCAGGAATTCAGACAATCCTATTCTTCATGCAAGTCTTACTTTTTAATTTATCACATTTATTTTGCAGAGAAGCAATATTGAAGATTGAATTTAACCAACCACTTTACCCTTTTCCACTGGGTGATGTAATGCAAAGAAACTACTCCATGAAGAGTGTAAAGCTCGTCCACCTTTTTATTACTATGTCACTCATGGCTTTTTGTTGTATGCTTTGTCCTGCTATTAATATTCATGTTTTATTACAGTACCAGCACTTTATTCAGCAGATCAGGTATATGCAGACATCTCATCTCCTTGCAAAACCCTGGGAAGAAACGAGCAGGATTATGTTAATTTGTTCTCATCTAGAACCCTTAGATTTATTTATCACTCCAATTATAATTTGAATTATTTTGGGTCATGCTGTCAAACGTGTTGTCTTTTATGATATTTTATGGAATAAGATGAGGGCAGGTTCAGTTGTGTCATGTCTAAGTGCTGTTCCACGCTGTGGTAGGAGAATATAGGCTTCAGAGTGGAACTTTCTCCTCTACCCATCCTTCCTGGCTCAGGTTGAAGTAATTCAGCTCTTCTTCTTCCCCTTACCTATATCATAGAATCATTTGATAGGAATGGTTGGACTCGATGATCCAGTGGGTCTCTTCCAACCAGGTTATTCTATGATTCTATATAGAATAGTTTTGTTTGGAAAGGACCTTAAAGATCATCTACTTCCAAGCCCCTCGCCATGGTCAAAGGACACCTTCCTCTAAATCAGTAATATCTGTAAGCAAGTCTTTGCTACTTCCACGTGCTTAACTCCAAAACTCGATGTGCAAAATAATATTAAATTATAAAGACTGGATATATCTGGCCAGTTCATAAAAATTTACTCTCAGGAGAATGGCAGCTGTGAACTTTGGCTGATGTGGGATGACTGGGAAAAGAGAGGAACATTTCAATTCATGGAGAGGGGAAGAGAGTTTATTGCTAGCATTTTCCTTTAGGATGACAGGGACCACTTCAAGCTGATGAGAGTTAGAGGCAGCCGGGTTCTACTTTTGCAAAAAAAAAAAA
>WAAB01013874.1:4287-81290 GCA_013389865.1 Piaya cayana
TGAGTGCCTATCACATCCCAGTTCTAGTGGTCTTCACAGATTATTCATGTCTACACATCCCCTCCCATCTGACACTTCAACATCACTATAGACACCCTAAAGAAAGGCAGATTAAGTGAAAAATTTTAATTGTATAATAGTACTTCAAGTCCAGGCTCACTGATACTCAGTTGTTTTTCAGCTTCTTCCTTTCAAATGCTACTTTCTTTGTATCATATTTTTTTTCAGTCTACACAATAGGCAAGAGTCCTTTCCTACATAAAAGTTATTCTGATGTAAAACTGTGTAAACCTATGTCAACACAGCAATCTGATCTGAAATCCCAAAAGCCCAAAGCCAGAATTTATAAAACTGGTAGTAAAATTTATGGCAACATTTTAAAATTATGCAGTTTAATTAAAATGCAAAATGTTAAGGTATCTTTTTTTTTTCCTTTTTATTGCCTCATGGCCTGGCCAGGCTACTACTATAACTGAGGATTCATCGTATTATTATGATCTTCTTCGTAATTATTTTATTTTGCTCAATGTTCAAACAAAGTTTTGTTTTCATCTTCCATGTTAATTTGCAGATTTTGATCTTACTAGCAGCCTGGAGAGTCCCATTTAATTTTCCAACGTGTTAGGACCAAAGAAGAGAACTAATTAAAAAGAAAAACTCAAAAGTACAAAGACAGTTGGGAGAGAGGAGGGAAAGAGCACAACAACATTGCCAATAAATATACACCTAATTAGAAAGTAGAATTATTGAGATATTATTCTAAGTAGCATTTTCTTACCTGAATAGTTCTGCCTTTCCTTACTAGGTTTGGAAATGAGTTTCTAACTGCATTTTCATTAAACCCTCATGGAATCTAAATTTCTAATATGATGACTTTAGGCCACATTATGCCTTACAGGAGTCCTCACAAAATGAGTTCATCAAAAACCAAGAATTATTTATGTCACAGATTTCCCTATTTTCCTTATTTTAAGTGAAAAACTGTCACCAAGTCTTACAGAGTCTTGCAAGACTAAATCCTTATCATTTAAGGCACTGATGGAAATTAGATGATGCATTAGCAGCTTACATCTCCCGCTTACTTCTCTATATTCATCTTGTCCTTAGGGGGAAAATGATGTAGTATCTAGGCAAGTAATATGTTTGCTGTTTTTATTTCAGTATAATCATATAATTTGAAAAAAAAGGCATAAATTTATACTTTTTTCTTCAAGTAGAATTGGACAATTTCCTTTGACTACACAAAGGTGTACATGATTGTGTTGGCCATGCACTTAAAAGCTACTACCTGCAGCAGACAGTAGTTCTTGGTCAGTGGTTAACTACTGCACAGGTACTAAAAAAACTTATGATCTTTTTCCTCTATCATAGAGTTTTTACTTTTTTATCACCTGTAGCAGCTGTCATAAGGCAGATTTGATACATCATGGAACCAAAAAGATGTTTGTTTAAACATCTGAAACCTGGTTGTGATGTTTATTTATTCACTCACACTAATCTTAAGACACAGAACAATTTAAAAAGCATATAATCACCCTTTGGGAACTGAAAACCAATACAAAATGAAAATCTTATGACAGAAATGATCAGTTCTGAGCATGAATTATGCAGTAGTTAATATGTGTCATCCCAGCTATCCTTCCCTTGTAGTGGTGACAGACAAAACGTTATCCCCAAATTTGGCTTTGCAGACTATTTAAAAGAAGTGCTAGAAGACAGAAAGTAATTCTCTGCCAGTAAGGGGTGAGGAGAGCAATACAAAGTGGCTTAATAATGCAGAAGAATGTCCTGGAGGTTACTGTTAAATTCTAACCACTTTGAGGGGAATTTACATGACAATATACTGGTGCCTAGTCCATTTGCAATGCTTTCAGGAATCTTCCCACCTCAGCTGATGCTCCAGCTAGACGTATATCCTACAGATCCTGTGTCACATCTGCCAGTCATATAGAGGTTACATCAGCAGGCATGGGTGTCTATTGCAGTTAAGTGCCTGAGTCATTTCTCTATTATTTATCTTTCACTGCCTGTAGACTTCAAGTTTGTGAAAACATTCCCCGTGTATCATCCATCACAGTCTATTGGCACCGTGATGCTTAATATATTATCTTAGTAGAAGGTCAGATTTCCCTTTCTTGCACTTATATAATACAACATACCAAAAAAGGAATGCAGCATTTATGCAGATCACCCTTGAGATCAAGTATATTTAATTCTCAGATTTACATACCAAATGAACATGACTGGAACAGATCACATAGCAAGGCTCTTCAGAACAAGGCTTAATTCCAAGAATTAAACTGTAGCTTCTGTGCCCACGCTCATGGTCCAGCTACAATCTGACTGCAACCAAACAGAAAACCAGCCACACAGATTAGCCAGAAGATGTAGCATGTTCCACTAGGCACCTCAAAACTGGATTTGTGACTTCAGGGCATGTTGCAGAGTTCTTCTGCAGGTTACCTAGATGATACTGCCTATAACATTCAAAGCACATTTCCTCTCAAAAATTAACCATGACTTCTATCTTCAGAAGGAGTAAGAAGAAAGAAAGATTAGAATTCAGAAAACAAACAGAATTATTCTCCCTAACTATTGGGGTTTCAGGAGACTCTGGCAGAAACTACCAGCTAAGGCACTTGTTTTGAATTACAAAAAGCAACAGGGAGACAGGCTTGTTAAGCTTTTGAAATTGCTTTCATTCCATTTACACTGAAGAAATCACACAGTGCTCAACACTTCTAATTTTCAATCACAGCTAGCCAGCCTTTATCCCACAGTCTCTTATTAATTTTTCCTTCTCACTGTCCAAAGCATCTATATTAGTTCACCATTTTCACTTGTTTTCATCCTATGTGATTTAGATTCCATTGGCCAAACTGAGATCTTCTATTAGAGGTATCACTTAAATTGGATGAAGGGCATCAGACAGCTTCTTTTAACAGAGAACAGTTGATTGTTTATTAGTGATAAGCTTTTAGCTTGTATTTGAGACACTGCCGGTGTTTTGCATCTAAGATGCAATTGAGCAGTTTTAACACTGCCTGGAGCCAAAAGGTCAATATATAAGAGCTGCATGATAATATAATGGTATCACACAGATGCAAATCTTATTTCACAGGCACAGATACATCCTGAAAAAGAGTATCCCTCAATGTTTTTCTTTAGGTGGAGCTATTTATTATCAATTTCATACACACACTTCCAAGGAAAGAAAAGTGAAAGAGGAACTAAATATTCTTTTTACAGAATAAAGGTGTACTCAGAAATAGCTGCCTCAGTAATTAATATCTCATTGCTCTGTCGGACGATAACACATATGACAATCAGGATTAATAAGTCAGGTTTTGTATCATGTTATTTGTAATGGCCAGTGTTAAGAGAGTAAGCCTTGTACCTTCACAGTAGGTGAATATTCACAGTTTTCTGCTCCTGGGTTTGTGGCCATGCTGAATTTCCCCAAAATATGTATTTTACTAACAACATTTAGGTTTAGATGACTGCGTTTTGAAAAGTCACATAAGGTAGAATTCATAACAACCAACTGTAGAATTCACCATAGGTTCTGTTAATAGATAGCAAAGAAAAAGGCATTTTTAGGGCCAGGGTCAGCACATATCTACTTTGGAATGACACCAGTCATGTCCAGACAGTCATCCTTTTTCCCAATGACTGTAAATGGAGTCTAGCAGTTTCCTCAGATGGAGACACACCATAAAAGTCTACCTTTGAGCAAGTAAATCCTAGCCAAAGAGGCAAAGGGCAAACTCCCACCCTCCAGTGGAGGGTTCAGTAGAGATCCCCGAGCTGGTGGTAACTGAGATGGTATATGGACAGTGGGAGAGTCATACAGCAAAATTAACCTGGGACCCATATGCAGCAGTGTGCTGTGCTCAGGACAGTAAGTTCTATTCTGCAGGCAGCTCTGCTTTCAAAGCCATATCCAAAAAGAATGCTCTTTTATATCAGAAAATACTATCTCATTCGTGTTTGTTGAATATAAACAATCTGATACTATTCAGCTTCAAGTGAGGCCTACTAATGCATTATTTATAATGATTACTTGCTCTCAGAATGCTTTCAGGCATATATTCAAGGTTCAATTATATTTTACATGTCTGAAAAAAAGATATTCATAATACTAAAAAGTACACAACAACAAAATGTAAATAAATATCCCCTGTACAGCAGAATTGGACTTTTTAAAAACTGGTACAAAGCCCATAATTCAGTATCTGGATAGTTAAGGGTAAACAATAGTTTAATTTTTTTAAATGCTTAATACTTAACAATTTTTTTAACTTCACAGCTATAGGTCATTATATCTCTCCTCTAAAATGCAGATCTGCAGTACTACATATGAAAACACAAGTTAGTTTATAAGACCTCACATTGAAAGTTTTCTAAAAGTGAGTTTAGAATAAAAATAAAATCATTAAAATCCCCAACAACTAAAAATTTTCCTGCAATAAAAGTTTTATAGACAAATATTGGAAAAGAGCAAACCACCCTCTACCAGTACACAATTAAATTAAGACTTTCAAATAAAAAAAAAAAGTTTAGCTATTGAGAAAGAGATCACTGTTATGCTTGGATGTGCTTTAAAAAAGAAATATTTTGTAACCAGCGCCTTCAACAAACAGGTTCTGCTGATCTTTCCAGCACTTATGAGCTTCTTTTCTATCTAATTTGGGTGCTAANCAGGTCATTATACCTCTCCTCTAAAATGCAAGTCTGCAGTACTACATATGACTATGAAAACACAAGTTAGTTTATAAGACCTCACATTGAAAGTTTTCTAAAAGTGAGTTTAGAATAAAAATAAAATCATTAAAATCCCCAACAACTAAAAATTTTCCTGCAATAAAAGTTTTATAGACAAATATTGGAAAAGAGCAAACCACCCTCTACCAGTACACAATTAAATTAAGACTTTCAAATAATAAAAAAAAAAAGTTTATCTATTGAGAAAGAGATCACTGTAATGCTTGGATGTGCTTTAAAAAAGAAATATTTTGTAACCAGCGCCTTCAACAAACAGGTTCTGCTGATCTTTCCAGCACTTATGAGCTTCTTTTCTATCTAATTTGGGTGCTAATGGGAGTAAGAACAATGGTTATTAAGAAGGGCTTACTTGAGGATTTTTATTGGAGGAGCTTGTGTTATTCTTTTCTAATAAGTACTTCAGTTCTGAACTTAAAGTTACAGATAACTGTCAAACAAGAAGTCCATTCTCTGTATGTTTCTTCTAGTTAGAATGTTTCTATTTTCAGAAAATACATTTTGGATGTGACATTATGTAAAATCTAGGTGGTATTTAATTTAGGACTGTCTCCAAACTCTAACAAATATATTGCAAGCCAAAATCTCTCAAGAAGTCACTTAATGGCTCTAGGAGGTGTGTTGAGACTTCACTCAGTAAATAATTTTGGAAACCACTGAGCTAGCGATCCATGTCAGCAGCTTCCAGAACAAGTTTGATCACTGCACAAACAGCACTACATCTGTAAGCAGCTATCAGTCTTACAAATTTACCATTGGGTGTTAGAACTCAGACATAAAAGTAATTTATTTTGTTCCCAGCACAACATACAAATAAAAAAAAAAGTGTTACATGTGACAAATAACTCCAGAGAAAGAACAGAATCATAATATCATTTCATATCCTTGAGTTCTGACACCTCACACTGGTATGTAAATGCTTCACTCATTATACATGCATTAGAATTAAGTAGTCATATGTGTAAGGATTAAATCTCAAGAAAAAAGGAAGAAAATAGACTGAATAACAGCATAAAATGGAGAACAGGAAAACATATATAAACTTTCTGCTTTCAGACTCTCTCCTCTAAGGGGGTTGGCTGACTTCTTCATTTTGTTGAGTTTCTTCTGCTCTCACAGAGTTGTTGAAGGTGACCCAAGTTACAGACCCATGTTGTCTTCTGGAAGCCTTAACCCTTAAGGCATTAAGTACCATAACAAAGTGTAACATCTGCCCTGAAAAATAATCCTCACATGGGAGAAGGGATAAGTTTACAGCTTTATAGACCTCTTGCACTTATAATTATCAGAGCGGTAGGAGAGTAACACACACCCTATAACACAAGTTACCCAACATGTCAGTACTCAGCAAAACACTTTGTACTAGGAACATTATAAACTAATAATTACATAGTCCTGGTGCAGCTTTATCTCAGTTACTTTAGAATTAATCAGATAGGAGTTGTTTGTTTTGCTGACTACTTAGTCCTGGTCTTCTCAGGACACAGTGATTCAGTTTTATCTATTTCTATGAGCATCACAAGAAGAGGAATTGGAAGAATATCTTCTATAGAAAAAATAAAACTCATTTAAAACCCAAAATTTATTTTAGAAAAAGAAATGTCACTGTATTGCAACTGTTTCACACTAGGGATTTTCTTTCTTACATGACTAAAGTATGATATAAGTTTCCCTAAAAATTAATAAATCAGTCACTCTTGCCCACATTTCTGTGTTCTTCTTCACTTCTTTGAAATATGGATTATCAGTCTAAGATGTAATTCAAAATGTGCAACTTATCGACCATATTTTATAAGAGGACCCAACCAAACTGAGTACAAGGTTTTTTTAAAAAAGACAGCATATATTCGTTACTTTTTGTTGCATCTATCTTAATTTCCTGAACATACCCTTGAGGACTTATGTGTATAAAAGGTGAATAGCTAGAAAATACAGTAGCTGACAATTGAAATTTTTCATTATTCCAATAGGAATTATACTATATTAAGTCAAGCACTATGCACTTACTTTATTTCCTTTTCACTGGTGAATACCTTGCTCTAAAATATACAAAGGACTTTGTTTTGTAAAAAAAAAAAAAAAAGGAATTAATTTTGCTGTTTCAATCACTAATGACTAAATATAAATNGCATGATATCTACTGCAGAGAAATCTCTCGCTCACTGAGTGACAGCAGCCACTCACCTTAAATAAAAGATATTTTCTATTAACACTTGTAAGTGTTCTGATAAAAGGAATTTCCAAAATCTGGATTACAAGGGCTTCAGCATGTTTTATTCATCTATTTTATTCCTTTATTGGAGTGTAGCTAGAAGGGAAATTATCCCTTTATACAATATTCTGACCTTCCCCTAAGCTTGGCACAATCTCAGGCATAACTGAAAGCATGGAAGCGTGTGAAAAATTTCTCCAGTTAAAGGTCACTAAACACTAGTTAAATTATATAAGGGGACTGGAAATTAAGATTATGCAGCTTTGGCTGGCTATTTTCCTACTTCACAGAATGTGAGAACAATTAATAATGCAAAGAGCTTACAGTATTTAATGATGCAGAGTGATTTAATGATGCTAACATCCATGTTATTTCCAAGATACCACAACAAAGACTGAACTATCTGAAGGAAGTATGATTTTCTGCCTGCGTAGGATATCATCTTGTTCCTTCATGATCTTTGAAAGATCTGCCTCAACTGCAACTCAAGACAAACAGTATCCAGATCCTCCTGCTTACTTAATTTCTCATATAAGGAGTCCAAAGTTTTACATTCTGTCCTCAATTACACCTGACATTCCTGTTAATTTCAAACAAAACCAAAAAAACCTACCCGGGAGAGAAGCAAAGATACCTTCCTGGATTAATAATTCTTTAAAAGATATGAAAAGAAAGGGGAAGTTTTCATGGCAGAAGGAGGCTACCACTGGGGTCTGTGCTACACCCCATTCTGCATTCCCATTGTCTGCATAAACCAATAACCTGAGACGACAGAAGACAGCAAAGTGCCAAAATTTGTCCGTGGCACAAAATCACTTAGGTGAATCAAATTTAAGTTGGCTACAAAGAAAGCAAAAAAATCCATGTTAACCTATTATAAACCTGTTCCTTATTAAGTACTGCATTTCAAGTGCTTTGTAGTATACCACATGCTTAGAATGACAGATCTGAACGAGAAAAATTATGTAGCATAAGAAATAGCAAAGCTTGAGAGTTGATGATGAAAGCTTTTGGTTGGCAATTTCACTTACATCCTTTCAGCAGCACTTCTTCCAGAGGAAGCTGAAAAACTATAAAGATGAATGTACGAAAACAGGGGTCTGGGAAGACTGGCTTGGAGAAAAACAGGCCAGAAATGCCAGGCACTCTGGGACTTGGGACTGGCAACACCTTCAGTCTTCCCCACTCTCCTTCTGAAGCAGGTCGGAGCTGCAGGTTTGAATTTCTCATCTCAGTGCAATCAGAGATGCTGGGATGTGCTGTGTAGTAAGGGCTATGTGGAAACTAGGTTTGGGGGAGTCTTCTAAGAATTTAGTGCAAGTCTGTCTGTGGCTGCAGTACCCTTTCCACCCTAAACTGTATGGAAGTTCACGGGACATACCTTTTGGTATCTTCATCCATTAAACTGAGACAGAACAAGACAGAAAGACCCTGATCAGAAGGAAAGGAGTAGGGAAAGCAATGGAAGGAGTAAGAACTCATTCAACACGTTACCTGACTAATGCAGCACAAGCGCTCACTTCAGAGAGATAGAAACAGATAAAATATCTCATGACTTTAATTCACATCTTACCTTTTGTACTAAAAAAGAAAAATCTAAAATAAAATTTGGCACAAACCCATGCCAGCTCCCACATGAAACGAACACTTCCCTGACCTGCAAATGTTTACCTGATCAAAACTGCCTTAGTCACTCTAGAAGGAGAGTAACTCAGTAAGATTGGGATAATGATACAATATAGTTAGTAGTCCCAATTAAGTGAAAACAAACAAACCTTCATCAATTTAGGGGGTCTTCAAAAGGAAGAACAGAAAGCAATATGAAGAGGAATGCTTAAATTTGGAGAACTGGCAACCTCTTTTGAGGGCTTTGAACAGATTTTTCCAAACTATTATGCAAGTGTACTTCTTGTACAATTAATCTGAATCTAGCACTGTATTTCTACAGAGGTAAGTCAATTTTGACTCATTATTAACAGATAAGAATGATTGAAGATATACATCATTTTAATCTCATAACTGTAAAGTAATAGGATGGGAACTGGTTAAGGGAAAAATATTGCTTTTGTGAGAACAAAGTTTTGGAGAGCATAAGGATGCATTTCTCTGAGACTATTGATTTGGGGGCAGCTTGATTTTTTTTTTAATTTTTGTTTAAATTTTTGAGCTCTTTTTTTCTGTTCTGAGCATTCGTATTATTTTTCCTGGTGCTTACAGTGAACGAAGTTGAGAGGAGCTCCACTCCAGTTTTGCACTTTGGCAGAGGCTCAGCAACAGCAATATTACTCCTGTGTTTCTCACTAATACTTATAAATAACAGACAATGGCTGGATCATATATTTTTTTAGAAAAAAAAATGATTAAGAGAAACAAGGAGAAATATCTCTGTTTCTAATGAAAGATTCCATGGAATTGCTTGTCCCACTTACCTGTGTTTTCTGATGCTTTCCCTCTTTATTGATCTCTGCTGAATAAGGACTGCCAGAGCATCCTACACTGTGGTTCCTTCTATCAGCACCACATCCAACACAAATAGTTTCTTCAGTGTAAAAGACAAGAACAAATGTCTGACGTTACTTTTTAATTGATTTTGTAACAAGATGAAAGGCAGCACTATTTAACAATGCTCTTTTCACCATCATAATGGAAGAAGTTTGACTACATCTACACTACCAGACTTGGCATGTACTCCTCTCCAAGGCAAGAGGGCATACTCCCTTCCAGTTCTGCATCTGCATGTGCATGTGTTCCAAGGAATATTTTACTCCTGAAATCTAACTTCTACGCAGGACACCTGAATATACTATAGCTGACCCCAGCATATAGTCTAGGTGCAGCTTAAGTAAAGTCCTGCAGTATGTCTCCAGATAAATTATATCACACAAAAAGAAGTTCTTCTACCTTACTTGAGTTTGGGAGATCGGCCCAGAAAATGCAGGAATAACTGACAACTTTCTGCAGCTTCTGCTTTACCAATAATACTGTGATTAAAATTTCTAAAAGCCTGGCAAGACTTCAGATGATCAGCATCCCTCAGACTGTGATCTGCAAGACAGCAGGAAATTGTTCATAAATGACAGCTATAGTTTTTAATAAAACCACACAGACACTCATATGGATAAAAACAAGACACCAAAAAAGATAAAAAGCAGACAAAAATTTCAAATTACACCCAAATGTTTAAAGGTATCCATTGTGGCTACAATGGCCAGGACAGAATGAGGAATTTTGTCCATGATAGGTGGTCCTTAGATTGAGAACAACCAGAATGCCCTAAAAGAGAGTATGCTACTGACCAGATGAACCCGGTGGTATTTGGATGACTAACTGCTGCCTGCACGAGTGCTGTCTTTAAGGTCTGAACAGGGAAAAGGTTTCTCAAAACAAGTTAGAAAACCATAGAGCAACAAAAGCAGACAAAATGACTGGGCTTTGTAAAATTGAAAGTATTGACAAATCAAGTACAGTGGAGATGATGTCAGAAAAAAACCTGAAAATGCAGGAGGAAAAGGCATCGGTGGGAGTTTCAAGCTGTAATCCCCCTTTCCCCCCTTGCTGAGGGCTGGAGAAAATATCACAGAGCTCAGGCTCATCTGGTAGGAAGAGTTCATTTTTGCAATAAGCCCGCGGCCATATGTCAAGTAAAGCCAGAGCTTTTGATCCTGTAAACCACAATCCCACTGAGAACAACGAGCAGCAACTCTCAGCCTGGGAAGGACATTTTAATCAAGGGCAACCTACAACTTCAGGGTTCTGATAGACACATGCCAGCAGATGAAAATTGGACAGCTGATGTTGCTACCACTCCCTGCTTTCTTCCGCACCTGCCTAACAGATGTTGCTGCCCCCAAGGCAGTGATGTCTGATCCACTCATGAATCAACTTCTAATTCACCCTGCTTTTCAGCCTGGTGTTTTAGGGTAACCTGACATCAAAGCTGGTTTAACACCAGTGGCGTGGAGCAGACAACGATGGGCAGTAACAGTTTTAGCCATCTGATACTAAGCCACCGCTTCATTCCCAAAAAAGCCTCTGGTCTCACTGAGTGACCAGGCATGCTGGAGCAGAAGGGTGGTGGTGATTCTCCTGGAAGCAAGCCCCAGCAGAAAGAGATCACTCATTTCTCTCTGACCAAGAACAGGCTTTTGTTCCAGGCTTCAAAATAGGACAGCGTTTTGGGGAAGAATTCACGGGGGCAGGGAGAATTAATCTCTACACAGATGCTGCGCCCTTCCTTAAAATACAAACTTGGCTTTAAACTTATTTCCTTTCATGCTGTAATTCAATATTTCAGAAGATTTATAAGACTAACCAAAAATAACAAATCTAACACTTACTGATCTGTATCCACACATTTGTGGCCCAATAAGCATCTTTTAGAGATACATAGATTTGTATATTTCCACTACAACTTCACCAGTTATTTAAATTATTAGGCTATTTTAAATAACTATTTTAGTAGTTGTTCAGGAGCTTTTTCATTTGCATTTGTGAGTATGTACACAGGAGGTCTTTTTTAGATGTGTAAGGGCTTGGGTAAAATTTGTGTGGCCATATGACCAATTTCCAAAAAAAAGGGAAACACAAGTCAGGGATAAACATCATACTCTTTTTCTCTGCCTATACTGATCACTATCTCCTCCCTTAGCACAGACCCTTCATTTAGAGTCTTTTCTCTCTAATCCTTGTGTTTGGAGGTATCTTTCTAACTAGTTCCCTTCAGAAGCCAGCCTCGACAGTTAGAGATGCGATACTGCCAGAAAAATTATCAGTAATAAAATAGAAATCAATTTTAAGTCAGAATGCTTTCATATTTAAATCTAATGACAAATGAAAAACACAAAGACAAAGACAAAAGTTTGGAGATGTGGACCTAACAACATCCATATGAATCCTAAATAGATCCATATATCAATGTGACAATATGCCCAACAGACAACGTTTTGAAAAGAGCTAATGAGAAGCTGTGCTTCATCTCTGGAAAAGTTATCTGGGGTGGGTTTTACAATTCTTGGCCAAGCCCTTTGATACTGTTAGATCTTGGGACTCCATCCTGAGTTGGGCTGACCGCTGCCTGGTAAAACATTTTGCTGTCTGAAACAGGATTTATTTGGGAATAAATAACAACTTAATATCTGTCCTGCTTGAAAACTGCCTGCACTTTTAAGCAAATAGGATGGTGCTATTTGCCCAGAATTTCTGATTCATGGTCTAAGGAGATGGTAAAAGCCGTGGACTCTTCACCACCCACTGGCCTGTAAAAAATACGCTGGCCATGGTGGCTATGAAACCATTCAGGATCCATTTGTACCTCAGCACAAATTCTGTACTGAGCTTCAGAGTGTGCTGGTACACAAACATGCCTCTAACTTGTACATGATCAATACAGAAACTACAACCTATATATTTGTTTCAGCAGCTGCACACTGAGCAGGAAAAGACCTAGATTCCACATAACTTCACTCACAAGATAATATCATTCACACATAAACACACAAGACGTACTTTATACCTTGTTCTTCCATCAAAACAACTGAAAAACTACAGTTTTGTAGCTATCTCAGGCACTGCATCTCTGCTTAGCTGTAAAAGGAAAATTCTGAAGGCAAAATTTGTTCTTTAGTTATGTCTATCTGAAGCAGGGTCAAAGAAGTAACCCTGAAAAGGACAGTCATCCCGAAAAAGAAGGCAAAATTTTAGGGGAAAAACCCAGACACAATAAGGATATGGAAGTGTGTGGAACTTAGACACAGGCAGTAAAAACCTGAGTACACTGAACTCAAATTCTGCTCCTTAAAGAGTTCCTGATTGGTTTGCCTGAGGACACAATACTAAGGACAATATTGTTTATAACGTATAATAAAAGCACAGCTTTATATCCATTTAAAAAGTTAGTGATATTGATCTTAGATTCTTTATACAAGACAATATCTGTTACTTTCCTAAACATTTACTGTATTGTATATAAACTTATTTTTTCGTATAAAACTAAAGCATGACTGGTACAAGTTTTTTTTTTAATAATGCCATATTAAATCAGTCCAGAGACATCAACAACAAAGCTGTAAATATTTAAGATTACATCTTCTTTCCTTTATTCTTTTCCTTCTCTATCAGATCTACTGTCAAATAGCTCAGTTCCACCTTGTCGTGGTTTAACCCCACCTAGCAACTAAGTACCATGCAACCGCTGGCATATTCCTGGCCCCTGCAGTTAGATAAGGGAGGTGAACTGAAAAAAGGTTAAACTCATGGGCTGAGATAAAGACAGTTTAATACTGTCCATCCCCAATCAGCAATCCCACTCCTGGGGAACTCCTCTCCCCAGTTATATAGTGAGAATTACATCATATGGTATGGAACATCCCTTTGGTTAGTTTGGGTCAGTTGTCCTGGCTGTGTTCCCTCACAGCTTCTTGTGTCCCCCTGCTCACCAGTAAAGCATGGGAAGTTGAAAATTCCTTGATTTGGAAGAAATATTACTTAGCAACAACTAAAAATATTGGTGTGCCATCAACATGGTTCTCACACTAAATCCAAGACACAAGACAATACTAGCTACTAAAGAGAAAACTAACTTTATATGAACCAAAATCAGGACAGTTCTCTTACTGTCACTCTTAGTGCAACTGAGATACTGAGAGTGTTTAAGATCATCAGATTTCATTGGCAAGATGAGCAAACATCAAAAGTCTGAGAGAGTACTTAAGGCATGATCCCAAATTTACTGGAATCTACAAGAAACACCAGCTTCTGCAGACAAGCTTGACATTAAGCTTGAAATATGTATTGCCAATTTTAGTAATCATATGCAAGAGCCTTCAATGGTATTCATTACAATGAAGTGTTTATTGGAAAACGGCAACAGTGACTGAGTGAAAACATGTCCAGATAGAAAAAGTAATATTCATAACCCTTCCCTATCTAGGGATTGCTAGAAGGAAAAAGCAAGTGTTTCTTTCTATTTCTCCATCTTAAAAAAAAGACTCACACCAGGCTTCAAACAAAGCTCAGGGGAAGCGTTAGGAAAGTAACGTCATGCAGAAGAGTTAGAATAATCCTGCAATTCCCAGCAGGTTGAGAGATAATTTGCAAGAAGCACTGGTGAATGTCAGGCAATTACATACTTTCTACAGAAGAAAGGCAAACCTCAATCAACCAGTTTGACTTAGATACCATGGCACAAGACAAATGCTAGCTGCCATCTACAAATATTCCTCCTGAAAAAGCCTTTGTTTTTACATTTCTCTGATCACATGCTGGATCAAGCAGGCAGTTGTGTTGGTTAGCTAGGAATGGGCTTCTGCTGCTCTTTTGTTTCTCCTGGATCACGGACTTGCCTCGTTTGAAATTCTGATGCATACCACAGCACTAAGGCAAAGCTCAACATTTCAGGGATCTGCCTTTAGCCATAATTATACGTTCACCTTTGTGCTCTGCCCTTTCAAGGGTGGCAGTTGCTATAAATTACCACAGGTAGAAAAAAAACCTCACAGAACAACAGCAGCATTTTTGAAGGGGCACCAAACAAGCTACAAGTTTGTCCAGTGACATTTTCCTCCTGGATAACTCAGGCCAGGAGGTCAAAACAATGGCTGACTAACAAGACAGCACACAGGGAAAAGGTTATCATTAATAATGCAGCAGAAGAGCACTGTGTGGACAAGTAATGTAGGAAAAACATACCAAGTCAACCAGCAGGATACAGGGGTCATGCAAGAAATGGCTAGATGCTAGTCAGAGAAACGATTTGCTGAAAAGGATGTAATGCTGATAGCTAAACGTCCTTCCAAGTGTTCAGCAACTTCTGCTCCCTATGTAGTTCCTTCACAGGAAAAAAACTGCAGATCTACTGATGTTCTTTCTTTATTCTTAGCGTAAATCTGTGCTTTGATGCTCTTGCTAGGTGACTTTCCTTAAAGACCTCCGACTTGTACAGTTAAAACAGACAGCTTAAGAAAAAGGGAAAAGGAAGGGGAGCATGTGAACAGTGCCTTTCAGGCAGATCTGTAGGAGAAGATTCCATGCCCCTGGCAACAAAACCACAAGAAGCGGCCAGATGATGCCACCCATCCATGCAGTCATGCCTAGCAGTTTCTCCAGTCTACACACTAATTCAGCCTTTGATCTAACACATGGATACTGATGTTACCAAAAAGATTCATAAAGGATTTCTGAAGGAAGCTAATGTCCACTAACCAAGTCATCTTCAGAGGCAGCAGAGGAAAGACTATATGCTCACCATTTCCAGACCTATGAAGACCCGAGTCCTGTACAGAACACCTAAAATTTCATAGCAGCATTCTAATAAATGGTATAGCCTGTATGTTTAGGTTTCCTTTCTATGAACACTGGGGTGCAAATGTTGTTAGTGGAAATCTAAAAGTAAGCAGTACAGGCTGGAAAAAATAAATGTACTTACGAAAGGAGAAGCAGAAGTGGTAAAGGTGGCCTCAAGCTCTGCCAGGGGAGGTTCAGGCTTAACATCAGGAAAAAATATTTCACGGAAAGGGTCACTGGGCACTGGCAGAGGCTGCCCAGGGAGGTGGTTGAGTCACCTTCCCTGGAGGTGTTTAAGGGACAGGTGGATGAGGTGCTGGGGGGCACGGTTTAGTGATTGATAGGAGTGGTTGGACTCGATGGGTCTTTTCCAACCTAGTGATTCTATGATTCTATGATTGTATTTCAAATCCAATACGGCAGTGGCTTGGAAGCTGACCATTTGAATGGCATAGATTCCCAATTTCAAAAACAAATTATACTGGCAGCATTCTGACAAAGAAATTGCTTTCCTACAAGACACGCGTAATGTTAAGATTGCAGGAATGCATGATACCAGGTACCAGTGAACTGTAAACATGTCCCATTTTTCAAAGCATTTTTTTTCTCTTACAGTACTGTAAAATGGGAACAACTTAAGTGAATTCCTATGAGTTACAGCAGTCTAAAGCTTATGTAAATAGGAAGAGAATCATGCTGTCTATGCTCTATAAACTACAAGTAGGGTGAAGATTTTACATAATAGGTTTATAAACAAAAGCTCCTCATATCTATAAACCATGACCAGAAAATTAATCTGCTCCCTATAAAAAAAAAAGATGGCCCACCTTACAACCCCTTATATAAATAATAAACATGAGGTGCAAGCCAGTGATTGAAATGAAGGAGTTACAAGATAAAATGTGAACCCTATTTTCCTTTCTTATGATAGCCTTGGAAATGGTTTTGCAGTTTATTTTTATGCAGAGAAGAATTCTGGACAACATGGTGTGTATGAAAGAGTATGTAACCGTACTCAGAAGGCAGAGACAGTGTATAGGTAAGTTGCTTGTTCAGTAAGCTTTGTTCCTTCCCAATGACAAAATGGAAAGCAGTTTCAGAGTGTCCTTGCACTGTCTTTTGCCTGTTTAACAAAATATACTTGCAATAAGGCTTTCAAACGCTGTCTTCAAGCACAACACAACAAAAATTATTTCAGATCTGCTTTTGGTGAAGTAGGTGAGAAAAGCAGTCTCAGCATGGCATCCTTCTCTTGTGAGTTCTGTACAACTGAGAGAGATAAGAAAAGTTCAGTCTCCAACAGTCTTTCTAATTCTGATTACAGCCTTGTAGTTTCAGTCAATCCACATTGCAGGCCTCTGAAATAAAGACTTAATGGGACTATGATTGGGACTTACTAAAAATAGCTAAGCGTGACATATTTTATCAACAACTAGCACATATTACAGCAGTGTTAGGTCAGAAGACCATCCTGGCTATAACCGACGATGTCTGGAAGAACAGGTCAAGTTTTTACACTGCAATGTATCTGAGGTGTAAGCATGAAAGCTGAAAAGAGGATCTGAATACAGCTTTTTCAAAGTAATCTATTAGAATTTGTGATACTTATGGATATTACCACTTTGAAAATGATAAAAAATTAACATGAATATGACAACATGCACAAAGTGGTAAATTGTGTTACTGCTTTACCTGCAACATCCCTCAGACAATATGAAGAACAAACTTCACTGCACTTTGTATTACTTTTCTTCTCTGAAATATCAGACACTTTCCTTAGAAGCACAAGAAAACAGTTTACACTCCTATCCCAAATGATTCATTACTATAACAATTAAGCCACATCCTGAGACCTTGAGAGCCTCCAAGAGTCTTTCTTCAGTGGTTTTACACATAATCCTAAACCCACTCTATGTTAAATAACAATATCAAAATTATCTGGACTAAGTGTTCCCAACCAGCGATGGTCCCTCTGCACTTGCTCTTCTGACAGTGAAACATCCAAAGAGGAAAGGTGAAGAAAGAGGTGGTTCAGCCAAGGAGTTAGACAACACTAATCCACCACCCTTCAAGGAGAAGGAATAGTTTTACATTAAGCTGAGTCTCTTTCTAATCAAGTGGATATGTAGTCTGCATATCAGGGACATACTAATGAAAAAAACAGTGTGCAAAGATGATGAGTTTTGCTGTACTTGGAATGTATGATCTCCAATTATCTTGTGGTTAGAAATCCAAAGCAGTGGGGAAGCAAAAGGCATTTTCCTGTGACTCAATGGCTCTCTAAAAAGCACACAGAGAGATGGAGACAACAGAGCATCCAAGTCACTACAAATGTGACGATCTGATTTTGGACTGGCACGCTCTTTTCATCCTTTATTTAATGAACCAGTGAATTCAAGCTAGTGTTAAAGTACACAATTCATGTTTCCAGTGCCCTGCTCCACTGTCAAATTCTATTCACACCATCTGAGTAACCAAAATGGCAGAAGTCAAAGTTTATCTGAGTGTAAACAAGGAAATGATATGGTGCAAATTTGTGCAGCAATTCTAAAGAGCTCAACATCTGCCTGCTCTTCGCATACAAGCTGATACCCTTAAAAAAAAAAAAAAAAAAAAAAACAAAGAAAGAAAAAAAAAAAAAAAGAAAAACAAAAAAAAAANGAATAGTTTTACATTAAGCTGAGTCTCTTTCTAATCAAGTGGATATGTAGTCTGCATATCAGGGACATACTAATGAAAAAAACAGTGTGCAAAGATGATGAGTTTTGCTGTACTTGGAATGTATGATCTCCAATTATCTTGTGGTTAGAAATCCAAAGCAGTGGGGAAGCAAAAGGCATTTTCCTGTGACTCAATGGCTCTCTAAAAAGCACACAGAGAGATGGAGACAACAGAGCATCCAAGTCACTACAAATGTGACGATCTGATTTTGGACTGGCACGCTCTTTTCATCCTTTATTTAATGAACCAGTGAATTCAAGCTAGTGTTAAAGTACACAATTCATGTTTCCAGTGCCCTGTTCCACTGTCAAATTCTATTCACACCATCTGAGTAACCAAAATGGCAGAANGAATCTAGCTTTAAAGTGCCTACCTAAACAAAGATTTGAAGGAAGCTTGCACTCCTTTATAAGTGCACAACTGCAGAAGACAATATGAGCAGCTGTTTCATGCTGGAGATCAGGGAATAGTGAAGCTAGTAGTGGAAGGGTTTAGTTCACATGGCAGCAGCCCCTAGGGCTCTTTGGAAGGAGGAGGGCAGGCCAGGAACAGCCTCAGCTGCCATCCTGATGTACATCTCTGAAGATTAAGCCTCCATCTGGACTAAAGTAAAATTCCATCTCTCTAAAATGTCCAGTAGTGCCAGCAGCAGCTGATGGCACCCAGACAACCTGTACCACCAGTGGTGCTGCACATCCACCCTCCCTAGTATGACAGCTCATTTCCTCTCCTCCATCTACCAACAATCAAACTGAAACAAAACTCTTATAAAACAATGGATGTGACAACAAGGAAGCAACTGAATTGATGTATGAATTCAAAGGAAACAAATGTTTACTACAGAAGGAGTTATCGCCTCCCCTTTGTCAAAGTGGAGAAGATATTGATCATCTTGTAAACAGTTGCCCCACCATGGACAAACAGGCACTGAAGAAAATCCAACCCCTATCCTTCCAGTCAAGACGCACATTCTGCTCAAGATTTACAAACTAGTATAAGAGATGCAAGGATCAGAGGGACTACAATCATGCCCAATGCTCTTTTACACAGTAAGGCAACCCCGAATCAGCCAAGTACATGTACGGTTAGACTTGATAATCTCAAAGGTCTTTTCCAATCTAGTGATTCTGTGATTCTTTGAAACCTCACATCTTGTACTTCAGCAAGAATTTTCTTTGAAAGGGCAGGTAAAATAACTTAGCATAGGTAACGAGTCAAAGAGGTACACCAAGTTATGACACCTTCTTTTGTTAAAATGACCTCCAAATGAAATATGGACCCACAACTGGATGATTAGAACACCCAGCACATTCCTGAGCATCAAATTATTCAGAACCTAAATGCATCTGTTTAATATCTGTGAGATTATCTTTCCTAATAACACATGAACAACCAGAGGATCAGAGTAATTGTTTGGTCAGCGCAGGTGCTTTTTGTTCCTCTAATCCACTAACAAGGAAGAGCATCTGACCTGCACAACGAACAACAGATTAAATTGTTAGCTGTCACACACAAGATAAAAGGGAGAAGTCATTTCTGCGCCTCCAGTTGCACAAGCTGAATTCGGTTCCAGAACACAATGTTGCCAGTTCCTGGCATTATAAATTCATTAGTCAGCCTCAACTCCTCCTGAAAAAATCCCCTTCCACAAATGTCTTTTAAAAATATCTTTCTCAAGAAGGATCCCTTTGTCTTTTGTTATCTAGACACTGAGGAGGAATTAAGCTTGTACTTCCAGGCTTTTCCCTGCAGAAGAGCTGAGCCATGAGATCTAATATGCCCTCTCCTCATTTTCTAATAAAAAAGTGAAGGTCTCATCTCCAGAAGTTAGGGCTTCCAGAAAACTGCAGAGGTCTCTGATGAAACCTTGGCATTCATCAACAGCTCGTATACTTCTCTGACAGGGTGGAGAGAAACCAGTGGTGAAGCTTATTTCAACATGAGTATCATGAAAGACATTTACAATAAGCATTAAATTAGCTTATAGTTTCAGAAAGTTTTTATATGAATCCATAATACAATTAAAACACAAAATATTGACTTTTTTGTGTGACAAAGTGGAGAACTGTGGAGAACTGCATCTTTAAAAGAGTGTAGCTTAAGCCAGCAACAAAAGATTTTTGTACCAAACCAGGTGCCTCTACTACAAGCATAAATTATTTGGCTCACTTTAGGCACAAAAGGTAAATCTTTGTGGCCTGAAAATTCTAAGGGAAACTAGTTGTTTAACTGTCTATTCAGATTATTTCATTTCCTCTAAAATCAGTGTTATAAGATCCTTCTTCCTCTATTCTACTCTTCTGTGTTCATGAAAGAAAGCAGTTCATGAAATATACATGGATAGCACACATTGAAAATATTTATATTTACTACACAGAAATTCGTCATTCCTCTGCAAAGGGGTACCTATGTCTGGTACCCATACAGTCCTGGACTTCTATTTAATCAATGCAAAGAAACAGGGCATAAGACAGGAAAAACAGAAGGTGTATTGGGGGAATCAATACATGTTTCCCTCTTCTGAGTAAACCAGGAGCATAGGAAGACTGCCTATGATTCAGGCATTGAACCGAGAGACATCTGAACTCAGGTGAGATGAATCTTAACACAAGCAATTTCCTGTATAGACTCCATAAGCAGGTAGGAGATGAGGAATCGCCAAGCAGCTGAAGGAGAACCTTGTCAGAAGGTGTTGCTCCAATCTAGGACTCTTCTAATAAAATTAAAAAATTAGAAAGGGAGAACAAAACAGGATTTAAAAAAAACAAAACGAGAATAACTAGCCAGAGGGAATATTCTTGCTGAAAGCTCCTAGCCTTGTTGGGTACCACTTGACTCAAAAGATCACTCCTATTCTTTTCACAAATACCATATTTTATTTACACTCTATTCAGGTTTTGGAGGGACAAGTTACATTATTCATCAGGTTTGATTCACCTGTTCTCCAGCTGTCTTTCCTCCACAAATGTATGTCCTTATTTTAAATGGACCTATGTTAGATACAGCATTTTTAATGAGATCTACACTAAACTGCGCCTAAAGAATAATCTTGCATAGTTAGACAGCTAACTAGCAATCTAGACAATATCTTAAATGGCCTCTAAAAAAGCTCTTCAAACTCAAAAGGGTACATAAATCATAAATTGTGAATAGCTACTAAGCTGTTATGTAAATGCCTTTGCAGGATGGGGACTTTAAGGAGAGAAAAATGCATATTAGTCCAAGATATTCAGAGTTCAGACTTCTGAAAAAATGCAGAAAACCTTCATTTGTTTTAATATCCACTACAGATTCTACTTCCTAATAATTTGCCACAAAGAAATGGAGAGTAATTAAAGAACTTTAATACTGAGAGAAAAGATAATTTAACAAAAGTTAAGCATTTTGAATGAACATTATATGGGAAGGACAATTTTTTCTTCTAAATTAATTTAATTAACTTTTTGGGGTTTTTTTTCTTAAAAAGAGAAAGAAAAGCAAAATGCCGTGAAAAATTATTGTTCTAACTATGGGTGATTATAATTAAAACCTTCCCAAAATCGCAGTGTAGTATTGAGCAAGTTGTGTTTCAGGTAGTGACTGTTTGGCTGAAGATTTATCACACAGAAAACTGAATTCCCCAATACTAACAAGGGAATGCATTTTACTGATTTACCTAGAATGAAAAACTAGTTATTAGTTCCAGCAGTCTTTGCTGTGATCTCATTAAAAACTCCTGAAAGAAAAACATACATTCTTTTTTCTCTGAAGGCATCCCTTCCTTTCTTAGGGCATTCATCTCCTGTTGCTGATGCTGCTGTTATCTGCTGGATGGTTTTCACACAGGTGGTACGTGTATTTCCACTCATGGGTCCAGCAACATGTAGGGTAGGTATTTCCTATACATTCCCTCCTTCATTATGATATATCTGAAATAACACTTGTTCCCATCCTTTGAATTATGTGACCTAGACTGTAGGTTTGGAACGACCCTAAATCACACTTGAAAACTTAAATTTTAAATGTTACTTATGGGACTTGCCCAGCTTCCTATTTCATTCTCATGAAATTCCCACTTCACTCTCATGCTGCAGGCTGTACCCCCTCACTGCAACACATCCTCCTGTTTCCTTCCTCCTTGAATGGAAGGATATATAAATCTAAATTAGCACATTAAATCTTCCAGCCATTTTATTTTCCCCAGGACTTGATTCTATTTTCAGTCATTCAAAACACATTTTTCCTAATGAAGAACCAGCCCTCTGGGAAATGTGTCCCAAATTTGCCCATCACAGCTGTCATTCACATAGGTACTCAGCACGTACCGTCACCTGAGACAGGTCCAGTTCATAAAGGAGAAGTCCAGAGATCAGGCTATGAGTGCCAATTAGTGTTCAGGTTCAAGCTGACTCAGCTTCAGTGGCAAGACACAGTCCAAGTTTTTTGTGTACCAGCAATTTTCTGCTTTCTTGTGCCTATACTCTAGCTATTACTGTGCTTCACTATTAAGATCTTCTTTCTTCCTCAACTCCAAATATAGATACTGCTTCCTTAGGCTCCTGCCTTTTCTTACTTTTTGTATTACAGGCTAATGATCTGTCACCTAATACTAAATTATTTGCTCTCCTAATTGCCCATCTTCAAATAATTGATTGTGGAGCAAGGTGGCTACCTTAGCACTTTCCCTGTATATTTCAAAAGAGGAAAGAATTGATACATTAAAAATGAAAGTCACAAACCCCAAGAGAACCCAAGTCCTACTTATTACTCACAAAAATATTTCATCCACAACATTACAATATTTTAGAAAATTTCTGTATTGTTTTTTCCCTTTCCAGTATCCGTTACTTTCATTCTGAAGCCTGTGAGTTTTTGTCATTTTCAGATCAAACATTCAAAGTATCCTGAAAATTTAATACCATCATAATGCTGTATTTTAAAACAAACAGGAAAAAAATACAATTTAATTCACTGATATTTTTTCCTCCTTGTTCGAATTCTTCCTGTATGCCAATTAAAAATAAAAAGATAATCCAAACCATAGACAGCTGCCTAGGTTACCAGTTTGAGATATGTTCTGCTATACAACACAGGGGATACACAGATAATATACTCAAGAATTCAGACTTTACAAAGGTTAAAGAGTCTCAGCTGATGAGACTCTCCCTTTATAGCAGGGAAAATAAAGAAAGCAGAGGTGTCAATGGGATGCACACATGCAGGAAACAAGGTCCCCTACCTGTCTCCTCCAAATCCTGTAATTATTTTTCTTGGACGGATTTTTGCTTATGTTTTCTTCAACTCTTCCTGGACTCTACAATGAATCAATCACACCAGTGGAGCACTCTGGTTACCTTGAGCCTCTGAACAGAGAGAAGGTAGGAAAAGACATGGAAAAACACTGACTAAATAGCTGCTGGCAACTCAATAGAGACACATTGGAGGGAGCCAAATAAAACCTCTCTTTCAGACCTTTCAGATTCACCAAACAAATTTGCTCCAACATTCCATTGGGAGCTTCATCCTCGTTTCACAAACGTGCTGCAGTCTGAGTTTGGAGAACAGAAAAATGAAACTTTGCATCATCGCAGGATGCTTGCAGAGGCAACGATAAAATGGTGTAATATCGATTATAGTAAAGTTGTGGCATTAAAAGCATTCACAGCAGTATTCTTTCCCATTTTCCCAACCTTTATCTCTTTACTCATTTGTTTTATCAAGTAATCTGTCTCAAAAGAGAAGAAGATTCAAGATTGCATGACACCAAGTTAAACCTTATAACATTAAATATTTATGATTTCCTCAAGGTGATGATCAAACTCTGTAAAGTCTTTTTTATACATTATTAGTACAAAGTGATAGTTCCACCAAAATGATGTTTCTGGTAAAAAAATAAAATTCACTTTAATGAATAATATGACAGGTGGACTAATGAAGAATATTATTTAGCTTTCAAACTTTTGTTTTAGTTATTACACTCTAAAAAACTCAGTAAAGATTTAAAGGACCCTCAAAATTCTTAGCAATCTATAACACTAAACACAGAAAGTCTGTGAAGATGTCAGCTACACCTAACATTTATGGCTCAAGATAGGGAGAAAATTAAAATAGAAAATAACCAGCTAGACCATAAGTCAGTTTAGGTAACCTAAAAACTTTAAAGACAAAAAATATAAAAATTCTAAAATAAATTTCACATTTTAAAAAAAAGGATAACTTTATGATAACTTTAAAATTCATTTTGAATGAAAGTTAATTACTATCAAAAGTATCTGCATCTATCAACAGCTAACAGGATACAAATATAAACTCCAAAAACTTAATCACAGGAGAGTTCATCTGTAACATAATAATGTAAGAGACGGGTATAAACTGGAGAGGGTCAGATTTAGACTAGCATAAAGAAGAATTTCTTCACCATGAGTGTGGTGAGGCACTGGCACAGATTGCCAAGGGAAGTTGTGGCTGCTGCATCCCTGGAGGTGTTCAAGGCCAGGCTGGATGGGGCCTTGGGCAGCCTGGTCTGGTAGGAAGTGTCCCTGCCTATGGCAGGGGGATTGGAACTAGATTATCTTTAAAGTCCCTTCCAACCCAAACTATTCTATGATGGAGAAATACTTGCATAAATAAGCCATTTTTCCCATATACCCATAAACATGACAGATGATCACCACTGCAGACCACATAACTGGATAAGATGCTTTGACAGTACAGGTACAAAGTTAGAATGAGATGTAGCACAATCTCATTGGTGTGACATTCAGTCCCAGGTCAGGGTATATATTTGCAAAGAAAGAGAATGCCTCTGCTGCACCTGCATAACTGTTTCATTTTCAAAATTCTTCTTTTTGGGTTTTTATTTTTGTGTTGTTTTTTACATGCTTATAATAGAGAACATTGAGATCTGGCTGTGGTGGTTAACAGCACTGTTGACATCTTCACATGAAGTTTGTGGAAAGGCAAGTCACACAACCATCCATCACTTTATGCTTGCATTCCCAGTAGTATATAGCAGTTTCCTAACCAAGGGAAGTGACTTGCTGTCATACCTCCTGACTTCTTTCTGAATCATGGACTTATGGCTCTTCCATAATAACTATTGTGAGTGAAATTCTTAGTGAAAAATAAGCACATATTATTAGATAATGCCTTGCTCATGTGCTTAAGGTTCATATTATCTAAGCAACTGAGAATAAAATCAAACAGACTCTGACATTAAAATTTAAAACATTACCTATCAAACTGAGAAAAGTACCTCCCATTCCATTGGAAACTCCAGATTTGCTGTAGTTACAGGGAGGTCACAAAAGCAGAGGTGCCAATGGGAAAACAAGTTCCCAGTCCATCTCCTCCAGCTCCCTTAGCTTTGAGTTTTTTCATGGGTTTCTTCACTCCACACAAGCATTCTAGTTCATATCCTACACAGCCCTGGGGATCATCATTTTTAGAGAGCACATCCACCTAAGAGGGCAAGAGGCTGAAAACACAGTTCTTCAAACAGAGATATGTACTGCACAAAGGCAATGGTTAAAAATTATTTTAAAAATTAATCCCAGTCCAACCTCAGTGAATAGAGTTAGAATTTCATTAGGAATTAAGCGACTCCAATACGAATTTAAGGTTTCATGTTATCTGTAAAATGGAATGACCATTTTGGTCATGCATGTCATTTAAAATAAAATAAAATAAATTTAGTTCTCTTTTCCTTCTTAGTTCAGGAACAGGGGAGAAAGCTTCCTGTATTGCTCACTATAGCTGACTGCAATTCATAGCAATTCAGGAATTTCAAACAGCTCTGAGAGGTCTGACTATTTGCATGACTCTGTGAAAAAGGAGAGCAGCTGTGCTGCGAGGCCACTGGGCAGGACCAGGATCCAGCTGAGTGGATCAGCCATTTGCTCACCAAGAACACTCAGCAGAGTGTCAAGTAATTATGAAAAGCACTAGGCCGCCACTCCGTGCCCCAGTATCTTTGCAACAGTTTTTCAAGTCACTTCATCCTCACCCTGTGAGCCAAAGCCAGATGTAATATCAATTTTACTGTCAGAGAGAATAATAAAAGAGATGCCATTAGTCTTTAATTTAAGGTTTATGACACAGAAAATTTTAATGGGAGTTAAATTAACTATTGACATTTATCACAATAATTTGCTCTGTAGCCTCTGACCTGCGACACAATAGGAGGATAATAAAAGCTTTGGGACAGCCCATCAAACATCAGACTTCTTGTTTTATAGACAGAGAAAATCCAGTGGTGAACATTTTACCTTCGAGATATGTTCACAAGCAATCACATCAATGTTCATATCCATTCATTTCACAAGTATGTGCAAACTGAAGTCCTGAAATGTCTTTTTAAGAGGAAAAAAGCTAAATCACTACTGACCATCATGACATACAAAACAGACAGCATGACATCCTCATGAGAAAAATGCTTAAAAAAATTAAAGATGATTTACAGATGTACGATTAGCTTCACAAATACTTAAAATATGATGCAATCAGATTTTGAACAAATTTTAAGCAGGATAATATAAAGGAGATCTGAGAAAATGAAAGGCAATATTTTTGATTTAATGGTTTATTCCAGGTATGTTGTGAAAAACTGACATACTGTGGCTTTCCTTTCAAAATAATTTTTAACACTATTAATAACACATTGCAGGCAGACAGGTCTATATTCACCCAACGTAATTTCATTGGATTTTGCATCATTGGTTGGTAATTATAAATGCATCCTTTTTAATACAAGGATAATACCACGGCACATCACTGCTAAAAGCCTCCATTCTGGAATTTTCTAATTAAAATGTTTGTATCGTATCAACATGACAGATCTTGTGCAACCCAGGAGCAAAAAATGTGCTAATAAATATTCTCCTCTTACCATACAACCCCTGTTGCTTCACATTCCTGCAGGAAGGCTCATTATTAGCATGACTCTACACAGGACTTCATAGCCAGATCCTTGCCCAAAACTGTTCTGTAAAAGCACGGCCCCATAGAAGCTATTGGCATAAACCGGTTTTAACATCACAGGGCAGAATAACTGCAATACGTCAAACCAAACGTTACCTGGCTTATTCACAAGAACACTTCCCCAAAGAACAGAAGCAAAAAAAGGCGTATTTTTGCTCTAAATCCTGCGTTTAGCAATAAATACTGCATTGAGCAGTATTTATTTGAATATACTTTTTCCTAATTACACAATCATCTTGGGGAGGCAGAATGATGAAGCCTATCAAACTGACCTTAATTAGACCCAATTCTACTGAATGTAAATATTGCCTTCTTGAGAACTCAAGACTTAGATATTTCTTCCTACACGCAGTAGCTGATCATTTTTTTTGCTTGAAGTTTGATTTATTGCTCATATAATGTAACTGTTTTCCTGACTTGTATAACTGAACTCCTTTTCATGTGTGTCTTGTCTTTTTTATTACCTAACTGAGCAACTGGCAACAGTATCATCCTGCCTCAGCAATTTCTATAGATTAAATAAACGCTGCATGAAAAGTTTTTTCTCTTTATCTGTTTTAAATTTGTTGCCTTTTAATTTCAATATTACTTTCTTCTTTTGTTATGAGAAAGAGTAAAAGCTAAGCATTTGACTCCACTTCTCTATATCAGTTCCTATTCCATACACACCTAACATCTTTTATTTTGTCCTCCTTCCTTAAATAGGCCAGGCAAGCCGTATTAATCTCTCTCTGCTTGGTAGCCCCCACTGCCTCTAATAATTTCCATTGCCCTCAGAATCTTTTCTATTTCTGCCATGTCCTTCTGCAATAAGGAAACTACAACAGAACATAGCACTCAAGGTGAGGAGAAAGATATGCTTCTGTTTAGAAAAAGCCAATTAAATATTTCCTGTATTATTTTGTGTTACTAATATATTCCACCATTCTCTTGCACTGATTGTTATTGCAAACTCTGTCCCCACCTCTATTATACTGACCCTAAGGTGACTCGTGGCCCTATGTATCTCCTCCATAAATCAACATATTTTAGTGAATTCAGTTGAGAGATGAAAACTTGACAACAAAATATTCCATCTCGGGCTGTCTAGAGCTCATGCTTTACCACCCCACCCACAGAGAGCCCATGGGTCTGGCTGTGGTCCTCAGGCTTCACCATGAAAAAGAATGGAAATTACTTCACCCTGGAGGCACTACTAACCCAGACCCTGCCCAGGCAAGCGCTTCTACACATACATGTTCATGAGAATTAACTTAAACTTGTGTCCAGAAGCCTACTGGGATGAGGGTCATATTTCTTCCTGTTCCAAAGCTTTGAACTGCCTATGAGCACATGGCATCTGGCCTATTTGCATCATTTCCTCAGGTACTAGTTAGTACGTGGGTGCCCTTTTCTCTTAACATGTAGCTTACCTTTCTCACCCTAACAAGGCAAAAATGTTACCTACAACAACAGCTTCTCTGCTGTAAATTATCTATTGATCTCAAGATCCTGTTTGCTTTGGAGACAGGGAAAAGGATTATTTACCTAATGAAGGAGCAGCCTACAATCATGTCATATGTGTTTTCAAAGCATATTTAAACACATGAACACAAAAGTGTTACTCTTACAACACTGGAAAATGTAGAAATATTTCTAGTTTTGTTTAGAGTTTACTCTTAGTTTAAGACACTTTTCTCAAGGCATTTGAATTTTTATTTGATTTTGATTCTTATGTCTTTTCCCCACAGAGTGGTAGATTAATGCAGAATTATATGTAGTATGCTATGTTTATATTCTTTGCTGCCCTCTGTTAAATTTACTATGATACAATATTTACATTCAGCACACCACTGTTCTTAAACCGGCTTCAAAGTTTAAAGCACAGTCTAAAGGGTCAGTAAAGGCCATCTCATACTGACCTCTAACATCAAGCCCAGTGCTCACCTGAGGATGGAAATGGTGTCAGCAGTAGCCGCTGCCCCACAGCCTGCCCACTGGATTCATGGCAGGTCTCACCTGGTATACGTGGACTTGAAGTTTCTTGACTCTGGCCAGTTCTCAAGATACCAGAAGATTTTATAAGCAATGTTACAATAAAACTGCTACATGAAAATCTATATTTTAAATTTTTTAAGGACGTTTTAAACATCCTCATTTTAGAGGGGATTTGGAAGAATTTGTGAGAGGGGGTTACTCTGATATTTTTGCACACCAATAACTCAAAAGCAGCTAATCCACTTCATTTCAGACACACTATCATACACCTCAGAGATTCCACAGCCGGAGAGAATCAGATGTTCATCATCTGATGACAGATAATTTACAAAGCAGGAACTTAGCTACTGAGCAATCTTCAAAGAAAGATCATGTTTGGCTCTATTGCACATCATTCTAAGAGCCCAAAATCCATCCATTGTTTTTGAGCAAACCTTCCCTAGAAGTAGCAAGCTGAATGTAAGAAACAAAGAGAACATGAAGTGCAAATTTACTGACCTCATTCCATTATTACTTCTCATGGCCCTTCCTCACATCTAGTTTTGTAAGGTATTTCAAATATTTCAGTAAGAAATTCTTTTGATATACCATGGATGGATTAAATTTGCAATACATGATAAAAAAAATGAAAGGAAGATACCTAAAGAAAAGAAAATACAATTGGACGTGGGTGCCCAGCAGCTGTCTGAGAAGTGAGGCAATAAATAATTGGGGCAGTAGACATCAATGCAACATCTAAACCCCTCTAACAGGATGAGGTGTGGATGGCTTCCTGTACCAAACTGGCACTTTTCGTCTCTCTTACCCCCTCACTGTTTCAGGGACATGAAATCAAATAACATCAATTAGTAGTGAGGAGTGGCACTCCCTGACCTGATGGGCAATACAGCTTGTCAGGAATGAGACAGGTATTTCAGAATGCTCTGGGGATCAACCATGTATGGGGTTTTTTTGACTCTGGCCTTGGATTACTTAGCGTTTTGGTTTAGCCTAAGGTATTTGAAAGGTACAGTTAGGTGTGCACCAAAGACTGTGGATCTCCGGCAGCAAAAGGATGAACAAGCCCATTAAAAGCAGCAGTGAGTTATGAACAAAGTAAGGAGGAACCTAAGAAAAAGCCATTGGGTGTATATATAACCACATTCTTTACAGAAAATGAACCACTGAAAAGCCTTCAGGTTTTGTCCCTCTTGAAAGATTATTAAAGAGTGAAGCTAAACCCTTAATAAGGGTACTGGTGGAATTCTTGGGGATTTTGTTTATAACGTTTGCTGGCTTTATGCAGAACTCTTCTAAGACCTGTCTTGGAAAAATCCTCAGATCATCTTTTTAACAATTTTCTTTCAAAACACAAGAGAAACTTCTTGAACTCATAGGACCTCTTTTTCTTTTGGAAAAAAAAGTAGTAAGTGTGTTGACCAGACAGGAATGAAACAGAATTCTTTTTGCAGTTCTCTACCTGCTGACTGTTGATGGTTTTCTTTCATAAATATTCACAATCCACTGAAGTCCTCTTTGTAGATCTAAGGCAGGAATTCTGAGGTTTTAGCATTAAAAAAAGTAGATTTGGATACTTCTAAGAACAGAAGAAGCCTATAAGAACTTCTGTCTATGGTAGCTGTCATCTTCATTTTTTCCTTCTGGAACAGAAAAGAACACATTTGCCTTTTGTGGAAATCCACACACACTTGCTATCCAGAAACAATCCACACAATCTAAAGAGATAAGATTATAATATTAACACAATCTTATGGAGACGGCAGCCTGCTTTGCTGAATGATGGTGGAAATGGAAAGTCTCAGGTCCTCTGCTTTTACAAACCCAAATCAGTAATTTTATAATCCATAGAAAATACAGATAGTAATGGTTTAATAATCACCTCTGCACGTATACCACCACAATAAAATGGAGAAATCTATATTATTCATTTGAACTAACAGAAATGAAGAGTATCTTACATCTTCATTGCAAGAAAACACAGTCATGCAATCGATCTCTCTCTGCTTTGCAATCAATAACTTTGCTCTTCTTTAGTTTGTCTAAACTGGTAGGAGACCATTACTTTGCGACAACATTTTTCCATTTACATCTCACGTTTTTAGAAACTATAGAAACACTCCATTGGCCAGATTTTATCAGTAAATATCGATCTAAGATGAAAAAATAAAATCCCAACAACCATCATCATTTAAGCTATCTAACTTGAAGAGAAGCATACTTCTTGCAAGAGACTTATTTTAATGAAAGACAGTATCAGAGAAAAAAAAAATCTTTTGTAGAATCAAAGCATGCTTTCTGCTAAATAGCCTCTTTGTATAATTAGGATTTGCAAAGTGGCAAAACACAATCCAATTAAGTGAGTGAGGTTCATGTGATTAACATCAGACCAGCAGTATTGCTCTCATAGTTCATCACTAGCTTTACTAATTAGGGCATTGCTGAGCAGAGACGTCTGAGCTTGCCTTAGCCAGTTCAGATTATGGTTTTCTCTTCTCAACCCTGCATCAGCCTCACTGCTTGCTTCCTTACTTTCTTTCCTTACTAGTGGACACTTTCCTGTGATATTCTGTTCCTTTTGAAAGTCATCCTAGCAGTCATCAACCATCACCAAATAATTAGTGCTTTTCTACTCACTGACTGAAGAAAAAGAAGTGAAAAAAGATAAAAGTGCTTTCAATGAGGATATTTTTCTGTTTATACACAGTTTACTATAATCTAAAATCAGTGCAGGCTGAATAGAAGAGCAGCCAGGAAGTAATTTTAAGTTTCAAGTAGCAAAAAATGAAAATAATCTTTTCTTGGTAAATAGTAACCACAAGTGGAAATGGTGTCACAAATATTGCTCAACAGAGGAAACAGCAGTTTGCTGCTGCTTCTGCTGCAGGCAGTTTCCTTTACTGTGCTGCTATGGGTGTAACTGCAATGCTTGTTATCAGGGGTCAATTATATCTGCCAAGAACAAAACCAGGATGATTTTCTAGATACCATCTTGCACATGATCATTTCGGTTTTAATACCCTTTAAATGACAGCCAACAGAATAGTTTACTCAAAGTACATTCAACTTCGTGTTGGTCATGAAGCGGTAACTGATAAACCTAATACAGAAGCTCTAAATTCAAGAGAAAATATAAACTTACATTTTCTCTAAAGTAATTCAGCACATCACATGGCAGGTTTCATAAAGAGAGTAATATATAGAACTTATAACTTCTAGAGCACAAGAACTCCTCTTTGAATCAGTTTTTCTATTTGATATCAGAATTCTTCTCTGTGTACTTCCTAGCAATGACTGTTACCTTACAGAAATAAAAAGACTGCATAAAAATTAACTGTAGATCTTTAAGGATAAACCCCAAGAGCCCAATGCCAGTTACAACCAAAATGTACCTATAGTAATAAACGTGCTAGGGACAGGGAGACAAACAACATTAAGAAAACAAGTGGAAAAATGAAACCTCTAAATACAAAAGAAAACTAATTATGGGATTAGAAAGGATTAAGTGCCAGAGCCTGTAACGACAGGGAGCTTTACTCGATAGTCCTTGAGATGCTTTTTTGTCCTGCATTTGCAGTCTTTCCAAGAAAGGTTCTAGAGAGTTTCACTGCTGCAGAAATAACTGAGCAGTCTGTTTAGTTTCTTATCTATACAAACTGGTTTACAGCCAATGCAAATGATTTTCCAAAGAAAGTGTAAGCAGTGCACCATGCTCTCCACTCAATTTCTTCCTCTTCTTTATGTTACTGTTTCCTCTGCTCCTTGGTCTACTTCATTTAGGTCATTAGAACCACATATGCTAAAGATGCTAAGCCTTCCATAGACATTGTAGCTTAGTCCCTGACTAACTCGATACCAGTGAGTTGTTCTCAAGATGAAGGCATATTTTCAGATACTGTGGCAGTCCCTCACAATATTACAGCAGTAGTGAAGATTGTCAGAAAAACTCTGTGCAGACCTCCACAATAAAGAGGTTTTTAACAAAAGAAATTAATGCTCTCTGCTCTCCAGTAATATCAAAAAACCACCAGAAAGGCTAATTCCAATTCTAGTTAACAACCTGGATGCAGAATTCAAATGCAACAACTATGAAAATCTCGTGGTTTCCTGTTATATTTCCACTTGAAATTTTCTGCCTAAAAATGCAACTCATATCTATAGATCTTGTGGGAAACGAACAAATGTGCCCTTATTGCATTGTCAGAAAATAGCCATTTAAAGGTGTGCTAAAAGTTAAGTGTTTTTTATGGATGACAAGAAATAATTTATTATATTCTTCAGATTCAAAGGAACTAGCCAAAAATATTAGCTTAATGAAATTCAGCTCTCTGAAAACATCAGAAGAGAAAATGATGGCCTAGAATAAATCTTTACCCTAATTTTATATAGTGACAGTGCATTACTTCTTATGTTCTACTTCATGCATGTAAATACAGTGTATGGTACTTGACATTCTGCATACAATACAGAATTATCTTAAGGCACTTTGTGTTTTTATGGAATACACATTCCATTGCAACTGATGATATTTAAACCAACAGCTACAGGCTAAGGAATTAAGAATTTTGGATGGACATTTGTTTTAGAATCATAGAATATTTTAGGTCAGAAAAGGTCTTTAGAGGTCATGTAGTACAATCCCCCTGCAGGAGCAGGGACAGCTTCTACTAGATCAGGTTTCTCAGAGCCCCATCCAACTTTACCTTGAATGTTTCCAGAGACGGGGCCTCCACTACTTCCCTGGGCATCCTGTTCCAGTGTTTCACCATCCTCATTGTAAAAAATTCCTCCCTTATATTCTGTCTAAATCTACCCTCTTTTAGTTTAAAATCATTACTCCTTGTCCCGTCACAACAGACATTGTTAAAAATTCTGTTGCCATCTTTCCCATAGCCCCGCTTTCAGTACTAGAAGGTTCTATAAGGTGTCCCTGTAGCCTTCTCTTCTCCAGGCTGAAGAAACACTCAGTCTGTCCTTGTAGGTGAAGTGTTCCCACCCTCAGATTATTTTCATGGCCCTCCTCTGCACCCACTCCAACAGCTCTATATCCTTCCCATGCTGACGATCCCAAGGCTGGATGCCCTGGTCTCATGGGAATTTTAACATTTTTCCAATTAAAATGACATATTAACAGATTTACTTTATAATGAGCATTTAGCAGCAGAAATCTTCAACTTTTTACAAGCAAAAAATATTGTTCCTCAGAGACATGATTCTGCACGCTGTTTAGAATGAGCTACAACCACTAACGTGTAAGATTTGAATTACTTCATATCACACAAACTGCACATTCTTCTGTTTTTGGCTCAGATGGGTCAATAAACTTTATCTTTTTTTTAGATCCAGATGTTTCAAAAAGTCTAAAATATTAGCAGCCAAAAGGAGCGGAAAATGTCAAGCATTCTCCTGCTTTCCCTCTCCCTTGCTTTGATCATTTTATAGACAATTCTGGTGAAGTCTCTAAGCCAAGACTCATCTTAAACATTCTTTGTAATGAAGCTCAGGAAAAGAGTACTTGCATATTTCCAGCTTTGTGATAAGTAATTCACACAGTATTTATAATTAGTTTAATGTGTTTGGCTTACACAGATCTTTCTGAAGGAAACTACAGCTTTCTTTTTTCTTTCTTTTTTTTCCCCCACCATTCCACAACAGTAAATAAAGACAGAGGAGGTTAGATAAGATGATCATTATAGTATCTTCTGGTTCTAAATTATGTCCCAGCTATTAATAAAATGCTCCTATCCTTGATTATGGCTTGAAAGGACAACATTTTAATAAGAGATAAAACAGTCTTCTGAAGAATTTCAACCAAAAAGCAAAAATAGTGTCCTCCTTCCACTTATCTAATACATTCTTGAATCCTTCACAAGAAAAACAAGAAAAGCAGGAGGGCTCCTTATCAGCACTACACAAGTCTATCCTCACAAGTTCTCCATCTTGCCAAGATCATTCATTTGCTTCTGGAGCTTTATCACTTGCAAAAAGCAAGTACAGTGAAGTCCTTCAAGGTGTGCACAGTAGGGAATCAGTTCTGAGTTATACTCATTTTTTAAAAAATGAGATAATTAGCTTTACCAAATGGAAAGGACAAATCCCTTGGTCACAATATTCCTTTAAAAAATGTCTCTTTTATTGGCAACAAATGCATTAAAGCTGATTTAATACATGTTCTTCCTATTCGCTTCTCCTCCGTAGAAGGGGTTAATCATAATATACAGAAAATCTAACATATGCTACACACTACCAAAAATAAAGTCCCAGATTATAAAGCCAACCAAGGAACCCAAAAAGGGACTTAAGAACTGGAACATCAAAATTGCAAATTGTCACAATCACAAGTCATCTGGCAGCTGTCTGTGAGAGTGTAAAGTCTCACCACTGCTTTGAATTCACATTATCTTCACGTAGCCCTAACATCTACATCTCAGCATACTCTCCCTGTCAATACCAATGTTCTCACCTTGTCTTTGTACAACATCTAGAAGAATGCCTTCCTAATCTTAGTTAGAGGCTCTGCTATGCAAATAAATGTGATATACATGTATTTCCCACTCCATTTTTCTCTATCTCTACATATACATGTCCTACTAGATATTTTTAATGTATATAAAATACATTCAAGTTAACTTCCCTGTACTTAAGCAAACATAAAGTGCATCTTGCGCTTTATTCTTCCACTTGTAGGACAGTGTAGTGTAAAAGACTTTAATGGAATGGATTAGTGAATTGGATCCCTGAAATGTGCCAGAGGTAAATCACATCTGTTATTAATAGTAGCAATCTGGCTTTTGTAAAGCCTTTCATAAAGAAGAAACGTAAATGCTACTCAGTTTTAAACTGATAACAGCAACTGTGTCAAATATGTTCGACTTGCTCTACGAATGGTTGAAATGTGAGAATGCAAAGGCATTACCAGTGCAAAACGACCTATTACGATCAGAGTATACCCTTTTCTGACTGGGAGACTGTACACAGTACTGTACAAGCAGTAAGAACAAATCATCCTTTTGCCTCTGAGTAATTTTCCTGCAATGGCAGTGTTAGCTTTAATTACAGAGAGTTTGCTTACAATACACTTGAAAAAGCCATGAACAGCTAATGCAGTGACCCAAACTAAACTCCACCTCCACCTCTGTGAGTTCATGTTAGCCCCAGCATTGGCAACCAAGTTTTAATAATAAATAGGTTTACTCTCCATACAAAATGAGATTCTATACAAAAGACTCAAGGTGCGCTCAAGTGGAAGAATGGTGAAGACATCTCATCCTGAATACATTTAGGTGAATGATCAGTTCTAGAAGGCATTCATGCTATGGATTGCTGTCCTATGTGAGTTTAAAGCAGCTCAGCAGGAAAGGAAAAATACTAAATCTACAGATAGTACTTACTGCAGACACAACCTGGTACAAAGGGTATCCAGTGACTCCCAGGAAGATATGCCAGCCTATATGGCAGGATTTTTTCACTCTTGTTTGCTCCCATCAGTCTACTGAAATTAAGGCTAGAACAGTTTCCCCAAGTCAAATGCTCAGAAGGCTCCTTCTCATTTCCTAGCTTTATCACAGTAAGACTTTGTGCCAAGGAGTAAGTTTTATCCCATCTCCAGCGTAGTAGACCTCCCACATCTTTAGTAATTACTTCAACTGCTAACCCCCACTGCTAGGGCAAGACAGTATTCCCACTGCTCCCTTGGCTGTGTACTAAAATAGCCAAGGCTATCATGTTTGTGTAGGTGCTGATATGTTTGATCTGTCCAGCAGATCAAACTGAACAGATCAAATATCTTCAAGGAGACAGGTCTTAGGCACAAGCTGCTAAAAAGTGATAGGAGTAAAGCAGTTTCAGATATTATGCACAAACAGATTTTATCCAGCTGAGAAATCATAATGTAGTTACAAATCGTGTGACCTACAGGGGTGTAGCCCAGACAGGTATAAACTGAAGCTGCACAAAGGTTTCATAGACTCACAGTTCTGGATGATTCTGATCTGAAATTAAGGCCATCTTAACCAACCCCTTCTCCTCCTCCCACCTCTATGAATACTAGGAGCATTCATATGTACTTTTCATACTGTTTATAATTCCTGACTTATCTCTTCAGCACCCAGAGTGAGGAGCTCATTTAAACCAGAAAAAAAAATAATGCAGAGAAAAGTTCCAAAGCAGGCATGAGCGCTACAGGATTCACTGGAAAAACTCAAGACAACATGAATCACTATTCTGAAATTTTCCCTGATCTCACTGATGACCAGAGCATCTTCAGCTATCATATGAGCATGATCTTAGCCTTACAACGAGTGAGCTCAACTACTTATAAAAATACCATGGGTTTATCTGAGTGCACTTATCGCTTATGTTAAATCATCAGGGATACAAAGCTAATACCCAGAAAATAATAAACTGAGCTGTCCTGTCAAATTTTTATTTAGGTGGCCAGCAGTACTGTGCCATAAGATCTTAACAAGATTTGAAAATGTCCTCTCAGCAGGCTGCCATAAACATTTTGCTTCACTTTAAGAAAGCTGACTACTATAGTTTATACTTGATAAGTCACACCAGCTCATTCAAGGACACTTCTTCTGTGGACTGGATGCCAGAGAGGAGAATAGAATCCAGAACTGGAGCTCTGCCAGTTTGAGTACTATGAAATAGAACCCACAACCTACCAGTTTGCCTTCATCTTTCAAACATTAATTTAGTATTCAGTGTTTCTTTTGATCAGTTACCCAAACCATACACAAAAAAACCCAACAAAAACAAGTGGTAGTTAAAAAGTACAGTAAAGGGACAGAGATCTTGGAAGCATTAGATAGATATTTTTCCATACAAAACATATTTTTCCATATTAGAAATAGAAATTAAGGGATGTGATCTGAAGAGAAATGTTAGAGTCAGCATAAAACATCTATGTATTCACTAAATGTCAAAGAACAGCATCAGCATTCAATCATCACTCTCACAATCATCAATCTCTACAGACAAAGGATCAAACTGGAATTAGGGGGGGGGGGGCGGCAGAAGAGCAGCAGGGAGAATGGAAGATACAATATCTTTTGTAAACACCAAAAATAAATAAATACCCATTTTCAGCTTTCCAAGCTCTCTAGCTTCTAAGCACAAGCACTAGAAAGACAAATATTTTGCTGCTTAATTACTAAGTAAATTAAAAGCAAAGTCACTGGAATTGTTTTTTCCTAATTAACAACCAGAAAAAGAAAGGTTCTTGTAAAGCAACATTAGTACCTTGTTATATATGAGAAAACAAGAGAGACTTAGTTGTTACCAGAAATTAGGAAACTCAAAAATTATTACAATTGCATAAGAAAAAGAGAGAGAGAGAGACTCCGTCATGCACTGAAGCTTCTTTGCAAAATTTTGACAGCAGTAACAAATGTTTTTTCATGTGATCTTTCAGAAGCCTAATTTACACAGCTTGACAATGTGCATGCTCCATTTCCTAAGCACATTCAATGCAGAAGTGGGATTTTTCCTTTGAGAAAGGTTGGGCTGTGTCCTTCAGCACCCAGCACCATCCTCTGGAGTCTGTCTTGGCACAACACAATGGTCAGACCCCTGAATTACTTTAGGTTGGTTTCTAGGCTAGGGTTTACATGTCCTGGGGAAGCAATCAGCTGAGCAGGAGTTGGTACCAGTGGGCATGCAAATCTGCTAGAATGGCAAATATTCTCTCAAGCATATGGATTTGGGAATGCCAAGATTACAGAAGAACAGTATTATGTTTGCATTAGGAACTGGAATGATTGCTGCTGAGTCAGTATGCATCAGTCTGCACTATCAGCCCTGGCACAGGTTGCTCAGAGTAGTTGTGGCTGCCCCATCCCTGGAGTTGTTCAAGGCCAGGATGGATGACACTTTGAGTAACCTGATCCAGTGGAAGGTGTCCCTACCCACAGACATCTAGTTGGGTTGGATCTAGATGACCTTTAAGGTCTCTTCCAACCCAACCCATTCTATGATAATAATTTTATCACCTCATAATAAAAGCAAACCTAAACTTTCTTTCTCTATCAAAATCAAAAGTTTCAGATCTTCCTACTTTACATTAACTCTGTTACTCCAAAAGTGAAGTATCAGTTTTGTTTAGGAAAATAACATGATTTGTCAGACAGAATACAACCCGTGTTTGTTCAAAAACTTAAGTTTTCATAGTGACACTGGAACAGTACATAAAATACATTAAGAAGTCCCAGTTTTGGTACCACATTGTTCTTGCATTGTACTTCCCATCACAGTCCATTTGACAAGGGCCATTTGAGTAGGAAGATTATTCTTAACAGGAAAGGAAGGGAGTAAAAGGATCTATAATAAAAGCCTTAGCTTCTGCCTGTCCCAGGCCACTGACTTTACATGGTGCTGCCTGCATGAGCATTTAACCTTTAACATCCTGTGAGGGAAGTTAATATTGTTAACAGATTTGTAAACATCTCTCTTCTCATACATTTTATTCAGCACACAATACCTGCTGACAGACTGGTTTGTGGCTTGTTTTGGCTTCTAGCATGAAAAAACATCATGAAGAAAACAAACATTTTAGAGGTGATAGGAGCGACAATCTCTTAAATTAATAATTTAAATTCCACATTACATCACTTATATCGTTCAGTTAAGTATTCCTCCAAACACCCATTAAGGCTTTTCAGCATTCTGTTTCATTTACTTTGAGGAGGATAAAGAAGTATTGAAGCTTCCAGCAAGCTCATCGTTTTAAGCATCTCTACAACCACACCTTTTTAAGTAACTTTCCCCCTTGAAGTTTGTTCTTTAAAGTCAGAAAGACCATATAGCCTATTAGAATATAAAGTAGGGAATAAACTGAATAGAGTAACTGCCAGCTAGAGTATTCTGGGAATTAAATAAGATGAAAATGTTTGTTTCTAAATTCCTTTGAAGTTAATTCCGTGCAGCAGAAAGAATTCAAAATAGAATACATTTGTTGAACATTCTGCTAGCTGTCATCTAAGAAGTTTGCAAATCATTACAAATTTGCCAGTTAAAAGGAATGCATAGTTTATAGTTGATGCTGGCAAAGTTCCAAGTACTATTAGCCAGGCAATCTATAACACTTTGGGGAAAAAAATCCCACACAAAAACCCCCACCCCAGAATCAATCACACTCAGGTTTGCACTGTTTAAAAGATTTAACTAAGGTTTTTATGCACATGTGTAATCCAATCTGATTTTCCTTGTGTAATGCAATACTTGCATAAAATGCAATCTAAATAACAGTTACTATACAACAGCTACTAAATCTCTTCCCTTCTACTACACTTCAGCCTCTACGTAGGAAACAGTTCCCTCTAGTTCTTTTACTAAAAGATATATGATTCAGAAGACAACAACTATGGAATATTTTTAGACTAGTCAGTTTGGTTGCTTTCAGTGGAATCAGGAATAATCTACAATCTGTTCCTCCAGGCAACCATCAATGTATATCTGCTAGGTAGATCTCATATGATGAGCATCCAACCTTTCTTTTGTGAAACTTGGGACACTTACACTGCTCCCCAGGCAACCTACTGAAAGCAGCTGCATCACAGAACATGGCTGACAGCACCCACCATATAAAATGCTACTGAAGGTAACATCCAGATACATGACTGGATAGCAGAAGTTTCTAAACTTTTACACATAGCATTTTTGCAGCAGAAGTCTGGTACGGTGCCAAATGCTGTTAAACAGCTGTTTCAGAAGATCCTGTCAAGCTGATAGGAAGGTGCTGTTGTCAGGCTAAGCTGGAATAGTATCCAAACCCTCAAACAGAGGCTGGTTACCTAAACCCTCAAACAGGGGCTGGTTACCTTCACAACACCTTCATTCTTAGCATCCTTCTGTTTCAGGGGCGTGGGGAAAGGTTTAAGATACGTAGCTCCAAAAATGAACCGAAAGATCAAATACAAACTTTCAAAAACTTCTATGATTAAGAGTTATCTACTTTTTGAAGATTTACCCTTACACAAGAGCTGCAGGATATGTTTCTATCAACCTTCTTCTCCTTCAGCTTTTCTTTTCTTCCTAAAACATGCCCATGACTGTGAATCACCATGCGCTCTGTAAATTCCTCATGATTCCACCCTATTGCCTTACAACCATGAGAACTCCAAGGCATGTTTGCACATAATGCAGGCAGAACCCCAAGTTATTACACCACACTAAAGAGAAACTTGACCTGTGAGGCAGAAACAATTTAGCAGGAGGTAAAAGGAGGAGGGCAGTGAACATTTTCTCCCACCACCNAGAGCGTGTGTGTGTGTGTGTGTGTTCATAATTCTTCATAAAAAAAGTAGCAGTGCTAATAGTTTAGAAAAACTTCATGTTCCTTTTTTTTTAGGGCATGGCTTTTCCCATCATTAATTCTGAATGTCAGTGGAGCAAGTTTCCAATATTCTTCCTCTTCAAAATACTGCAATTACAACAGATCTCAGATTTTTCTGAAGTTTTAAGGCAAGAGGATGATTCAAACCCATCTCCATTTTTACTTTTGTCCTTTTAATTAACAGTTTTGAGAACATGCACCACTTTCTTATGGGCTCCCAGCAACCAAACAATGAAAACAAGTGATTGTTCTTTGCTATAGACAAGCTGCATTTCTTGAAAGTGATATAAAACTAAGAGAGCTAGAAGTTTATTACAGGAGTTAGTGGTGCTCTTAAGCAATGGATCTCAAGGTCACATTTGGCCCTGTGCCTCAGAAGACTACCCAAGAAAAGCTGAGATTATGTTAGAAGTACATAATTAAGTGATAACATCATTGTTCTTGTGTTCTGCAAAGCGGTAGTCCAATTCACTTGTGATAAACTACTTGTTCTCCAGCCTCATAACTCAATCGCTGAACATTCAATTATTCTATCATAAAACAAATGGGGAATGATATTACTCTTGTTATAATTCTTGGGCTCTGAAGAAGTCCTAACCCTGAGCCTGCATTCCTGCTGCTCACTCCCATGCTGAAGCCCTCTTCTAACTCTTTCGTGGACCCCACGGTAATCTGCATCCCTAACTTTAGCCTTTTTAGACCCAGACATTTTTCTTACCTGATCTCCACAGGCAGTACACAAACTACTGAATTTTTGCACACACAGTGACGGTCCTCAGATGATAAAAGTAAAAAATGCAACTGAGAAAAAGGTGTATAAATCCCCGCCAGGGTTACCACTCTTTTAAGAAGCTGGTCCTTACAAACCAGCTTTCCAGAACAAATCTGATCTCTTCAGAACTGAGACAATCTCAGTGAAACCTAAGTAATTGTCATCAAGTTCTAAACATTTAAACCAAGGCTCTAAATTTGTACTCTTTGTGCTTGGCAATACTTCTCAGAGTAAAATTTTGTATATTCACAAAAGTGCCTAAGAGGCACCAGAGTCTGACACCGGAAAGTAACTACTGACCCTTTATAGTGGTTTCTTCTACAATTTCTCTAAGTGAATAATTACTTGAGTGAGAAAATCCTGGCCAGATGAGACAACGTAGCTTTTAAGGATATTTTCTCCTGTGAGTCTGGACATTTTATGCTTGTTGTAAAGTTTGAATGCAAAGCAGTAACACAGAGAGAAAAAAACATGCCACACCTCTGTATGTAATGTAACACAAACTTGGTTAAACAATATAAACACAACACTAACCTTACATTCTTGTTGCAGCAGAGACCTAAAAATAGCCAATGCCTCCATGTGTTTTATGAACCAGGAAATATTTATGTGAATTATGGGCTGTGAAAGAATTGGACTCGATCTGGTGGGTCTCTTCCAACCTGGTGATTCTATGACCACATTACATTAAGGGGTTTTGAATAAATTTTTACCTTATTGATAGCTGGAACCAGAACAAGAATTACCATGTACACTTCATGAATACATGTGGAAAAGCATACCATGCTTCTAATATCAGCCATTCATATTTAAAAAAAATTCCTTGTTATGATTGACAAAGGTCACAGTATACGTTATTTCTAACATTTCTGCCCCCACATGGTCTGTAAAGCTTTGTCACCATAACACAGGTTTTATCACCAGAGACTTTTGTGGACACTTACAAATTCAGAGCAAAACAGCAAAACTACTTCTTAAATCAGCAATATCACCTTCATAAAAGCCATAAGCCCTCAGCTAATAAATAACAACCAACAAAACCCCACTGTAGTTCATAACTGTTTGTCCATACTGTGTACACGTATATCTGTGTAGCAGATGAAGTCTACAGTAAGCTCAGTAGTCCTGTTTTACCTGTCACTAGAGCATCTGGAGTCACTGCATATGACTGGAATGTGCCTGTCCACTGGCCTAAATTTCATTCCCTAGGAAAGCACAGCACAGGGAAGGGTACATAGTCTAGGAATGCATCAGGTGTAGGTGTTTGGAAACAATACTCTGGACCCGTACTTCAGCTATGGGCTCTGTCTTTGTGTTGAAGCGCAGCCACACCCCAGGTTTAACCCCACAACACCCACACTTTCACAGTGTCATGATTTTGGATTCCACTGCCCAGGTCTTCTGCAGGAGGAGTGAGGTAGGAAAGAGATGATGCAGGGTTCCTTCTGGATCTTCACGAGAACACCCATCAACAAATATCTTAATGAAACATCTGGTTTGATAAGACCGAACAAAAAGAGGAGCATAGACAGAAATAAAACTTGTGACCTTTCAGATGCTGCAAACCCTGCATTCACACAGCATCAGACTGACTCAATGGATTTTCCCACAGCACAGATGCCATCAGTAGAGAGAGAGAGAGTGTCCTCTTTTTTCATCATCTGAGCTACCACATAATTTTCTTACGAGAAAACATCTGTTTAGCGTTCCTGGTGTCAAACAGAAAAGATGTTGGCTTGAGAACTTTTTGTGTTAGGTAAAGGCAAGGCATGTGGCTCTGAGTGGGAGCTGCCTGCTGGCTTCTCTGCTGCTGCAAGTGGGCTGAGGGAATCCTGTGGTCAAGGGGTCTATGGAGCACCGTACAGCCTGAAGGTCAGAATGAACACGTAGCATAATGCAGCACAGCATGGAGCTGCACTTACCCAGGGTAGCTGTTATATAGGTCACCACCTCCTGGAAGTACAAAGGTCCCCCGGTGAGGATGACTACTCCAGGTCAGCCTGACAAGCAGCCGTGCCCGCCTACCATCTCTGCAGCTCCCACGCAGTGCCAAACCCCCAGGGTGATTTTAAAGCAAATAGGTAATACTATCAAAGAATCACAAACTCATTTATGTTGGAAAAGACCCTTAAGACTATCACATCCAACAGTAAATCTAATGCTGCTAAGTCTACCAATGCTCAATCCAAAGATTAAAACACCTACATTTTATACTCCTGCCTGAAGAAGAGTAAAAAATTAGAAATCCAAGAGAGCCTCAGCATGGGAAAGAGATTAGAAGCAGGGCAGGAGAACTTGAGCCAAGCTGTGGGGAAGAAAGGGACAGGAACACTTCTGAAGACATCTCATGGAGGGCTGCAAGCTGTGGACATTGACAGGGACAACAAATGTCTTCCAAGAGGATGTCTCTGAAGACGGCCTACCACAAGAGAAGGTCACACAAAAAGACATCAGGAGCCAGCCCAGCAATTTTCCCTTTCATACTCAGGAGGGAACCTCCCATGCTCTGCTCGAAATTGCTGATACTTCATATGAACTGGACAACACATGCTTTCAAGTACACAGCAAGGGAGATGAAGGAAATACCAAGGGTGATGTCAAACCATCTGAGAACACCTGGAGCTTTTTGAAACACAACAGGACTGCAACCACACAAATCATAAAGAATAATCAGGAAAAAAAAAACCCAACCTGATTTCATAGATGCCCATTTTTCTTTACTTCGATCCCCCTTCTTACTTGAATACAGCAATTTTCCCTAATTGCTGGTGGTTTTGATTTTAATTTCACAAACATGAGATTATTAATATTAGATCAATCCAGAGCCATTAGGCATCATTTTAAATCTAAGATATTAGAAACCCATTCCAATGCAAAGAATTTTACAAAGGAAAAAAAATACTTCATATACTCAAAAAATAAAGAGAGAAGAAACATATCTTTGCAAGTGTTTGGGTGCCTGCTGATAGGAGAAAATGAAGCATACACGGAGCTGTGAGATTCACGCTTTGCAAAAATTCGGGCAGCAAACACATCAAAGGATAGAAAAGGAAAAAATATTGTCTGTTTTTCCTTACTACTTTCACGCTAATCCAATATTGGACAATTGTCCGATGCTCTGTTACACCAAAGGCTGGGAAGGAGATCTCCATGTTTTCTATCTAAATATATCACCTGGAATTGCTACAACAATCAGCTACAAAACAATATATAATCAGCATCAGCAGTCAGACCACGCTATGGTCCCAGAGCTCATGTGTGTCAAGTGTTACTGGATAACAAAACCTAGACCAGCATTGTGCTGCCATGCAGATCTACGTCTGCTGAGCAATCCTAATAACTTCTGTAGGACTTAAAGAGGAATATACTCAGCCCAATTAAGCATGCAGCATAAGATATAATGCAAATAATAGTAGGAAGTCACAGAATACAGCAGATAGAACCAAAGCATTGTACAATGACTAGTTAGTATTCAAAATTCTATGATTCTAAAATACTAAAGTGTAGTGTTAAAAACAGCATGGTTTGCCTCTTGACAAAACTCTACAGGAAACTACCTTTATGCGAAAATATTAATAGTAGCTGAAAACTGAATCCCATCTACACTTCTCCTTGTGGGTGCAAGGGCTGCATCCTCATTTTCTACTGAAGAAAAGAAGTCCAAAATTCAAATCACACAGTCACTTAAAAGTATGCTTGTTCCTATGTCCTTCCTTTGAAGCTTCCATCTTCATGTGCATCAAAGGATGAGACTTTTTGTTGTTGTTTTTTTTAGCAGATCTAACAAATTCCATTCTTCTGAAAGACTATAACAGGCTCATAAAAGGTCATAACAACATGTGAAAGAGCTGTATGGGAGCAGAACATCAGCCTGCCTCGCTGCATCATCTGTAGGTGAGGCAGGATGCGCCTGTGGAGGGGACACAGCATTAGTAATTTAGCACTGTGAAGACTGGGATTGTTTTAAGCATGGTAGCAGGATGAAGGAGTCTGCAGATACTGACAGGCTCTTCAAGAGACACAAGTTTGGTGGACAACATACCACAGTGCTTGAAACTAGATTTTTGACACATCTAGAGGATCTTCAGAGATGGAAGGCTGGTTTATTTCTCTGCTCAAGCACGAGCTGTTTGTCAACTTTAGCTCCAGTTCCCAGGGCCATGGCCATAGGGACTGGAACATTAATAATCTGAATTTTATTGTTCTTATCTTTTGTAGACCAAAAAAAAGCAATTATTTGTAGATTTTCTAACTAGTTTAACATTTTAACCCATTTCTTGAGAGATTTACAAGCTCAGAGTTAAAATTATACTTAGGAGGATCAGATATTGGCTAGCTGGGATTGTCTGTTAGGGTGGTCATACCTGAGAACATATCAATGACCACATATGCCAAAAATACAGCCTAAGTTCTTACAGATATTCTTCTCCAGCCTTTCCAAAATATAACCATGCAGTAAAAAGCTGGCTATAAACCTCTGTGCTAGACTCACTCTGTTAGACTTGCAAGTACACTATTTGATGGTAGGACTGTAAAAAGAAATCTCTTAATAAATCTAAATACATCTATGTGTCTGATCATGATCTGCTTATTTCAGCTTGTTAACAAAGCCTGAATCATCCTTTTGACAGTGGTTTAAATGAGTCAGTTTTGCTCATATAAGTGAAGCCTGTTAAATATCATGACAAGTTTTCTCCAGGGATTTGAAACTGACCCATGTCCAGCAATGCATGCTGCATCCAGCCTGACAAAGTTATTCTGCCTGATTTTTAACAAGAGTCACACTAATTGCCTATGCAGGGCAAAACAAACAGGGATTTTAAGAACAATAAAATACAAAGAAAGAAAGGTAGGATACAGGCTCAGACTTGAGGTGGAATCCAAGCTCTTGCTCTGGCAATATTAAGTATTACACCTCCGGGGCTGAGTAAAACCACAAATAGCAATCACACTGACATCAGATATTAAAAACACATCTAAAAGGCAACTTACTTGAAAATGTATTTGTTGCCCCAGCAGAAGGGAATGGTTTATATTCAATTTTTGAGAGTAAAATAAAGCTGATGTCCTTTAATTTCTCCTTAAAAAAACCCACCCCACACTAAGTGATCTGTTTCTCCTGAAACATATTAGATCTTAATTCCTTCAATCTATTCAGTGCATGGCTATTGCACTCCTGGAAAGAATTGGGTACTCCCCTGTTGCAGAGTTATGGAGACTTTGGAGGTTGCTGTGAATGAAATAAAGCTCTGCAAGCAAATATGCTCTAGTCCCATTCCTCTAACTCATGGGAGCCTTGTCAGTTTAAGAGAGCTGAGGACTTCATCAGGACAGCCTGCACTAAGTTAAAGTCTCAAGTGAAATTCTGCCACTCCTCTGAAACCAAAGGTAGAAAACTACTGAAAATTTGGAATTCTTCACATGAGACAGAACCAGGTTAGAAAAATGGTATTGTCCCAGAGACAAACACAGCCTAGGATTCCCAAAAAAAAGCAGGTCCTGAAAGCTACTGAGAAGTTGCAAGGCTACAAACCACAAGTCACAAAATATTTCCCCACAAATCATAGAATGGTTTGAGTTGGATCTTTAGAGACCACCCAGTCCATCCCCCCTGCAGTAAGCAGGGACATCTTCAACCATAACAACATAACTTTAAAATAAATCTCAGAGGGATCTCTCAACTTCAAGAAAGAGAAAATCCAAGCTACAGCTGGAGTGAGCTCCACTTCAGCGTCATCTAGTCCAGCTATTTCTATACATGATAATGTGTTATTTCAGTTCCTGTCACACTAGCAACTGTTGAAGGCCATTACCCAGCTGGATGTACTTTCCTTGGACCAAGTTTCAATACTTCTACCTGCCAGTCACTTTCCTACATCTCTATGCAAGCCAGCAGGAAGAGAGAACAGTAATACAACAGTACAGCCAGGAGGAGGACAAAATGTTTATGGTAATGAATAGAAATGTCCCTGATTGAATGAAGTAGATTTACAAAGATGTAGACTTAGTCTCTAGTTATTTATTCTTTTGCTTCTTCTGCCCAGTGCTGTACTTGTGGGGAAGGGAGAGGCTTGCCCTCTTGAGTTTGGCATATACTCTAGCTCTCTTGAAGTGAAGACAAATGAAGCCTCCAGTCCCCTCCATGTGTTATCCCTACCTGCAGGATGACACAGCAGTCAAGGCACACTGGTGTCATTTGAGATGGTGGCCTGTAGATAAAGGTGCTAGTCGCTCATGACCTAACTTGTCTCAATACCCACAAAAGCCCCATGCTTTTCTTTTGCAGCTGGAAAAATTAAACGATGCACTTTGAAGCGCCTGATGGTAAAGATAAGGAGGTGTGGAGAGAGAAGATGCTGGATAGTGAGGTTAAGAGTGGATCCTCAAACACAGTACCTCAAGCAAGTAGAATCTGAAGCATATTCTATATTCATGCCATGTAAACAAATTTCCTGATTTGGTATAGGTAGGCTGTGAATTTACTGTGCTTTCTGCATTCCATTATCTTCAGTTCAAGGGGTGACAAGTAGACTGGACTTGGCAGAGTTAAAAGTGTAACAGTCTAACCCACACTGCTGAACAGATTGCTCTCTGATTCATGGTACAGCGTAGCCATTTTTCTTAAACAGAGATTACAAAAGGAAAGAAAAGCAGAAAACTTCGTGTCCTTTGAATTTCAAATACCACACAGTGGCGTAGCAGAAGTTAATAGTACACATCTTACAGTACACCAATTGCATCAGAGGCACCTCAATGTCTTCTCAGTTTTGTTTTCCCCCGCTCACCTCTAAAACCCTTTCCTTGCATTTATTCTCATTAGCATTTCTTCTGGATTTTTCTTCTTTTCCATATTTTTTTAATTACTCTCCTCTTCCTTCCTTACCTCTCCCTTTCCTAATTCCTGGTTTCATTTATCCATCTGTAGCACGTCAATCGGACTTTATTTTTCATCTCTGATGCAAAAGAAAACTTTGTTTTCTTTGCTTCTCTTGTTACTCTTTCTCTGCCAGTAGAGACAACATGGAATGTCAAAGCCATTGCACAGTCTGAAGTAGAAAGTTTGTATGAACACTTCTCCAGTCTATTTTCATGGGTATCTCTTTTATCATTACCTTAAGACCATGTTACACTTTCACTTTTCCAGTTTTCCATCAGTTATTTTACCTGATTTTTCCCTTTTGGTCAGAGCAGATTTGCAGGCCATGGGGGAAGAAGAAGAGCTGTTCAGATTGGGTATCCCCATCTGAAGTCAGATATGGCAAAACTAAGTTTAGTAGTCAATGTTTGTCAAGCTATGGGATGATCAAGGCCTCCTTTTAATTTGGATGTTTAATGTCGCACGAAAATGGGCTTACAAGAGAAAATACTACTGCAAATCCAGATTCTTCACACTAACAAGATCCTAATCCAACTCCTCATCAGCTTCCAGGGAGTGGTGTGTTTGACTCCAGAAGTTCAGACACTTACCCACATAGACACTCAACTATCTACTGCCTGTCTGGCTCACAATTTAGGCTACTTTTTTCACCCATATATACAAATACATGTAATTATATGATAAAAAGTTGAGCAACTATTGACAGCAGCTCTCATTTGTTCTAGTGTTGGTTTAATCACTACAAATATCACCTCAGTCTTCTCACATGAGACTGCTGATAGTCTGGAGCTACTCTTGATTTAACAATTAAGATGAGGTGATCACTCTTTCAGAAACAGAAGTAGTCTGAGTTCCTGTTATGAAACCGCAAAATTACCCTGTCATTATCTGAGTCACACTGTGATGGAAGACGGCCTTTGATTTTGCAAGGTCAAGAAACAGCCAAAGATATTCAACATAATTTTTCAGAAATTGTCACATGTTCCTGTAGTGAATGAGGTACCTCAGCAGGGTCCCGGATATTTCACTAAAGGCAGGATGTGGATAAGTTAACTGCATAACCTGATGTACTGAAGCAAGTCATAAGACTACAACACAAAATGTGGAAGTGGTGAAGAATAAAGAACGTTTCTCTCCCTCTTAGGCACATTCATACAGATTCGTGACTGAATCTCAGAAGAACTAACCGTGACTAATTTCAGAAGAGGGAGCAAAGCGGGCTGTGACACCTCTACAGAAAACACAGGACACTCATCACAGCACTCACTTTCTAGTCAGAAAGCTCATTTCTCAGGCCAACACACACTGCAGTTTTACCCAGCATGGGTGCACAATAACTGCTTAAACCTGGTAAGGTGGGCAAGTAATAATTGTGGACCTTAACTTTACCATTACTGTCCATATCACGCTATGGTGGAAGCTGTCCTTTGATTTTGCAAGGTCAAGAAACAGCCAAAGATATTCCACATAATTTTTCATGAATTGTCACATCTTCCTGTTGTGAATGTGGTACCTCAGCATGGTCATGGATATTACTGTCTTCCTGAAGCAGATAAAGTACGTATAAATACTGCAAAAGAAGCTGTGACTACCACACTGTACTTCAGGATGAGAAAGGGAGCACCTAGTACTTTCCAGTCATGCAGAAGCCATGTATTGAACAGACTGAGGAAATTAAGATCCGATATATTTCAGGAGAAATGCATCCCTTAGCATGGGATGGGTTTTTTCAATAGAACTTAAAGGGCATCAGCTTTACTTTTCTCACAAAATTTACCAACAGAAAATATTGTGGCATAATACTTCATGTAGCCACAATGTACTTATCCAAACTGGCCTTAGTCCAAATATTAGAGTTAATAAACTTCACGCTGTAAAAAGTACCAAGAAATTTCTAGTGACAACCCATGGTCCGCATCACCTGTTAGGTCTCACACTACAGTAGCTCAGAGGTCTTTGTTTCAAGAATACCGCCAGCACACTGATGAAAACAGATTTTGGTCCCAGACTCAAACAATGTTTTATTGACATTCATTTTAATGCTTACACAGGCAGGGTAGCCAAGGAGGTTTAGTTCTGAAGTACCAGTACCACTGCAGGATTAGGAGTTTATATCTGTGTGGCGTATCTATTACAAGAAGAAAACAATTTGAAGCATAAATTCAGAAGCACCATCCTGACACAATTCTCTGCTAAAATTTTTGCATGTAAACCAGTCTGCGGGACAATAAACTGCTTTTTCCTCCAAAAAAGGGTAGGACCCACACACAGTTTCTGGTGAGTTGTCCTGTTGACTCCAAGTTTAAAATTTTACTCAAGCTGCAAATTGCAGTAAGTTTAAGGCCTAAAAAACAATTTTCAGACTAGCCTCTCTACTTTCATGTCATGATCTATTTTGCCACTACAGAGGGATGCAAGAATTCCCTATGCTGCCTTCCATTTTATTCATTACAGAAATTACAATTTAAGGTGTGTTACATCTTCCAGAAACATTAAATTAAGGCAGAAGTATTCATGCGACTTGAAGAAATTCATAAGATATTTAAAATCACGTATGCATCCTCCTGTGGAGAGTTGCAAAGCCAGACACGCACCTCTTGGCCACACAGCTCAGCAGCAACCCTCCCACTCTCCTCACCCCAGCAACACTCGGGAAAAGAGATAAATGCAGATAGCCTGGGCCTGTTCTGCCTTCCTAGTCAGCTGTGCAAACTGTGCAGATTCCTACTAAGAATAAGGTTTTAATCTTGTTCCAATACCCTTTTCTCCCAACCCCATGCAGGCAGGCAAGCCAACCCATCTCCTGCATGCCTGTGCTAAGCCTCAGAAGTTCTTTGTTGTGCTTCCGACTGTGTTGCCTGTAGCTCAGTGTATTTCCTTTGAAGAGTTGCATCATAATCTTTCTCTCTGTGCTTTCAGTGCTTCAGTAAAAGGTTTTCTTTGTCTTAAGTTTAAGTGTTTGTACAAACCCAAAAACATGTTTTTAAAAAGCATCTTTCCTGTTTGCAAGCCCACGCACTGTGATGCGACACTTCACACATGAGATCTAGTGTTACTGAAAGAGGGATAAGGTCTCAACAGGATATCGGAATACTCCTTTCAGCACTTTTCTTTGTTTCTAAATCTATTTAATGAAAAAGAAATTAATTTTACAGTGTCTAGTGGTTTAGTTGTACACCACTGAAAATCAAAACATTGCTTGCCACGAAATAGATATTTATATTCAGAAATGTAAAGACTTGTAAAAACTAATCTATACCTGAACATGCAGAACAAGGACACTTGGATTTTAAATACTGAGTCCTTATCTTACTGTAGCTTGGTCTTTTCAGCTGCAAATGGCATTGCACCACTTTGTGACCCAAAACCACCCAAAACACAATGGCTGAGCAGCTCAAAAGCAAGTTCTGAATACATCTCGCATTCTCCTGCCCTGTGCTGTTGGCATTTTGCACCAAAAGGAGAAAAGATGTACATGTAAAAGGTGGTCAAGTTCATTCACAGTTCAGAAACCTGTGGCTGAAATTGTCTAGATCACTGAAGACAAAAATTAGTTTTAGCCACATATTCTACGTGGCAAACTACAACTTACCTAACTGAAGCTCAGCCATGACAGAGGTGTTTCTCTCATCACTATATTCCAAAGCTTCTTGTCAACAGGATAAAGGGGGAATGTCACAGAGCTACCAAAAGCACATGAGGCTCATCTACATGATGGGATTTCCCTCAACGTAAAAAGTGGTTATTCATTGAAGTAGTTAATTCATAAATGCTGACCCTACAAGCCAGGCTCTCATGGCGGACAGAGTGAAGATGATGCCTGGCTATAAACACCAAGGCAGAATTGTTTACTAGTGTGGGACTGGAAGACCCCTGTTCCCTGTCAGGAAAAATGTGACCCTGCTCTACAATTGATACAGAGTTTACAAATCAACTGAGAAGGTACTGAACCTCCTTCACAGCATCAGCACTGCCCCACATAGAACCTTTTGCTGTTACAATGGAGAAGAGGAATGAAGGGGGGTTAGGGGAGGAAAGAGTTAATCTGCTCTTTTTAATACAAATGTCTACTTTTGCTGCAGGTAATGCAGGTAAAGCAGTTCACAGAGGATGCATTAATTGATTTGAGATTAATACTTAAAGGCTTTGGAGAATTACATTTCTGCTAAAGCCCCTTTAGAACATGAAATACACTTTTATTTAAAAGTCATTTATGAAAATTACTGGAATTTGCCAAGAAATAAATTTGTGCAAGACCACAAAGAGCAGCCTCACCAAACACATAACAGTTACTATCCCTCTCTATCACACAACAGGTGCTTTAGACTGTTCAAGCAAGGTTCCCTGCTCAGCAGAGGACATTTTTGTTAAGCCTTCTTCTGAGCCTAAAGCGGTCAGGATGCCAACTAATAAAGTTAGATGGATAAGTGAGGCAGAAATGTAAAGGAAAAGTGATGGCAAGGGAGCACTTTAAGAACCAGCAAAGTAATAGTATCAGTTAAAAGACACAAAAGCTGACATTTGAACATGCATTTGAGAACTCTTTGCTCACATTTGCCCGTGATGTTGACAACCACTGCCAGGAAGAAAACAAAACACTAGCTCTAAGTGCCCCCTAACAGCCAACACAAGCACAAGCATGCTTACTGCTTGCCCTACAGTGCTGCAAGTAGCTTCACCATGTAGGTGTATGGTACCAGGACCACGCTCAGGTTGCTGAACACCACGCAGCTCTCTGCAATTATGCCCATCCCCAGTCAGAGAGTCATCTTTCCAACCCATGGTACTTTTTTCCAAAACCATGTCATACTGCTCCAGAAATGGAGCTTGGTGTAGGGCTTCACACCTAAATCCTGTTCCTTTCCTTCTGCGATTCTGGATCAGTGCTAGAGGTGTCATTTCTGTCTTTGATGTACTGCTCCCACCTGCTGTCTCACTGCAGCCCTGCAAGCTACTTCACTTGGGATCCTACAAGATTAGGATCTAATGCTTAGATTAGTATCTTAGTCCCCCTGTCTGTTACTCATATTTATGTGATGAGCTGTCGTACAAGCTTCCAAGCACAGAGGTAAATATAAACCATGGCTATGGCAACAAGCTTGCTAGTCAAAAATATATATACTCATGAGGTGTAATTAAACTATTTATTTAATGAAAGCTGGGCATAAACTGGCTAGATATGGGCTGAAGATTCCATGAAAATCAACTTGCAAAGAGAAGATTCTTCAGGTGTGACACACAGCAAACATCATGTTGGGCCCATATTCTCCTTTCCTCCTGGCCAATTTCCCATGCATATGCCACAGGCCAGGAATCTCAGACCAGAAAAATCCTTTCTAGAAAAGCAAAAATCACACAAAGTCCTGACAAGCTGACATTTTCCACACAAGAGTGCAGGAATAGAGCATAGGAGGCTTAGGTAAATCCAAAAATGTAATTTTGTCTTCTATCCAAACAGGTAGAAGTCCTAGCCACATGTAGTTCAAGGGCTAAAGCAGACATGAGCAAAATAACTATGCTGATACCTTCATAGATCATTTCTCTTCTGGTCACATAAGATGCAGGGAGCATGAATAAAAAGCACTCCCTTATCAAAGGTCTGATCCCTTTCATGAAAGTCACACTAGCATGTCATTAGACCATCAAATTATTTCAGTATGAACAGACATGCAAGTAAAGGCAGCTATGCTGTAAATTGATTTAAGGCAAAATTACACCCACTTCAGAAAGGAATAAAATTTCCAAACACTCTCCTAACCACAGCAAGGAGCTATATTCTGCAGCCTTAGGCTTTTCCACATCAAAGCAAGAACATTTAAAAAGATACTTCAATAAACAACTTCATATTTCTTGGTACACAAGGCAAGAGGAAGATACAGCAGCAAATGAAAGCCCAGCAGCATTCTGTCAGCCTGAGCCACCCAAGGGACAAGAACAAGGACCTTCCGTGCAGAACGTGTTGGTACTGCTAGCCATTCAAATGAGACACAGCCAGCACACATAAACACAGGAGGGTGGCTTTTTTCATGTCTAGCACAAAAATCTATATACAGCCATAAGCAATAAAGCAGATGAGAAAACACAGTCTCAGAGTAAGAGGCCTGATTGTCCCAGAGACTCTCCACTCTTCCCATGGTCTTCCAAGCTTCATTTAAACCATATGTTTTACTACAGCTCTGAGTGCTCAACACTCTGGAAAATTGCAGCAGTAAATTAGAGGACTGTTTATGTCTGCTTGTACAGAAATCCTTCCTGTACTGCCTACAGTAATGAATGAGTAAAGCTTTCATTTGCTGTGGCGTTGCTAACTATTTCTCTAGTGCATCACTTGCTTAGAGTTTGTGGAAATATCAGTCCTTGGTGAGGTGGGAACTTTGCTAAACAAGTACTCGCAGGTCTGTTTGGAAAGGGTTGTGTCTGACTCTATTCCCTCTGTTTAAGCTCATGAAGAACTGCGAAGCCTAAATCTGCCAATATGCCTCTATTTATATTTGGAGATTAGCTGTTTTATTAGAGAAAAAGGCCAGGCAGTCAGGAAAAGATTCTGTGAGCTCAGACTAAAAATAGTAGTGAGCATTTATTCATCTGCAAGTCTATTTATCTTGGGTAGTTTTCATTGATTTTGCTGAGGTTCTTCCAGGTCTATAAGCTTGAAAACCATTTAACGAATAAAGGTTCTACTTTGTCAGATGGGTTGTTCCCAAGCTTTCGAATAAAGAAGCTCCCTTTAACCTTTAGGGTAAGTCCATCAATTAAAGAGATGATCAAAGAGGGCAAATTTCTATCCCTAGCAGTACAGATCTATATAATCACACATCCCCAAAGAGCACAGGCTCCTTTTCCTCAGCACACACGCAATCACCAAGTCATCAAACAGAAAGCAGGACCCAGACACACATGCCACAGGCACAGTTAACTATGTCCCTGTCTTCCATGTAAGTAGCACCATACTGGATTACTTTAAGAACAGAGGCATTTTAGAACATGGTAAGTCATATGGAAGCAGGAAATATGAAGTATGCTGCTGTAACAACATCTCCTTTTGTACTAGACTTAATACTTGACTAAAGAACTGTACTAAAGCATTCATTAAATTTGTGCTATAAAACACTCAAGAGGTACTTAGCTGGAAAGATTCATAACTGAAATGCAAACTCTTCTGATGTAAAAGGTAGCAAGAATCATAAATCAAACACTAATAAAAAAGCTGAGGGAGAAGAAAAAGCATTCTGCTGTCCTGAGTGGAAATTTAACAGATGAGGAATTTCACCAGAGGAACAGAAGCATTGACCATCCCTAGGTATCAAAGCTCCCATGGCGCTTCCTGACATCTTGAGGCTAATGCTGTGTCTTTCTCAAACACGAGTAGTTATACTTCCCTTTCTTCAGCTACCCTTAGAGCATGAATTGCAGAAGTTATCCTCTTTCCTTTGCACCACAAGAGTTTCTGCTAGCAGCTGCTGAGCTCCCCAGGATCAGTTATCATCCGCAAGTGGTTTTAGCTTCTATATCATCCTTGGGTGGATTCAGTCTCCATAACCTGTACACACAACTATTAGTGTCCCAGTTGGATCCTTTGGGCTACAGAAGATGTCTTAAGTGTCCTGTACACCATATATTGTAAAAGTAGCTTAACAGAGATTAATACCCAAGCTAAACCACTTTCAAAGCTTAAGAGGCTACGTCTGCTTGTGATATAAAGCAGCTTAGTGTGTCTAATCACAAAATCTATGTCCCACAAAAGAGATCTTGTCATCCCTATTAAACAAAGGATTATACATAAAACGTCAATGGAAATAAACTGTCTGTGTGAAGAAAATCTGTTTAAACACACTTCTCCATTACCCATTTCCAAAACTAATTGGAGGGGACTGTATTACAGAAATGAAGGATGTCGCTGATTAAAGTCCCCATGGAATCTTAACCTACTTTATGTGAAAGTTTTAAGCCAGAGTTTTGAAGTACAACAAGCAACCTGAGTGTTGTCATGTCTGCATACAAAACCTCAGGATCTTAAGAGAAAATTGTTTTTCAGAGAATGCCACACCCTGCAATTTTGAGAATTGGCCTTCCAATTCAGACCATTGAAGTCAATGAAAAACATTTTATTCTCTCTAGTAGTCAAGATAAAATTTCATATCCCACCTTTTAACTTTGTCACGGGATGAGCAACTGAAAGCAGACAAAGCTGGATCTGAAAAGCATAATCTAAATGCAATTACCTAGCAGAGTTTGTTTAAACTTAATTTATAAGAATTTCTAAAGTCGAAATTTAAAATTGTCCTCCAATCTCTTACGTTTTCCTTTTTCACTGAGTATAGAGTAAGATAAACATATCTCTACATCAATCATCTTTTTTATAAGCAACAGCATCTTGTGCTAGCACTAAAATAAATTCAGAACATGATGACTCGGTGACTACTATTAAAATGAAAAGCACATAATACCAACTATCAAATCAGACATAACATTCCTTCATCTTCACAGAGCAAGATAAAATGTTATTAAGTAGTCGTGAACTTCAGCTTCAGTTTTATTCACTGTTTCTCACTTAAGTTTTCACCTCCTAGTACAGTCTTTTTATTGTCAAGCGAGCCCTAATGTCTGTATTTTAACATCTGGGTACAGAGCAGAAGCTCACATTTAAAACAAGCCTCCCAATTCAGCAGACTCCAAGTTCTGAAGATGAAGAACAGTGATGATTTCTTATTTCTCTCTACCCCTTCACTTCTTAGAATATGGACGGTGTTTTTAAACACAAGGACGCAGAGGTAATGTCATTTCTTAAAATGACATAATATGGAAGGAAAAAAAATCTCACTGTAGGGTTAGTTCTACTAAACTCCATTAAGCCAGTGTATATCACTTTTCAGTGCAGGTTTTACTTAATTTAGAGTAATTTCATTACTCAAAGTTTCAGAAACATCCTCATCTATCCAATGCTTACTGCTCTCTCCTGGATTAAGTTACAACCCCTAAAACTACCACAGAATATTTCAACAAATTATAACTTGATATTACACATACATTTTTCTATTTCCATGGAAATGCATCTATGTTCAAACTCCAAGGAAATCATAAAGCAAAAGCTCAACATAACCTTAGAGAGAAATTAATGTGCTTTAATAGGATCTGGTACAAGTTTGTTTATTTTAAGTATTATCACAAAGCAAGAGGGAAATAAATTTGTATCTGGGTCAATTGAAAGTATATGATTTACCTTCTGTTTTTTTTATAAATTGTTAATCTTATTATCAGTGTGCACAATGAATAACACTTATGCATCTTCAAGGAGGAACATGAGTATTATTGGTATGTGTGAATAACAAGCAGTACAAGGAGAAAATGTGACTTATCAGCTGATACAGGTTTACCACCAGATTGAGAATCCATCTTAAATTTTGATAGGATCAGTCAAATGTTTATTTCAAACAGAAAAAAAAATCTCTTAAACAAATCATTCTGATTGATCATATGGACCCTCTACATGCATATTTTCATATCCCTTTGAAAACTGTACCCTTCTACCAAGCAGATTAATAATATAATAAATTAAGAACTGACCAAAACCAAAACCATTTAGGGCTTATTGTTGGTAAGCCTTTAAAATTGAAATGCAGGGCCAGACTATCTATCTCCTTCAGCCACACTATCCATGCACTCTTCACCAACACCCACAAATCACCTGCTTGTTTCCCATTGAATCCCAAACTCGGCAAAGCTGGAACACACACATTGGCAGAAACCACCAGAAATTCACTTCTTCACCATATTTTTGCAGATCTTATCCACAATTTGAAGAGTCCCATCCCGACTCACATTTATCAGCCAAAGCACTTAAAGCCAAAATTTAGGATCTTGAAGTAAAGATGATCTGCACATCCTAAGAGTTTAGAAGTTAATATATCTGGGTAGCTCTTCATCTCACTGAGGGCTCAGAGTCAAAACTGAGAACACCAAGAGGTTACAAGCACTAAGTGGCTTCAACCAGTCTCAGCTGTGAACCTGCACCCAAAGTGCTTAAGATAGTCTCTTGTTGTCTTTTAATGCCACACACACACATGCAAGTACACAAATATTCATCTATGCATAAACTTCTTGAAGATCTTATTTTCCGGTGTAAAATTTAATTATTTCAATTACTGCAAGCATTGTCATAACACATGTTCTGTGAATATGTTCAGTACTCTCGGACAGTTTATCCTAGGTACTGAGAAAAGCAATGCATGATCTCACCTTTTTAAGATTTGTGACTGTGAAAAAGAGAATTTCATTGTTAAAACCCCTATCATCAACTCCAAGCTGGTGGCTATCAAGCACAATAACAATTATCTAAACAAAAATATAAAAAAATCCACCCAGACCTTGTCCCTGCTAAGAAAACAGTGTTCTCTAACCATTTAGCTCTAGGTAGTGATCAGTTACCTTTAACTGAAGGTAGTAGACTAGATTAAACACTCTTATTCTCAGTATACCAGCAGAACAGGCCTGCAAAACTACAGATCCCACAGTCTCTAGTGTGCCAAACTCTCTGGATCCCCTAACCTACGAGCGAGTCTCTATAAAAGGCTTTCACCACCATGATCTACTTGGGATGTGAGATATGCTTAGACTGACAAGTAGGACAAGATGAGCTCCTGAGGTCCCTTCCAACCTTTTATTTTCCCCTTCCTCAGCAGCTTTTCTTAGATAGAATCTGCAGAATAAGTATCTCAACAACAGTTACACCTATTCACCTTTCCACTACAGGCACCTATAAATCTGACATTAAAAGAAATATCTTTTGTAGTCTTGATACAGAGATAGCAGCGTAAGTATTAAGCCCAATAAGCTTCAGGGTACATCTCAAAATCCATTGTCACTTTAAGAAATAAAGGCTAGGGCAAAAAGGGGAAGAATAAGAGCTGAAAACAATAGATTAAAGCTGTTTGGACCAGGAATGAATGAATACAGGTGAACATTTCACTCAGGTGAAATTAGATCAGTTTAGGTGATCTAATTGATCGCAATTAGGTGAGATTAAATCAGCTATATTAGAGAGTGGCATTTATGCTTATGTGTAAATAGTACACATTAAAGAAGTTTGTCTTTCAGGGACCCAGTGTTTCCTTCCTTTTTTATTCTGAGTAGATACAAACTACCTGAAGGAAAAGTTCACTCAGAACTATTGAGAGAGAGCCTTGTATTAAATTTGATAGAAAGAAAACATGGCCTAGTAATAAAAATATGACTGGAAAACAAGGTGCTTGAATTATAGACTTAATTTCTCATCTGACTGGGCAAGTTGCGTTAAATCCTGTGAGTTCCAAGTGAAAACATTTTCTTGTGCCACTGTTATAAGCATTGCTCATCAATGCTTACAATCCTCTGAGATCCCCAGATAGAAGACATCACGCAATCTACAAAGGTCATCCAGTCGTATGTTTTTCTATTTTACTTTGCTGACTTAACTTGTGATAAATGCTCATTGATTCTTCTGTATGGCATAACTGCAGGCATTAAATTTCTTGTACAACTGTGACATGTTGCAGATCACAGCTCTGAACCTCTTGATTTAAATTGTGGGTGAGTTTACTTTTCCATTATATAACGCAACAGGTATTTTCTGAAATGTGCTCAGGATCAGTGCTGACTTGTTAAGCTTTCTTATTTCCTAAGTACGCTAAATGCACCTATTTTCTTGATTCTACAGCATATTGAACTCAGATGCAATCAGAGTCATGCAACATGGTAGTGGAAGAAGTATAGACACAGCTCAGGTCTCCTGATAACGGACAATAAAATGTACACAGTAAGGATGCTGAAATCCAGCATATCAAAATAGATTATTCTACACAAAGGTATGAAACAAAAGACGTTGAAAAGGGTCGTTCTCGCCTGTTTTGAAATGTTGCTGTGAGAATTGACAAAAGATCCCAAAGGAAGTAGCCAGCCTATCCAGAAAGATGGCACTTAAAAGATTCAAGTAACAAAACAACTGAGAAGTTTTAACAGGTCTCTAAGGCTGAACAATTTGTTCCCACCAGGAGACTTCTCTGTGGAAGTCCATCTTATATTACAAGTGACAAAACACCAACAGAGCAAGTAATAAGTGTCTCTGAAATCAATCAAATACAATTATTTTACTGCAGCTGTATTTTTTTATTGTCACTTCTAAAGATTACAATATTTTATCACTGCTGCCACCCCTATAAACTTATTGTATATGACAATTTTGCCTCACAAAAAGACTCGGCAATTTTATTTTTTGGCCTTCTATTCTATTGTTATTTTGTGTTTTACACTTTTACTATGTTACAGAATCACAGCAGTGAACCCTGGAGGAAGCCACTTAGTTAATCCATTTTAGTCTTCTGTATCACAGAAGATATGTCACTAAATTCTCCTCACTAATCTCAACTAATCTTTTCAAGTTATTTTAATTTTAGATTTATGCAGAAGAGTCGAGAAAGAAAAGTACTTAGTTGCAAGAAACAGCAGGAAAACAACCTCTTACTGCTGTGCTACTACACTCTCAGTTCTTACAACAACAGATCTGAGGTCCGACATGTCTGATGTGTGAGAAGTTCTCATGCGGGGGACAGATCATGCATACAGAATGAGCAAATCTAATGATGAGAACTGGATATTTCTCCATCAGGTTATGTTTTCTTCCATTCCCATTATTCCTCCTACAGAAGCAGCAATCTTTTCAAGCTTATGGATTGAAAAGGAATAGTTGCTTTTTCTCTCATACACACTCTTGGGATATCAGTGAGATTTCTGTTTTCTTTTCATACATGTTTACTCTTAGGCATTGCCAAATGTCAACCTCGTCAACACTCATGTCATTTCATGAATGACAAATAAACAAGAAAAGAAGGAAAGCAGTGTTTTGTTAATAAACTTGTGAAAATTGGCAGGACCATATCTAACAGTGGCTTCACAGAAGGCTTTTCCCAAAAGCTAAGTAATAAGCCAGGAGAAAAAGCTACTGGTTCTTCACACTCGGTTATGCATCCAGTAATGCACGTTCTTTTAGTTTCTCTAGCTGATACAGAGAACTGATGGAGAGAACCCTGGGGTTCTCAAGTACCCAGTACCTGATTGGCTACTTGTCTACTCAACTCTAAATCAAGAACACCCTAAACAGAAGAAGGGAAAATCAAGTCCAGTTATATCTAAAGAGGCCTTAAAAAGCTTGTCTTCTGAACAAAACTGTTTTCTGCTGGAGGTCAGCTGCTGCAGACTAATTGCAGTTTTATTTCATAAGCATGAACTACCTAACCAATCACAGTACAGCAGCACCAATGAGCTGTAAGTATTTTGGGTTGCCCTTTTAATTACTTCCCATTATTCATCATTAGTGCTGGCTTCACTGCAAATTTCATCATCCATCCTGTATGATCATCATAGATTTCTGTGCTATCAGTACAGGACATCAAAGCAGTAATAATCTTTATTTTCTTATACCAAGAAAAAAGAAAAGTATCATATCTGTCTTCATTTTTTTTCTCAGAAACCTTTTCACTCAATCCCCTGCAGTGTTCTGTTCATGTTCATTTATGCTAAATATAACACTGAATGATTTTGCTGAATTTTATTAAACCGGTCACAAAGAACTACAGACATTGGAAAAATACCTTGGAACATTTCAAAACCCAGACAAACTCATGATCTAATAAAAACATGCAACTGTATTTCATCAAATATATCTCCTTATTCTTCTATAACCTCTACATAATGTTTGGGCTGGAAGAGGAATGCCCCAGGCTTCCCTCTCAAAGGATGAAAAATTAAACTGGATTATTTCCAATAATTTTTTAGGACCATGGCCTCAAACACAGTGAAGAATTCTTACTTGCTCTATCCCCAGATCTATTCAATCTTAAACCCACCAGCTGGTTTGAGTTTGTCCAGAAAAATGCTACTTTTTCTGTTAGAGTAAATTCTAATATAAGTTTGAAAAATTAACTTTAATGTATAGACTGGGAAGCAGATAAAGATAATTGCTACTTTAGTTGCATGTGATTAGAACAATTCAAATTGCTTACAGCTAATTCATTCTGATGTCTTCCACTCTGTTTCACTAATCTTCTCAGAGTGTGCCATACCATGCATAGAAAAGACCATCATGGGGTCCTAGATGCTAAGCTAAAACCAGAATGTAATAACAAATATTTAAATACAACTTCTTAATTTTATAATCCGTTACCTTTATGTCAGTTATGTCTCTACAGATGGTTTCTTCACAGCCCTCTAAACTTCCATAATCCCCTTCGTCATACATAAATCCTTCCACTCTGATTGTCGTGTAGATGCTCTAGGACACGTGCTATACAATTTTAGTACATGTTTCTTCAAAATAGAGTGAACTAAGTTGGGCAATAAATGTCAGGTGAAGACAAAATGAGTTCTTCAAAGTGACAGCATAACAATCCCAGACTTACAGCCCACTTTATGCAAGCCAGCATCTTATTAAACTTTATTACTGCTGCTCACTGGTCAAGGAATTTAAATAACGTGTATTAATACACCTCAATCAATTGCTTCTTAGACATGTATGAACATATTTGAAATTCTGTGAACTGAAGCCACAGATCATCCATCAAATTCTCCTATTAAGAGCTTGCTGCATCATCATACAACTGCACAAAGCAGCAACAAAATATGAGCCTTTACATGGATACAGGACTATTTCAAACAACAACAAAAGAAGTATAGTTAACTACTGATTGATTCCCCTCAGCTATGCATAATTATTCCCACTCCTTACCAACTTACTCCAGTGAAAAAGCTGCCTATTTTATGCTTTTGAACACGTTTTCAGAAGGGTAAGGAAAGGACAACTTTGGGAAATTACAAGATTTTTGTTCTGCATGACAGAATTATGACAGAGCGTGAATTTGCATAAAGTTCACTTTCCTTCAGAGAAATTTAATTTCTCTGCAGAGGTTTATATGCCTTAGGAATTCAGAGACTGGATTTATTTAGCTTTGTGCAACACTCACCATCTGGCTTCTTGTGTCCCTTCCATAGAAAAGTTTACTTTCCTGTCAATTTTGTGTATTTGAGGTGGTTTTAATCTTTCTTTTGAGATCTTAGAAATGGCTCCACAGAGTCTGGCACGTAGCAGCATTTAGAGAACTTTGCTGAGTGAAAATTAGTCATTTATTGTGCTATGTGCCAGCTGTACTTTTGCCTGTTGTGTCTGTTTTCCTAACTGCAGAGAGGCTATTGAATAAAAGAACACAAGCATGAAAAAACCCTCTGTTCTTCATACACTGTGGACTGCAAGTGGGCTTGGAGATCCACCAGGATGTTGCAGTTTCTTGCTTTCTACCATCTATTTATCCACCTTTTAGTCTATTCCACCGTAGTGGGACAGAAACACTTCTCCCCTGCCTGGCTGTTCATTCACTCCACACTCTAACCCAGTTTCCAACCACAGGGGGATATTTCCTGTTCCCTTTTTCTAAATAAATATCTTTTCCCACTTTCTCAGCCTTTCCTTGCAGACCATTGCTGTTACCCATCTTACTCTTCACTTGAAATAGGAAAAACTTCTCCCTTTATTTCACTCCAAAAATAAAGCAGGAAAAAGAGACTAAAAGGAGGAAAGAAGATGAAATATGAAAAAACAGAGGTGATTGTCAGAAATATGCCTAATTATGGAAAACATACAGGTAGAGGCAAAGTTGGCAGCAGAAGAGCAAAGAAGGAAAGTTAACGTGGTAATACAATTGATAGGGGAAGGAAAATGCAGCCCCACTGGACAGGACAGAGGTCTGTATCCCTGTTCTACATTCAGCAGATAGAGATCCCAGTTTTCCTTCACTCCCTAGAAAATCATCTTTTATCTTCCACTGAAAAAAAGAAAAATATCTCACGTGAAAAAAAAAACAAAACCAGAATTCCTGTTAAATGCTTACACAATGCACTGTTCTTGGAGTACATGGCTATGTAACTATGCAGTAGCATCATGTTTATTTGCAGATAGATCTGAGGGCCCTCTACATGTGGTCATCCCACCAGAGAGAGCAGCAGCAGGAGACAAAGCCCTGTTGGAGTCATACATTGGACAAAAATCTCTAAACAAGTTGTTTAACTGACCTAGAGAAGTGGACAGCCTGCTTAATGCCCCTGATCACAAGTGACTCAAATCTGTTGGCTGCAGATGCCTCTAGAAGTACTTGTATATGGAACCTTCTATTTGCATGGGCAGAAATGAAGCATTAGCAAATGCTAGCTGGGATTGTGGCCTCTGAATCATGAAGAGGGAACATAGAGGTACAGATGAAGCAGGTTACTGCAATATCTGAAATCTGAAGCTGCTCTTTATTTGTTTACCAATGGACCTCAAGTCTGAGTTCATCCTTGTTTCCACGCAAACACAAGCTGCAGCCATAGTGTGAATCAGTGTTGAGAATCCTCTCTCCTGCATGCCTGCATAGCACTCCATGTTCTCCAATCCTGTTCCAGTCTTCACTACAAGACATTATTTTCTCTTCATAAGCAGAGTGAGACTAATGAGATGCAATAAAAAGGGGCATTTGACATCCATGGTTACATATAGTCCAACACCACACAGCCTGGAACACTGATGCAGGACTAGACTGAGCCAAGTTTGCTCCCATGAGTTCTCATTACAAACAAGACAGCAAATAACCATCAGCTAAAATGTTGAGGAAGTCTCAAACACACAGCATGATACTCTTCAAAGTATAAGAACTTCTGCGGGCAAATAGGAGCTTAAACATGCAATGCTTAATACCCATCTATGCAAGCTCAGCAAATGTCAGTTTGGCAGCCACTAATTTGGCTTCCAAGGAGGACTCTGCCCCAAGAGCACAAATCTAGCAAGTTTCTCAAGCATTCCCAGCAGAGCCTACATGAGCATCACCTGTAACACACTTATATCTCTTCTGGAGTTTTCCTTTTGCCAGCTCTCCCAAGCCAAATCACAAATTTAAGACTAGTTTAGCAAATAACTTATTTGGGGCAAAAATATGGCAGGGACACATTTGGCAGGAAAAGAAAATATTGGCGCTGATGCCCAGCACAGAGGAACTTCCCAGAAAAAAAACCCAAACCAAAAAAAACCAAAAACCACACAAAACCCCACAAACCAGCAGTCAGTGAGTTTCAGAAAGAAACCTGTAAAGTTTTTTGAAAAGTGTTCAAAGCAAGACAAGATTTGACAGCCTACAATTCTTTCATTTTAACTACAGAATGACACTTTTTTTTAAGGTAAAGTCTTGCCTTCCACGTGACTACTTATGTTCTTACTCAAGCTCCTTAACTGTCACCAATGCTGCCTCCACTGCAGCAAGGCACCCAAGAATGTATGACCTTAGACATGCTCCACACAGCGTGGATTAGAAAAATGTGGGGCCTTTCAAGCTTCAAGTAAAACATTAACTATTTCAAACCAGCAAAGAACTACTTTTTGTACTTTTTTTGGTAGTAATTATGTTTGCATTCATCGCTTGCAAACCAGTACGTTTTCTTTGCTCCAAATGCCATATTGTCATTATTATTTCACAGCTATTTCCACAAGGTTAACCCATATAACGGGGTATCAAACTAATCATCAGAAGCATTTAGGAACGTGAGTAATCATAGAAAAATCTGGTGCATAACCCAAATTGGGACAATTTCCATCACTGAGAGATAAGTTATCAGGAGGCTTGTCAAAAAACAGGTCCCCTACACTCAGAACCCTTCTCATACATATTACTTCTACATGTGGAGTACACAAGGAGTTTCCTTGCTCACACATATGCCAAGGCCCCATGCTGATACAGACATATAGATACATTTTAAGGATAAAAATAAAAATACAAATCCAGAGTAAACCAAAAATCATTCTCACAGTGCAAAGCCCTCCTATCCTCCTTGCAGAACCTTCAGCCATCTGATCATGTCAATGTTGTGAGGTGAGCATCCCTTCAATAACTGTTTGCACAACTATACCCTTCACTTATCCACCAAAACCTACTGATACCTAGACAAGAGCATGGTATTTGATCTTGTTGGTCTCCTCACATAAAAGCATTTCTACCTAAGTCAATTTAATGAACTAGATATATCACAAAAGTTTACTGTCTTCTGTATAGTCTTTCACGAAAATACCCAATATGGTTTTCAATCCCTTCTTTACCTTGCTCCCAAAGAAGAAAGGAGATCAAGGCACTAAAAAGTTCTGCCTCAGTGACAGTACGTTATACCATTTTGATAACTGTCCAACCATGAATGAAGTATTTGTGTTATATAGTGTATATAAAATAAGCACCCTAGGATAAGACCTGCAATTTTAACCAGTAGATGGGGCAGAGAGCTCCTACAACTGGAAATGCAGGACATGCATTACTGGCTTTGTTTCCCACTCGCAAGTTTCCAATTTTCCTACCTGCTTTTTGTAAAGTCTGCTAAATGAAAAACACTCTCCAGGAAGTGACTGATTTTTCCTCGTGGAGGAGATACTTGAGTCACCTTTTGGCTCCAATTGTACTGCCTGGGGCTTTGCAGATTCCAGGTGCAGCAGGCTGTCTTCTCCAGTCCCAACAGCCCCCAAGCCGCTTCTGAAGTCTATATAAACTCTAAGTTTATTCTAAAAATTATGATTCATATGCTGGGCTGTATTGGAATTACGTTCATCACGTTCTTCCAAATTCAAAGCAGCTCCCATTACAGCATGTGCCTGCATTCCAGCATTGAAAATAGAGTTCATGCAAAAAGTTTTCCTGCTCCTCTGTTGTCTCAGAGGGAATTTGATGACCATGTGTAGGCAGAAGGTATATTTGCAAGTTCAGGTAGCAGTTCGTAAAAAAAGGGATACAGCCAAACCTCACCTCAATGTGATTCCCCAAATATAAAACTATTTAATGAAAACTCCTTTCAAGAATACTGACTTTTAACAATATTACATTTGCATGTATGTATAGAATCATAGAATAACCAAGTTGGAAGAGACCCACCGGATCATCGAGTCCAACCATTCCTATCAAATATATACATGCATACGTCTAAAATCATATGTTTCATATCTGTAACATACATTACACATGATAGACACACACAAAAGGGTTAAACACATCTCTACAGCTAGTTTTCTGAAGCAGGGTCTTTTAGTTAGGCATTCAAAGATCACAAAAAAAAAAGAAAATACAGCAAAGAGGACAAGGTTTCAGAGGCTCCCTTGGTGACAGTTGTTAGCTGTGGCAGGTGAGCAACCACCCACAGGTATAAATTGCCAATGGAAGCAGCCAGGTGCCCAGCACTTTTGCAAATCACATTTAAATAGGAGCCAGGGCAATAGTCATAGCACCTAACTTTAGATACTTAATTTCTGTTTCCAAGTTTGACAGCTTTTCTTCCTGCACTACCACTGAATAGAAAAAGCTCCTTAATAGGGAGGTTTAAACATTAAAATTGTTTAGAATTATATAGTGTCAATGTGCCCCTTCTTTTCCTTTTTCCGTTCCCCTCCTCCTCCCAGAAAATATAACTTAAATTTCCTATTAAAAAACCAGTGTCAGATAGATGTATTTCAGATATAGACATACAAGTACTATAGGTATATATGTGTTTGTACTCATACAAGGCAGGAAGACAGCTGCCTGTAGTTCATTAGTGCTTTGATTAGTCTTGGGCACTAAAGCAACAGATAATATTACCCTGGAAGCCCACAGTTACCACGGATCAGAGAAACATAAAGCATATTTTCACTGGGGTCTCCAATTTCTGCTTTTTTGATATCTCTTCAATCTGTTTGCCCATAAAATTCAAGCAAGGAGAATATAATATCAACAAGCTCACGAATATATCCTAGTCCTTTCTCATGTTTGTGAACTTCAAGTAATTACAAAAAGAAAAAGAAAAATCATGTTTGTGCCCTTGTGAGGAGGAGTTATCCTTATGCAGACCTACATTTCTCTAAAAGATCTTTGTTTAGCTTCCTCTCTCAATACCAGCTCTGACAATATCTGGGACACACAGAGATGCCCCATGTTTAAATTCTGAGAAGAATCAGCATCATCCTAGTATAAGACAACAGAGTATTTTGGGGTAATCCAATTGGAGTTTCATTTTCTTATAGATATGTTAAGCCTTAAATCAGAAAAATTACTTGACAGGTATTTTATATGGTTTCCCTTCAAGCAATTCCTTCTCCCTTATTTTTCTTTATGGAAAAATAAACTACAGAAAATAAACTCTGTTGATCTTATTTAACTGAAAATTGTATTTCTCATACAAAAGATGTGTAAAATTGCTTTCAGTTGAGACAACGCAGGTTGTCGTTTCCTTTAGATTTTTAGACCTAAGTCTATGGAATAACAGTATGTTTGGATGTAAAAAATATTGATTTTATCTTTATTATACTCACGGAAATCTGGCTCAGAACTTGTGTGTTTATTTCTTTAACTTCTCTTAATGTAATAGTTGTGAAAATATGCCTATCACTATTTGCCTACAAGAGCTAGACAGTAAAAATAAATAAATAAATAATCAAAGTGCTGTACACCTGAGCTGAAGATAACATGCTTGAGTAGGCACTTTTATTCCTGCACTCCAGTTTTCCCTGCACCAAAGCCACTAACAGCATTAAGGCCTTCTGAGGGCTGTGTCTTTTGGCGCACCTGGGCTGCAGTGACCTCGGACAGCTGTTCTTTGTCTCAAAGAGCTATATTTTGCTTAGCAACTGACACGACATCTTGGGGACTACTGATTCTATCTATTCACATGCTGTATACTGAAATGGCAGCAAAAATGGAAAAACAAGACCCCACCCTCTAACATTTAAATTAATCCTTTCAATTTTTTAAACCAGATTCCCAAGCTTCTGAGGTTAGATTCTCAAATACAGGAAAAAAAGAATCATAGAATGCTTTGGGTTGGAAGGGACCTTAAAGATCATCTAGCTCCAACTCTCATGCCATGGAGGCAGATTTTCATCCTTCTTGTCCAGGATCTGCTCCCCAACCCTCCTGGAATGGAGACAGGAGATGTCTGTCCTCCTTGTCCAGTATCTGCCCCCAAAATGCATCCCATACCACGAAGACAGGAGATGTTTATTGTTCTTGCCCAGCACATCCCTCTCAGTGCCCCTGCCATGGAGACAGGAGGCCCCTCATTGATAATTCCAGCCAGGGGCCTCATACTCAGGAGAGAACTGAGGAAAAAAATAATAATAAAAATATCCTCACATCACCAGCTATCCATGTAGTTGGATTAGATGATTGTTGTAGGTCCTTTCCAGCTGGAACTATTCTATTCTATATCTGGATTTCCAGCTAAAATAACATTTTCTTCATAGACTATAAATCTTGGAAGAATAATAATGTGAATTGCAATTGTTCATGAACACCTTACCATACATTCCAGCACACGATAGGCAACAAATAACTAGCCAAGTATGATTTAAAATCTTGGACCAGCCTAGGTTCCCAAACAGAGTTTGATCAATGTGTCTAAGATCAGAGAACATAAACGCCAATGGCTGGATACTTCAAATGTCTCTTCCTCATATCTTTGAGCTGTGCAATAAAGACAGACTATTATAGTCCTTCAATGCTTCTGGCAATTTGCAATGACATTTTAAATTGAGAAATAACTTTCTATCAATCTGTTTGTTACACGGGTGAGTCTTAGAGCAATTGTACTAACTTCACAAGTGCCTAGAAACCTCCTAGCTTACAGAGGTTTTTTTCTTTAACAAGCCTTCATCAAGACACACTTTAGGAATAGGCAGTTTACTTTGATGCAAGCTTTCCACCCTAATTACAGGGAAGAAAGAAGAAGTTGGGTTTTATGGGCTCCCCAAGGGTTCTGGGTGTTAGTCCTTAACTGTCCTTAGCTTGAAGACCTCCTGGACAGTGGATGGCTTTCTAAACATGGCAAATTAAGCAGAGAAGCCAAAAGAGAGGAGACTGACTTCAAGCGCCTCTTTACTTCAGCCTTGATAATATAAACAATGCCTGATGTTATTAAATACCAACACATGCTTAATCTGTAAGCCCAGCAATTATAGTTGATCTTCATACACAGCCACATGGGAAAAAAGTAGTAGAAAAGGAACCTTATTTTGTTTCCTGTTTTTATATCTATGAAACAGAATCCAACAACATGAGTGACAATTTAGTCACTTAATAAAAGGACATATGGTAAACCTAAGGAAATTTGACTTAAAATGACACTAATTCAAATGATATTCCCTCTGGGAAGCAGAATGAAGACACAGGATTCAGGTGTGTAGGCCTATTCCACCAGGTAAATTATTCCCTTGATATCCATGGTCAAATTAAAAGAATGGCCACCTTAACTGTAAGTCTGTACATTTATTTCACAAGCTCTAGTAGCACAGGCTGTAATTCAAATGCAGAAGAAATATGTGACCAACTCTTTTTAAAATGAAAGGCAACTTGTGGAAACTCAAACTTTTGCACTAGCAACCACATTTCTGGATGTAAGTTCTACTTCCATTGGACCTGGGGCTCTGAGCAACCAACTCGCTACTGAATTTGCCACAACTCTCTTAAATGCAACAACCCTTTCTGGCAACACACCATTGGGTTGGAATTAATCCGTATAAAAGTTCACATAAAATGAAGTAGAAACAGCACCAGTTATTTTGTGACGTGTTCATGAGACACCAAGGCAGCCACTGGTTTAGCAGAAATGGCTGTGTACACCATAAAGGCATCTTTAATGCCTAAGGAACTAAAAGCCTTCTGAAGTTCTGCTATCACCACCTCTGAAAAAACCTAGCAGAAAGAAAGTATAGTGGTCTCTCTTTCACTAAGCCAGTTGCTGCTGCATTAGTGGCAGTCATCTAATGAGATTTTGTTCATATTCTTTTCAAGACTGCCAAGTCGTGTCAGCAAAAAGTGTTCAGAAAAATGCTAACATGCAGCATTTTGCAGTCAATTTATTGTTTTCATTTGAACTACCTTTTAAAGCCCGTTTACTTCCACCAGGAATGAAAAAATAAAAAAAGAAAAAAGAAAAGAAAAGAAAAAGAAAAATAAAAACGTCATCAAAACAAAACATAATCACTAACCTTGAAAATAAACTGGTTAAGTTTTAAAAACACATAAAAACTCCAGAAGGAATCATGAAACAAGCTCTTCAGTATTCTGGCCTTACATATTCTTTGAGACAGATAGACAGGCATATGCTTTATATGTTAAAGAACAAAGCAAACAAGGGCTGGACAGTTTGGCAGAGGTACACAACAGGATTCAAGTAACTCAGAATCATAGTATAACCGGGTTGGAAGAGACCCACCAGATCATTGAGTCCAACCATTCCAATCAAACACTAAAACATGACCCTTAGCACCTCATCCACCCGTCCCTTAAACACCTCCAGGGAAGGTGAATGAACCACCTCCCTGGGCAGCCTGTTCCAATGCCCAATGACCCTTTCTGTGAAATTTTTTTNTTTCTGATACAAGCCAGGATGCCATTGGCCTTCTTGGCCACCTGGGCACACTGCTGCCTCATGTTCAGCCGGCTGTCAACCAACACACCCAGGTTCCTCTCCTCCAGACAGCTTTCTAGACAGACTTCTCCTAGTCTGTGGCACTGCACAGGGTTGTAGTGCCCCAAGTGCAGGACCTGGCATTTGGCCTTGTTAAACCTCCTACCATTGGACTCAGCCCAGCCGTCCAGCCTGTTCAGATCCCTTTGCAGAGCCTCCCTACCCTCCAGCAGATCCACACTTCCACCCTGCCTAGTGTCGTCCGCAAACTTGCTAAGGGTGGACTCAATGCCTTAGCAAGGAACTTGCACTGGTGGACCAGGCATGTTCCTCAGGGGCATCACATGAGCACCTCAGCCACCACCGCACACCAGCTAATCAAATTGCTATAAATAAGGCATGTGAAATAAATATACAAGGGAAAGAGATAGTTCTTCAGGGCATTTTGAAGTAAGCATGCCATGTGCAGCAAAACAGAGGTAGTCCTGTGGGTCTCTCTTTCTACTCTAGGTTCTTTATGACCTCTATCATCAACCTTTTAAGGTAATAATCATTAAAAGATAAAATACTGTAGGAGCAAATCTGTAGTAGCTACTCAGAGATAATTATTCTCTTGTCAGGATATACAGAAATGCATACACCGAGATCTATTTTTATGAAAAGGCACATTATATACTCATTTAGTAGAATTATAAATACTGATGCCCTAATAATACCCAACTGCACTTTTATCTAAGAAAGAGTTGCCTAGTCTCTGTCATTCTCTTTTTCAGTCAGCTACTGAAAGAAGAAAAGAAGCATTTCTCCATTTTTCTACTTGATACTGAAAAATTAGAAAGAAAAATAGGAAAGAAAAATAATTTTCCCTGTGTATAATGTGAGAAAGTAAGGATTGATTTTTTTTTCATTTTCCATTTATTTTTATTCTTCTATTCTTCACAGGTATATTGTTCCTCTTTTGACCCAATATGTTACTGACATTGCATGCGATTCACAACATCTGAAAGGTGCCGCAGGGTTTAAATGTTCTTATCAATATATGTTTTTGTGGCATCAGTCTATAATCCTTGGAGTTTTTACTACCTCCAGAATAATACTTCTACAAGCAAAGGCGTGCATTATTATCTAAGTCACAATAATATCAACGAACAAAAGGATACACTACTCCTGCCATGAGGAAGACCTAAAAACATTTCAGCAAAGGAAAATATCTCATTTTATTCAAACCAGAAAAAGCCTTACAATAAATAAAAGACAAGTTTCTTTTACAAAAACAAGTTCCTACTACATAACTTTCAGGACCTCTCAAATATGATGGTATAAATACACAGAACCTGTAGGTTCCTTCACTCTACTTTCTGCTACTTCCGAGACTGGTTACACTGCTTATGCTGGAGCACAGACTTCAGCTGCTACCCGCAGCTGGAAGAAACACACCACAGCAAGACTACCCACACTATTATCTCTTTCCCTCTCCCCACCCAGCACAGGCTTCTTCCTATACTCAAAGTAGCACTGATGTCTGGGATGGTTGCTAATCTCCCATCAAACAACTTCTAGGGATCATTTGATATCTATAAGGAGAAGGAGTTGTTAAGAGCTGATTGTCTTCCACACTCCTTTTGATCCAGGCTGATTCCTCACAGGAAATTACACCTAGTGGACCATCTAATTGGAGAGTTTCTCCAAATATAACTTAGTGTAATATAAAATAACATAATTGAATACAGTAATGTAGTAACTGGCAGGAAGTGAATTTAGCTGCTGCCTGTTTAGCAAAGTCCTTGCTTCCCCAGCAAACAGCTCCATACAGAGCAAGACTTCAGATATTTGACAGCATTGCTGTCCCACGAGATGTGATACGAGATCTTGCACTACAAAGAAATGCTTGGAGATAAAACACATGGCCCACTTTCTACAGGTAGTAGGGAAATAGTTCCACAGATCAGGCAAGACAAGTTAAATAAAAATATGAAAATAAAGCTTCAGAACTTGATTGTATTGGGGGACAACATTTACAAGCCAACCATAATCACGCACAATATCAGCTGCCAAAGACCAGATAGGAAAGCTTCAGTCACTCGCTGGTAAAAAAAAATAATTACTAAAATTAAGCAGTAAAACAAATGCTATAGGGAAATTAGCCTAGACTCATCACAAAGCACAGGAGAAGTCCAATTTGTTTTGCATGGAAGTTGCATGAAAAAGATCTCCATCCATGCCCAGGAAAGGAAATGGTGGGTATGATTGATTTATTCATTTTCCATGCATCATTTTCAGAAGTGATGTAAAACCACAGCCAAGCCAATGCCGTTGGTTAACTATGTCTATGCAGACGTTAGGAGATAAAATGATTCCAACATCAATCTCTTTTTTTCCAGTTTCTTGCTGCAAAACACAGCAATAAATTGCAGACAGTTCACCGCAAGGCTAAGATGTAATGCTGTAAAAACTTCTATAAAGCTTCAGTACCAAATTTAACTCCAGTGACAGCCGGCATCACAAGGTCCTCATACTGTGGCAGGAGATGGCTTTGCTAAACAGTAGCAGCAAATCAATGAAAAGTTGCAATAAATAGCACGGTGCTTTAAAAGCATTCACAGTACAAACATGCTAATGCTCAATGTTACATTTAGGGACAGGATATAAATAACTTGCAATGCTTCAAGCTTTGCTTAATGATAAAACATAACTGTATAGCTGAGGAGATTTAAGGAAGTTTCATGAAAACTTTGATATAAGTACATTTACAAGATCATAGAATCATCAGGTTGGAAGAGACCTTAGAGATCAACTCCAGCCATACCTGCCCACTACTAAATTCACGTCCCCAAACACCTCATCTATCTGCCTTTTAAACACCTCCAGGAATAGTGACTCTACCACCTCCCTAGGCAGCAGTGTTTGAGGACCCTTTCTGGGAAGAAATTTTTTCCAAATGTCCAATCTAAACTTCCCCTGACACAGTTGGATACCATTCCCTTTTGTCCTATCACCTGTCTTATAAACTGCACTATTGCAATGATCAAACTCTCTGCTACTCTGCATCAGAGTCCTAAACTAACAAAATCCCATGCTTCATGTGTTTCATTACCACCTATTTGTCTGGTAGTCCATGTTCCTTTTGAATGAGGGATTGTGTTCAGTGGAAGGAATTTCCTGGAGATGTCTGCCATGTGGGAGCCTCTGAGGGGGTAGATACAAGTTGGAGAGCATGACTGGGAGATGTACACATGGTGGAAGAGCCATCTCCTGGTTCCAGCACACCAGCAATAAGCCAAAGCACAGTTTGTTTGAATGGCAACTGTTGCTTCAGTTACCCTGAGTCCAGAAGTACCAGTACTGACCCATGCGTGAAACATTAACATAGATAATCCAGAATTAATATATATTTATATGATATAATATCTTCCAAGTAAATGTAAATGTATGAGTATAGGTGATATTTGCAGTTGGGATGTTAAAGGTCTGTTATTTTAGCAATGAATATGCTTTATAAACCTTGGGAAACAAAGAAAATCACTGAGACAAAGCAATCTTAGCATTTTCAGAGAGAGGCCTTTGAGTTGCAGATAGTTACGTACAACTCAGTATTTACAAAACCCACACTAAACCTCTAAGAACACTACTTTAAAAAAAAAAAAAATCAACCCACACTTTACAACCTGCACTAACACAGGAATCCAGCTATTAGCTAATAAATCCACATCGTCTGCAGCAAAGGAGTCTGACCAAAGAAATGAAAAGAACTCATGATAAAGCATCATCATCTCTTAACTAGATTTAAAAAATTATGGCCACCTAAGTAATATAGAACAATTCATATCCCCTTCTAGCAGAGAGGCTTTTCTACAAATACATAAGAAGCAATAACTGATATTGGCAATAACACTTACCCAGCATATTGCTCCATACAGTGTCCCCCTGGGTCTTCATTCCCACAAACAGAAAGTATGTTCTTGTGCATACTGAAGGTGTCTCACATGCAGGACCAGGCAGAGATACATTAAAAGTTATGGCAGGCTGTCTACTGATTTCTTTCTTACTGAAAAACATATACAATAAAATGTATTTGCCCACTTTCTTGTGAGCATCAGTCTCACTGGAGTTTAATGCATTCATCTTTTCATGCATTAGAAAGTGTTTTAGCAGAACAGATGGGGACACCATAGAATTAAACAGAGAGGGGGAAATATAGAAAGAAATGACCACAGGCTAACAATGCACAAGTGAGCATAAACACATATATTTTATAACCTTAGTCCATCATACTTTGCCAATTACACATTTAAGATTTGGCAGCATAACTGGCAGTTACAATGACCATTATTTTCCTATTTCGTTATTTTTTAAATTGAATATATCTTTTGTACAGCCACGTGAGCAATATGAAGACATAGCAAGCTCCAGCACACTGCAGTAGAACTCATTTTTTGTGTACAACCATGCAGAACCTCAAGAATATCTAGAGCCTTTGCATACAGCTATAGTAGATCTAAATATACACTTCTGCATTTTAGGCAATTTTTCTGTGACAGAAAATTAGGTTGTAGGCTTAACCCACTTTAAACTAACAGCTTCTCTTCCTTACCTAACTACCAAGAACATTCTCCACAGGCACTATGTT
>WAAB01013875.1:0-16390 GCA_013389865.1 Piaya cayana
TCTGTGATTCTGTGATGTCATGAGATTGCACAGATTAAAAATCAGATTGGCAAACTCTGTGAAAGATAACAAAAAATCTTTCTATAAATATATAAATAATAAAAGGAGNGGTCGCAGGGAGGATCCAGGGAACTCCAGGCCTGTCAGTCTGACCTCAGTGCCAGGGAAAGTCATGGAACAGGTGATCTTGAGTGCTATCATGAAGCACTTGCAAGAGAACCAGGTGATCAGGCCCAGGCAACACGACATCACCAAAGGCAGCTCTTGCCAAACTAGCCTGATTGCCTTCTATGACCAAGTGACTCGGCTGCTAGATGAGGGAAAGGCTGTGGATGTTTCTTCCTGGACTTCAGTAAAGCCTTTAGAAGTAGCCATGGTCTGCCTGCACCACAGATGAGAATTCTGGACAAATTTAAATCAAGTGATGACTGCTTTTGAAGGAAGGCTTGGATCAACATTTTCAAGTCAGTCTACGTAGATGCATGTGTTTAATTACATTTCTTATTTTAACCTCTGTTCTTCTGGATTGCTTTGAAAATGTCACTGCAGGTCACTGTTTTCAGAGCTTTGCTCAATGTGAACTTATGCACCAAAATCCTCTGAAATGACAAATTACTATTTTGGGGCTCTGCCAAATGTGTCAAGGCACTCCAAACAGAAAGCCCATAAAGCCAATGGCTCAGTCTTGTCCCAACAGAGAAACAAGCTTTAAACCTACTTCATCAAAATATTATCCTATATCAGACTAGATTTAAGTCTCTCCTACATAATACCATGAGCTAATAAGCAGTGAGGACTTGGCAGACTTTCACCACATAACCTTTGTTTCCTTTGGAGATTTATTTTTACAGGGACCACACACATCTGAAAGTCTTTTAAATACCAACACTTGGAAGCCAAAGTTAGTTCAGCCACTGGGGAGAAAAGGGTGGAGGAACACCTCCATAGCATAGTTTCAGCACTCCAAGCCTCATAACCATCTGCAGAGGCTGTTCAGACCTTTCAGTGAGAGCGCTGAATGCTTCTTCAGCTGAATCACTGGAAACCCCAGGGAGCAGCAGGGATAAAGTCTTTGGTCTGGGGAGGGAGGAGAGGACGAGAGCAGAAGCTGAGCTCCAGGGCCACCTCCAGCAGCCAGTTAATGTGGAGCTCCTCGCCTGTGCTCCACTGCACCACTGCTCCCTGAGTGAGACCTGTCACTCCTCCAGATCCCAGAGGCTGTGCTGAGTCAATGCATTTTTGCTGCAGGCCCACACCCTTGGCAGATGCCCTCAATCTCAGACTTTAGATAAGCTCCTGCTGAAATCTGAGAGGAAAAAGGCCTTTGCATCCTCCAAAGGCTCAATATGAAGCAGGATGCAAGTAAATAGGCCATATCCTGTCCTAATAAACCCTTTGTAAGCATCTGGAAATGATGCAGCCTTAATGCATACATAACTGTAATGAGTTATTCAACGGACTCGTTCAAGACATTCCCAAAACATCCAGATATGAGAAAGCATTAAAATACACAACAGCCCTCCAATAGAAAAATACTTTTTGCATCAGGTTTCTTATGCCTACTGCCCTCCCTACTACAAGCAAATCATCACAATCAATACATCTTTCCCAGCTGAAAATGAATTCCCCAACAGCAGAAAATAAAGCCTCCCCCAATACACACCCTGTGATACCTTGGGTAAATCCTGCCAGAACCAGCAAGTTCCACAAGCCAAGTCCTGGTGGCAGTTCGGTTTGCAGTGATTTCCCTTAACAGCAATTTGCAAAGCTTGCAGAAAGCCATGGAAATGTCTGCCGCATGCATTGTCTGCACCCTGGGGAACATGCAGAACCTCATAAAGGGCAGCAGTACATTCTTGCTGACCAAATTATGGATGATATATGGTCTGCAAGTCCCAGCCAAGCTTATGAAAAATGCAACAAATGCGGATGTCTTCTTTTCCTGAGGTTGTCCCTGGTCATCATCATAGCAGTTAGGAGACTCATGAGCAAGGATTTAATAGCTCCTTGATAATTTAATTTTATAGAGGAATTCTAACTGAATACACAGGATTGCCAGCCTCTCTCAAAATGCCTGCTGAATGCAACATTGGTTTGAAGGACTTTCCTGATGGAATATTAAATGATGGAAAGGAAAATCCCATCAAAGCCATCATGGGGGATTATGTCACATTAAAGTTGGAAATGCAAGATGTTTCCTTTCACCTATAGATCCTCTGTCACTCAGAAGGCAGTGACAATGAAATCAGGCAACACTCGAGGATCATTTGTAAAAGGTACCCCAAAAGCCCACCTTACAAACCTAGAAATCACAACAATAGACCATTTCAGAAGTCTTTTTCCACAAGAAATTTACAGTCAGTACACTCAATGTCATCTCAGACCAAGCAGGATTAGCCTTATAGGTGTCCTAAGCAATTCCTTATTATCAAATAATGAATGCATGTGATCTACAAAACTAGCATTTTAAATAGACATCAAAAAGATGCCTTTAGTGGCCTTAGGAGATGTCAAGAGCTTTTGAACTCTGATATTCAGCATGACATAGGACACAGACTAGAGGTCACGATAGAAAATTACATTAACCTGGAGTTCTCATAGCCCCTCTCAGTCTCATTTTGAACTTCAATATTACAACCTTTGTCAGCTCCATGCCCATTGGTAGTCTCGATGCAGGTCCACAGCACCTTTGGAGCCCACACCTCACTGGTGGAAGGCTCACACTTAGGCACAGCCTCTGCTTGTGCCAACACATCTGGCCTCTGGCAGCAGAGCACGAGTGCTGGAAAATTCCCAGGGCAGCTCTAAGGAAACCTGTCTCTTGGCAGGAGATGAGTAATCAGTATTTAGAGTGTGCATTCTGGCTGAGCTCAGCTGTTGTGTAGAAGCTTTAAGCTGTCAGCTACCTAGTAGGAATAATTGTCATTCAGCGTGCTCACCTCCTTCTACCAGCAGTAACAGCTGAGAGATAGAGGCAGCTCAAAGCTTTTTATGCTCTCTAGGAAATGAGATGGCAGAGTGGGAAGAGAGTGGTTTTGTGATGGTGTTTTATTACTTTCAGGGGATGGTTCCAATCTGTTTTATCCTAAAAATTCATGGAGAACAGTAATAAATGGTGATTTTCACGGCTGCAGAAACTGCTTGGCTATGTAGCTACTGTTCTTCAGGCACATATATCCTTTATCTATCATAAACTATGGATAATTATTGCTTTGCATCTGTTTTGAAATTCAAAGGTAGATACAGCAGTAAAAAAAACTTCATTACTTAGATTAAAAGAAAAAATTACCTGCTCCAAGTCTCATGCTAATTAGAATACATAAGCACACTGAAAGACCATTGTTTAAACATCACTGAACAAAGATTTCTTGCTTGCATAGCTGCAACCTCTCACTCTAGAAAGATGCAGACACGTTGCAGATAGGCAGAATGGAAAAAACAATAAAACACGCTAACCTATCAGGTCAGCACAGACATCTTCAGCCCCCTTTTGCCAGCAATCGGACCACACACTGCAAGCTCTATCCTAAACTAAACCAAATCTGGTGGTTCTACTCCCAGAATTACTACCAGGCTTTGAAAAGCCAGGTCTTGCATAAAGCAGTCAGCAATACCCGATTTGTTTCTAGTACAAGGCACCTTTGAGCAGCGCAGGCTCCTCAGGAAGGAAGCAGGTTCCAAACATGCCCTGAAATGCAAAGACCTGTCCCCAGCACCTATTGGTGAATCCAGGTTCTGAGAGCCTACACAGAGCTACGTGTGTATTTTATCTTTAAAGCAAAAGATACAGTATGGAAACACTGAAGACGCTTTGCCTTCTATGAAGCTCTGCTTCAAGTACTGAAATTCTTATCTGAACTTCTGTAGCTCTTCCCGTGTTCCCTCCGTGCATACCAGAGCTGTACTGACAAGCGAGAGATGGCTTCAGGCAGAAGTTCTTCTCCTTGTCTACTGTGGAACATCAAGAGAAGCACAGAATATCCTCCTGCTCCATTAACGTCCCTGAACAGACTCACCAAAGAGGAGCATTTCATCCAGCAGGGAGGCAATGACAACCAGTGCTTTGGTTCTGACCTGTTTAGGAAAAAAAACATCATACCTTTTTTTCCCTTTTGGACATCTGCAGTTTGCTAAAAACTAGGTCATTGTTTAACATTGCAGGGGAGTGCTAGGTGCCGATTTGGGAGCTATCAGGGTAGGAGCTGATGCCAGAAACCCTGCAGAACCTATTCAGATGTTATTTTATCTTCAGATTCTGCAGGTTCTGTTCATTAGGAAACTCTCCCAATGTAAGATAAGAAATTACTACACACTGCTCACAGGTGACATATTCTTCCTCATTAGATGAAATTCCCAGTCTGGAAATATTTGAACTGGAGAATAAGAACCAAGCCAGAACATCAAGACTAATATCTTAAAGTTCAGATCAAGAACTAGATCAGAAGAAACTCCTTGTCTTGTCTGAAATTGCTGTCAACTACACTTCTGATTCAATGAGCTCTCACAAGGGCTACCCAATACCAGCTATGTAAACATTCATATTGAGCAGGGGCAGGAGCAGCTCAGGTACCAGATAAAGCAGGTCTCCATTTTAGACTCAATTCTAAGCAGTTATTGGTCAGAATAAGAGCCAAAAAGCAGCTATTGCAAGCAATAAGGATATATGGATGTTTCCTGTGATGTCAAACTCCAGAGAAACAAGCCCTAAAAAGCCACTTACTATTGACTGTATAAATGGGACCTGCTCCCCCTTCACCGTGAATTTGAAGATGGTCTTTACACAGGATGCATGGGGGCAAGTGGCTTGAGTTAGAAAATCAACTAATGAACTGCTGTAGTAGTGGGGAAAAAAAAATCATGTTCAATCCTGGCTAGCTGCAAGAAAAGGATATTAGTAGCAGATCAGCTTTACCAAGGGCCCCACGGGCTATGACCACAGTCCTCACCTCCATTAGCATCAGCTAAACTACAAAGGCAAGGATCCTCCTGCAGCAATGGGCTTCAGCCCCCAGAGCTGTGTACAGTGTTTAGTCCCAGTAGAATGTCACCATCCCACCTTTATATTATGGGATAATGTACATTATTATATAATTGCTATAGCCATCTCTTTTGTCCACCTCTTACTTTATTTTAACCACCAGAAAAAGGCAGATCAGCTGGCTGCAGCCCCACAACAGAAAGAGGACACAGTCACAAACATCACTGCTTTGTTTGTACCCATAAAGCGCTTTGCTGCTCCAAGTTAAAGTTCCATTCTGTTTCCAATTAGAAATCCAAACTGCTTGCTGGATTAGGTGACTTCCACTCACTAAGCAACCCAACAAATATTTTCAGTTTGATTCTTACAGTTATTAACCCTGAAAGCTCATGGAGCACTCCGCTCAAATACTCAACACAAATTCAAGACCCACACCACAAACTGATCAGCATTTTGCACGTCTCCTGGGCACAGTCATGACTTGTTTCATTGTGGTCACCCTGCAACAATCTGGCCCTCATCATTGCTGACTGGTCCAAACCTCCAGTTTGCGGACTGAGTCTGAAGATGCAGCCCTGAAAGAAAATTATCAAAGGCAGCGCTTGTCTCACTTTTAGCCCACACAAGTTCTGTCACCTCCAGGTGGGTCACAACAGAAAGCCTCTCATTCTTTTCTTCATGGCACTCTTCCTTCCCTTCATAGAATCCTAAAGGTTGGAAAAGATCTCTAGGATCAAGACACCAGGTACCAGCACACCAGCTCCCTGCAAGGTTGGCAGATGCAACAGGAAATGTTTGCGACCTGCAAGTCCAGTGCACAAAGGGCACCTTCAAGGAAACCATATCCTGGGCAGCATCAAAAGAAGTATTGCAGCAGAGCAAGGGAGGTGATTCTGTCCTTCTTCCTCTCTTGCAAGACCTCATCTGAAGTATTATTTTGCCCCTGTACTCTGCACTGGGGAGACAACACCTTGAGTACTGTGCACAATTCTGGGCCTTTTGCTACCAGATGGATGTTGAGGCTCTGGAGCGAATCCAGAGAAGAGCAACAAAGCTGTTGAGTTGGATGGAGAACAAGCCTTATGAGGAGCAGCTGAGGGACCTGGGGTTGCTCAGCCTTGAAAACAGGAGGCTGAGGGAAGACCTTACAGCTCTATACAACTACCTGAAAGGAGGTTGTGGAGAAGAGGGTGCTGGCCTCCTCTCCCAGGTGATAGGACAAGTGGGAACAGCCTCAAGCTACACCAGGGGAGGTTCAGACTGGATATCAGGAAAAGATTTTTCACAAAGGGTCATCGGGCACTGGAACAAGCTGTCATGGGAGGTGGTGGAGTCAGCATCCCTGCAGGTGTTTAAAAGATGGGTGGACCCGGTGCTCAGGGGCATGGTTTAGTGGCAGACAGGAATTGTCAGACTCTATGATCTGATTGGTCTTTTCCAACCCGGTGATTCTGTTTCTTTTGTGTCCAGTTCTGGAACCCTCAACATAAGAAGGATATGGAACTGTTGGAATGGGTTCAGAGGAGGCTACAGAGATGATGAGAGGGTTGGAGCACTCCCATACCAGGTCAGGTGGAGAGAGTTGGGGTTGTTCAGCCTGGAGAAGAGAAGGCTCCGAGGAGACCTTATAGTCACCTGCCAGTACCTGAAGGTGCTACAAGAAAGCTGGGGAGGGACTGTTTACAAAGGCTTGTAGTGATAGGATGAGGGTCAATGGGGATAAACTGGAGAGGGGTCCAGATTGAGACTGGACATAAGGAGGAATTTCTTCACTGTGATGGTGGGGAGGCCCTGGGCCAGACTGTCCAGGGAAGTTGTGGCTGCTCCATCCCTGGAGGTGTTCAAGGCCAGGTTGGATGGGGCTTGGAGCCCCTGATCCAGTGGGAGGTGTCCCTGCCCATGGCAGAGGGGCTGGAACCGGATGAACTTTAAGGTCCCTTCCAACCCAAACTGTTCTATGATTCCATGACCCTCAAGAGAGCCCTGCAGCTCTCATCCCAGGCCGGAGCAGCATCCCTGTGCCAGAGGTGTCTGTAAGGCAGCAATGATGCCACCCTGTGGCAAAACGGAGCACCAGGAGCAGTACCTGATCCCTGCTCAGGGGCTGGTCAGTCTGGAGGGACTGCTGGGTCCCTTGAGAGGGCAGGAAGGACACATTGACACCAGGAGCAGTCACCATACTCTACCAGCAGCACTGCTGTAGCCACGGGCTATGAAACCCCAGGATGGACTTGCAGGAACAACAGCTAGTTCTGGCTTCTTGACTTTGTGATATGCAAGGATACAGCAAGCTCTGAAGCATGTCCACCACCCACTACACAGCTCTCACCCTTACCCAGCGACAGAACCAACGGCTGTTCATCATCGTAACACAGCATCTGTGTAGCATCACATTTTACCCTGCTAGAAGTAAAGCAATCGCTCGAGATCAGAAATTCAGATAAAGCTGAACAAGACATTTTTAATGATAATGGATTTAATTCAGAGGAACTGATAGCTGATTGTCTTGTGCTTCATCTTCCTCTTAGCAATCCGACTCCCACTTTGTTCAAAATCCCACTTTGTTTAAAAGCAACCCTGTGCAGTGCTACAGGCTTGGGGAAGAGTGGCTGGAAAGCTGCCTGGTGAAGGACCTGGGGGTGCTGACAGCTGACTGAACTCAAGTCAGCAGTGGCACAGGTGGTCAGTGACATCTTGGCCTGTATCAGAAACTGCATGGCCAGCAGGAGCAGGGGAGTGCAGCCTATGGGGAAGACCATGGTGAGGCAGGCTGTCCCCTAGAGCCCATGGAGGTCCCCAGTTGAGGAAATACCCACCTGCAGCCCACAGAGTTTCACAATAAAGCACATACCCACCTGCAGCCCATGGAGGACCCCAGGCTGGAGCAGGTGGATACGCCTGAAGGAGACGGCGATCTTGCGAGAAGCCCATGCTGGAGGAGGATCCTGGCAAGGTCTGTGGTCCATGAGAAGGAGCCCACTGTGGAGCAGGTTTGCTGGCAGGACCCCATGACAACTGCACCCTATGGAACAGGCACAGGGAAGCTCTTCCGGAGCAATTTGTGAAGAACTGTAGCCTGTGGGGAAGATTCATGTTCAAGGAGTTCACAGAAGCCTCTCACCCATGGGAGGGACCCCACACTGGAGGAACAGAAGGTTTGATGAGGAAGGAGTAGCAAATACAATGCATGATTAACTGATCACAACCCCCATTCACTTTATTGCTGGGGGGGAGAAGGTAGAGGAATTGGGAGTGAAATTGAGCTTGGCAAAGAGGGAGGGGTGGGGAGAAGGTGTTTTAAGGTTTTGTTTCTCATCATCCTACTCTGATTTGATAATAAATTAAATTTAATCTATTTTGCCCATGAAGATTATTGGTGAATGATCTCCCTGTCTTTATCTCAACCCACAAGACTTATAATATTTTCTCCCTTGCCCAGATGAGACGGGGCAGTGATAGAGTGGCTGAGTGGACACCTAGTGTCCAGCCAAGGTCAACCCACCGTAGTAGGCTAAGCACATGCTTCTAAGAGCCTACCAACAAGGTAAACTCAATCTCAGCAAGCTTACCTGAGCTTCTCTCAAATAGTTTTGAATGATTAATCAAAACCAGACCACTGCTTCTTGGCAACAAAGCAGACAGCTCTACATCCACTTTGCAGTTTTCACATTGGGATTTACCATCCCTAAAGTGGAAAAGGAACACAGATGCACTCTGGGTTTTACCTTACAAGATCATGAAGGGTAGAAAGGCCCTTGCTTAAGCTAAGCTAGCTTATCATTTGAGCTATTTCAAGGGGAAACAAGCTCCAGAGACAGAATTTTAGCTTAATCAATATTGCACTGAAATATTAGCTGTAATATGACTTATTTGATTCAAGCCAGACCAAATGAAGGCTTTGCAGAAGCTAATTATTGTTTTGTTTCATGTGGCCCCTTGGGTGATGACAGTAAGAAACCATTTCAAATTGGAACAGACACTGGGAACAGGCTCCCTACACAACACTACCACTTTCTTCTCTTTCATAAAAGGTCTGCTAAGCTGGTGCAGATGGTTGAAGGACTTCTAAAACACTTGAAGAAAATACAAGTTACGTGGTCCTTGCACTTCAGGCTTGTTTAGCCCCGATTTTTAGGTGTTAAATGCAGTGCCAGTAGATGGCAACCCAACAAGAGTTTCTGTTCCCAACAGCAGATTGAGCCACAGAGGCCAGCTCGCGGGCAGCCAAAAGTATCTGCTTTCCTGCCTCAGCAGTGCAGCAAGAGGATCAGAGAAGTTCTGTGTCATTGCAATTACATCTTTGAAAGACCTCAGCGATTAAAGGGCAAACCCTAAACCCAGGCACATACTTCCCCAACATGAGTTTTCTTGAAAAAGGATAAAAAAATTAAAAAGTATCTCTACACAGGGTGGTAACTACAAGGACAAACATATATGAAAGGACTACTTGAACTGACTGTTTACAAAGTCTTGTAGTGATAGGACGAGAGGCAATGGGTATAAACTGGAGAGGAGCAGATTTAGATTGGACATAAGGAGGAATTTCTCCACCATGAGAGTGATGAGGCCCTAGCCCAGTTTGCCCAAGGAAGCTGTGGCTGCCCCATCCCTGGAGGTGTTCACGGCCAGGTTGGATGGGGCTTGGAGCTCCTGATCCAGTGGGAGGTGTCCCTGCCCATGGCAGGGGTGGAACTGGATGGGCTTTAAGGTCCCTTCCAACCAAAACCATTCTATGATTTTGGAGTCATTAAAGGGGATGCAAATGAGCCGTCTAGTGAGGAAGGCGATAAGAGCATCTAGCTAATTAGTAGGGTAGGACATAAGATGACCCATTCATTGAACTACTGACGAAGCTGGTGTTTTTAATTAGGGTCTGGAGTTGCTGCCTTAGAAGGCAGCTCACCCAGGACAGAGATTAGCAGTAACATTAATTTATGTTGGCTGAAAAGGCAGCAATTTTAGGAGATAACATTTAGATCTCAGAGAGGAGCTGCTTATTAATATTCATTTCAGCTCCTATAAATATATTTCTAATTCACTGCAGGATTTAGTGGGTTGTGGATGTCAGATATGTCACACACTCATTGGAGTTCTCAGAGCAGGGGTTGTGTTAGGTCATGTGAGTTTCAGAGCAAGAGTGAGTCCACACTGTGGCACATGGAAGGAGGTTTATCCATTTCTGCTACAGTGACAGGAACAGGCAAGTCTCAGGACAATGAAAAATTTCAGTCTTATAATCAGCAATCCTTTTCTCAGTCTCTTGGGCTTCTCATATTTCTGGCTCCTCATGCTAACTTCAAGTTACTGCTCCTTAACAGGGAAGGCAGATCTCAGCTATTTCTTGTGGTTCTTCATGAGCTCTCACACCAAGACTGTTCCAGAGTCTCTCATTTACATGATAACTCTTCCCCAAACACCTTTGTATAAGTCTGACAAGGAGCGGCTGAGGGAACTGGGGTCCTTTAGTTTGGAGAAAGGGAAGCTGAGGAGAGACCTCATCAGTGTCTACAGCTCCCTGAAAGGTGGTTATAAGCAAGGTGGGAGTTGGCCTCTTGTCTCAGGTAAGGAGCAATAGGGCAAGTGGAAATGGCCGCAAGTTCCATCAGGGGAGGTTTAAACTGGATATTGGGAAAAATATCATCACCAAAAGGGTTGTTAAGCATTGAAACAGGCTGCCCAGGGAAGTGGCAAGATCATCATCCTCAATCCATCATCAGGGATTTAAAAGATGTGTGGATTTGGCACTTAGGGACATGGATTAGTGGTGGCTGGGCAGCGTGAGGTTAATGGTTGGACTCATTCTTTAAGGACTTTCTCAAACGATTCTGTGATTATAACCCAGGCTTTACTTGTCAGTACCAAGCAGTTACTCAAATTTGCTGCTCCCTACCAAAACTCTGCTCTACTGTTTAGCCACAGTCCAGTTAAATATAAACAACCCAGAAGCAACACAGCTTTCTAGACCCTTTCCATGCACTGACCTATCCACATGCTTACACTTTCCCATCAATAAGAACTGGTGGCAGGATAAGAAGACTTCCCTATGACTGGCCCAAAGCAGTTTCAGTGACAAAGTGCATTTCAGTGCTTTGGCTCCCTGTTATAAAGTTTTTAGTGTTCGCAAAGTGCCCAGGGAGTGCACAATGGGATCCATGAGCCAAGTCACAATATACAAGACTCAAAGCTCTGGCTCCAAGGAAGCAACATTTCTAGAGCATCAAAAGAACAGAATATGAGTAAAGCCACTAGTAAGCTACTCAGAACTTGGGAGAGGCTGCATCACATGGGCTATCAAAAGAGCTTTTGGTTCCATTATGTTCTACACACCAGCTGGAAAAAATAAAATAAAAAAAAACCTCTTGGAGTGGATAAACCAAAAGGGCGAGCAGTCCTGAAGTGACAGTCATTAGCACCATGAAGGAATGGAGGTGCTACTACACATTTGTTTGAAACCAGCTCCACACCTCAGTCAGGAAGTCCCGGGGCGATTCACAGCGATGTCTTAGCCAGCAGGGAGAACATCCTTCAGAACTGGAACAAGGAATAACTCACTCTAGTATAACTGCTTTCTGAGGTAAAAAGCATTGCATTTTTTTCTGAAATAACTAGCTCATTGCCTCAGCCTGTGACAGAGGCAGCAAGTGCCAGCCATCTGGAGTGCTAGATGGCCCATTGCCAGCATAGCTCTGATGCTGGAGTGGAGAGCAGGGGTGTGTTAGAGCAATGAGCATGTGTACAGTATGGAGACGAGAGCAAGGGAAGGAACGTGCAAGAAAAACCTGAAAATAAAACATCTACTGTTAAACAGCTTGTAATTGTGGTCTAAGAGTAAGCAGACATTGAAAATGTTATTGCCAGTCTGTTTGCTAGCATGAAGCTAGGGGAGAAGCTGAGCTAACCAGAGAGCAAGATTAAAAAGACAAAAATATAGCGCTATTCTAGAAAATGCTTAACTCACTACACAGAGTTACAACATCCCTAGATATTGATAATAACACAAACTGAACACCAAAAACACCACAGGAGCATCAGAACAGAGTTCATCATCATACTTACAAACATGAAACTTGTCTGCTTTGCTAAGGGAGCCCAGGGCACTCCACACACAACCTATCTGTAGGCCACTTTCTGGTGTCTTTGGCACAAGCCATCACTCTAGGCTTTTTTTTGCCTTATTTTGATACCACAGCACATAAAGCACTCAAGGGGAGTCAAGTCTTCTGCACAGCTCAAAGCATTTTTTTGTTTGTTTTCAAATTAAAAGCCAGTGTATAGACTAGTTTGTCAGCATAAAAAAGCTGCCATCCAGCCCCATGCAAATACTTTCTAGGAATACAGGTACAAAAACCCCACATCACAACCACAAATGAAAAGCCACTGCACCTGAAAAGCCTCAACACAGAAGAGGCAATATTTATGATATGCAGAAAAAGGTCTCAAAGTAACAAGCCCTGATAATTTCAACAGTAGAAAGCAACCACCAGAACTTAGCAAGAAATCTGCCCTCTATTAAGTCCTTACATACCTTTTAAATAGAGACTTGTTGGCAAGAATTGGTTCAAAGAAAAGGCCAGGTGTGGCCATTCAGAGTACTTAAGGGACATGGGGTAGCAAGAGTTCCTTGTTTATTTCTAGTACCTATTGGTGCCAGTAAGATATGGACATTGACTGCAACAGTTCTACCCTACAGAAGTCTTGTAGGAACCTGCTGTCTGAGTAGCCTATTACTCTCTTCTACTATCATGGACTGTTAAAGTCTGAGGTCTTTGTACTGTAAGGGGTTACAGTTAAAATCTGAACGTAGAACTCAAGGCAGCTGTGTTTGCTTTCTGTTGATCCCAGGATATCAATCAGCCTCTAACACTCTCCTCTTGAAGTGAAGGTCTCCACTGAGTGTTTTCCACTACTCTGCCTCCCCCTTTTTTCATTCCTTGTTCCCTCAGGCTCCTTAAATAAAATTTTTCTACTGTTTAGGAAACTGCATGTGAGAGTCATCCCTGCAGAGAAATAATATGACCTTGCTGTGCTGCAGAGCTGGAATCCCTTTCTCTGGAAGCAAGGGAGAACAAAGCTTTCCCTGTACAGGATAGGCAAGGTAGCTTTTAGGAGAAACATGATGAAGAGTTTTGCCTTTTTCCCCCAAATTAAATTATGCTGGTTTATGCTGATTCGAGGGAATAAATGTTCTACCACCAGATGATCAGGAGGCCAGCAGCTAACACTTATTTAGCCAGCCACCAACTAGGAGGCTAGGTGAGATCATGGTTCATCCAGTTTGTTTGTCATGGAAATGGCAAGACAGCTGCTTCTGAAGGCGCTGTAGAGTTTAGTGGTAACACGTGGGTGATAACCTACCCCAAGCTGTTTGCCAGCCCCCGAGGGTTGGTGGTTGCTCTGTGATGGAAAGTTTTGGTAGTTGCTGATGCTGCAGTAGGACTCTCTTATGTCAGCTACCAGCTTTCAGGGTCTTGTTTTCTAGCTGCGCATTCTGCTGCAGAGTCTTGGTGAACTGCCACTGTCCCCTACCAAAAAATGTATTTCTTTACTCTTTCATAAATTTATAAATATTTCTTGTGTAGTATTTATTGTCTGAATCACTTGCTAAATGTTCTGGAGCCCTAAGAACCTCAGAAGCAATGACCTGTAGAGGGTATTTAGAAACTTTCAACTAGCACCCACTATACAAAGCGGTTGCCACTGGATACTCCTGTTTATTACTGCCTATTGATGCCTATTGCTCTTTACAAATGAGTATTGACACCAAAAAAAACAACATAATGGGATATGTAATGAAGATGTGGTGGATATTTTTCACCTATAGCATGTCTTCTTTTTCAGTGACAGAAATCTCAAAGGTAATGAAATTGTTATCGCTATTTGTTTAAATATCGACCAGATCCTGTACTCTGTGAGTAACAAACCCTTTATTACTGCAGGGATTTCACAGGTCTAAATGGAAACAGAATGTTGGTCTATGCTTTGCACCCCAGAAGCTGCCCTTGACAAAAAGACAGTGGAAAGGAAAAAGTAGTTTTGGTATTCAAATATCTCACAAATCTGAGAAAGCTTGGGAGCTTCTACAGCAAAAGGAAACCTTCAGTGAAAAATCACAGCTGTTTCTACTAAGAATTCCACTATTGAGCTCAGAGTCAAAGGAATCTGAGGATTAGGGCTGTTTCAAAATGGCAAAGGCAGGCTGATGACTTTGCTTTCTACTTTTTACCCCACGTTTGCTCCAGTCACCAAATGTGGCTCTTTATCTCCTAGGCAAAGCATGACTACAGGTGATAAATCTGAGGATCAGTCCAATCTCAAAGAAAAAAAATAGGTGATAGAAACAAGCAGAGCCTGTGTAGGAACAACAGTCAAAACTGGGAGATGGAGTTTCAGGACTGGCCAAGATAAAACATGTTTCTCACCATTTCTCTCTTCTTGCTGACCTAATAACTTGTTAGTAGCTACTGATGCTGCAGCACGCCCCTTTTATGGCAGCTCCCAGCTTTTGGGGTCTTGTTTTTCAGTTGCACTTTCTGCTGAAGAGCCTCAGTGTCAGCTACGAGCATTTTGCTGTCCCAGCCTAGTTCCCTTCTTGGTTCTTGTTCTCCCTCCATTCTCTTACTGTCATCCTCAGCTAATTCTGCCACTGCTTGCATCTTGTGGGGTTTTATTACTTTAATGTCCATTACTCATGAAAGATATTCATTACAGAGATGATTACTGTTATCTGCTGCAGTTCCAGAGCAACTAGGAGATTGATAGTTGGATAATGCAGTTTCATATCACCTGCCTTTGACGAAGGGAGAGTGGTGGCCGAAAGCTAACTAGTATGCTTGGAATGTTACTAAAGGGCATCAGTTTGATCTCCAGAAAGTTGTTTCAGTCCAATGTACAGGTCATTAGGGTAACTCAGCAGAGATTTCTCCAGTTGTCCCCAAAAGGGAGGCCTGGCAAAGGCTATAGCAGTTTTTCTCTATGAGCCTTTTCTATATTTTCTCCATCCTTTTCCTGCTTTCAGCTCTCCAACTGGCATGACTTCGTGGCAGTGCTGAGGACTGGGCACTTTTGCAGTTGTTGGGGCTGGTTTGAGACTGCACCTCTTCCCTACCAGGCAATGCCAAGCCTACCCCAATCCAGGTAGAAAAGAAAGCACACGGTCCTTTGGTGATACAGACCTGATGTACTGGATATGGAGAGCTTATCTTCAACTAGATTGGTAGTTAGCGAAGGCCAAAAGGAACTGTGAGATCCTCAAGTCCCTAGTCAGATCCTTAGTGTAACACTTCAGTAAGGATGTAGAGCCTATAGCTCACACCACTGTGATTGTTAATGGAAAAATATCCAAGTTTAATCTAAAGACATCAACAATAGAAAGCATCATGTCCATGGGGTTTGTTTCAGTTGCTCCATCCTTTTGGAGTAGTTAGGTTATGCAATGGGAAAATGTCTACCAGCATTCAGAGAGCTACTCTTCCAGCTACTGGGAAAAAGACTGCATTCCAGGCCAAACCTGCCTGCTTCTTCTTGTCCAAGAAGACATTTATTAAAACTTCATCCAATTCTTTCAGGCAAAACCTACTAAAGGAAAAGGAAGCAGACATGAATGATGGAAAAAATTATAAGAAGCCAGGATAAGGAGTCCTGAGTGAGACAGCTGAGCCCCTTTCCTCTCTCTCTGCTGCCCCTGTCTGAGATGCTGTCTCCAGTAACTGACCAAGGAATCCTTATAGCTTTGTATCTTCTTCCAGAAATGAATATATCTCTGCCCTTTGCAGCAGTGTCTTCCTCTAATGAAAAGCTCCTCTTTTTGTCTCCTAGGGCCACCCTGGTAAGGACATGCTTTGCTGGTTTCAGCCATCTAATTAAGAAAGGGCTTGTGTGAGTAAGCAGGCAGCTAAGGATCTGATCACTTGTGAACAGAGCAAATTTTATTTGCACAAAGAGAAACGTGGGGCTTAGGTTGAATTATCAAATTAATTATAACAACAGATCACTTGCCTTTGCAGTGATTTAATTAACAAAGATTTTCCAGATGAAGGGAGGGAGGAACCAGAGGAAGGACAGAGCATCTCCTGAGGGAAACATTAGCCTGCCAACTGCATCCCTTACCTGAAGGTGTTTGGCCAAGGTCATTAAGGGGAGGTGACACATTACAGTCATTTGTGATGGTCTGTGTCACTGAGCACCAGCTTTTCCAAGACATGGCATATATATCTTGGCATCCTGGCTTGTATCAGAAATGGCACAACCAGCAGGACCAGGGAGGTTATTTTCCCTCTGTACTCGGCACTGGTGAGACTGCTCCTCAAATCCTGTGTTCAGTTCTGGGCCCCTCACCACAAGAAAGATATTAAGGCTCTGGAGCGAGTCCAGAGAAGAGCAACAAAGCTGGTGAAGGGGCTGGAGAACAGGCCT